>CM044443.1:56721978-56740780 GCA_024363595.1 Xenopus borealis | reverse complement strand
CTCAATTAACCTGATGCTTGATACAGGTTCAGCTGTTTCTATACTACCAAAGGATATTTTTTGCAAAAGATACACTTGTTGCACCTGCCCTGAGACTGGTCAGTTACTTAAATTATCCAATCCCTGTGCTTGGTTGCTTGCCAGTGACTGTACAATTTGAATCAAATACAAAAAATGTGACTTTTACATTGTGAAAAATGGTACTGCTATACTTGGAAGTATTTATTTATTATTTATTATAATTAGTGGATGGTCTCATTACTACAGCACCAGTACCTGCCACACAGCCTGTGTCTAAAATTTCACCTCAAAGAAACACTCCACTGGGTTGTGCAAAGAACTTTGTACACAAAGTTAAGTTGAGACCAGATGTAAAACCAGTACGCCAGAAATTGAGGCGATTGCCCTACTCTATTAGGGAGACTGTCTCACAGGAACTAAAGAAACTGGTAGAGCAAGATGTGATTGAAAAATCAGAATCCTCTGAATGGGTTTCACCAATTGTTGTAACAAAGAAGAAAACTGGAGGTATTCGATTGTGTGTTGATCTCTGTGAACCTAATAAAGCAGTTGTTATTGATAATCATCCCTTGCCACACATAGAGGAAATATTTTCAGAACTCCAAAGAGCAAAATTCTTTTCAACTCTGGATCTTCAGAGTGCTTATCATCAAGTATTACTGCATGAAGAAAGCCGAGACTTTCACTGTATTTTCACCCATGATGGTTTATTTTGTTTCAAGCGTGTACCTTATGGACTGGCTTCAGCAGTTGATTTCAAAGACTGATGTCTTCTATACTCCATGACATACCTGGTGTACAATGCTACTTGGATGATATAATTGTCTACGCTCCAACTATGGATCTCCATGACAAGTACCTGGAAAGGGTTCTGAAATGCATTGATTCTGCAGGACTCAAACTGAACCTTTCGAAATGCCACTTCAGACAAACTCAGCTGTCATTTCTGGGTCATATAATTTCACAAGATGGATTACTGCCTGACCCTGACCATGTCAACGAGGTTACAGAAGCACCTACTCCAACTGATTTCCAGACCTTACGAGCTTTCTTAGGTCTTACGTCAGGTTTATTCCCAACTATTTGATCCTGCACTACCCGCAATGGTTACTACAGATGCTTCAGACTATGGCATTGGTGCAGTTCTCACACAGATCCATGCTGATCATTCAGAAAATCGTTTGCATCCAGAACACTTACAGAGACAGAGCGTAAGTATTCAACTGTTGAAAAAGAAGCTCTAGCGTGTGTTTGGGCAACAGAAAAATGGAGAACCTACCTATGGGGTAGAGAATTTACCTTATGCACTGATCATAGCCCTTTAACTACACTACTTACAACAAAGGGACTTTTAAGAGCTGGAATGTGTATAGCTAGATGGTCAGCAAGGCTGCTGAATTTCAACTACAAAATGCAATACACACCAGGTTTGAAAAATATTACTGCCGATTGTTTGTTTGTCAGGTTTACCTTTACCTACAGCTTCTGACACTGGATGAGGACATAGAAATTGATCTTAAACCTTACTACAGGATTAGACATGAATTGTCCTTAGTAGATGGCTATGTTGTCCGTGGAGCTCACCGTTTATTGGTACCAGAAACCTTGAGAGAAAAGCTCATACAACTTGCACATGAGAGTCATCAAGGAATTATACGTACAAAACAAAGACTACGAGAACTGTACTGGTGGCCAGCAATGGATGCCGATGTGGTAACTACCATTCATTCTTGTGTTACTTGTCAGAATCATGACAAAACAGCTATCACACATACTGTACACCACCATTTCAGCCAGTACCATTTCCTGATACAGCATGGGGAAAACTTGCTATTGATATTGTGGGTCCTTTTGCAGACGCCCCTATAGACTGCAGATTTGCTATAACTCTGATAGACTATTACAGTAAATGGCCTGAAATTGCATTTGTTTCTCATGTAACATCAGCTACACATAACATGTCTGTCTACAGTCTTGAGCAGAGAAGGAAATCCAAAGGAGTTAATATCAGACAACGGACCACAATTTGTCTCATATGAGTTTGATTCCTTTCTGAGAGAGAGGAATATTATGCATAGGAAATCTTCAGTGTATTACCCACAAGCAAATTGAGAAATCGAGCTATTCAAAAGAAGTCTGAAAGAAGCACTACAGACAGCAAATCTTACTGGGAATTCTTGGAAAGTATTTACAACAGACTTCTTACAGTACATAACTACAGAGCAACATGCCATGCAACAACCCAAGCATCTTCAGCTGAATTATTACATGGCAGACAGATGCGCACTAGGTTACATGTTGCAGATGTCAAACTTCCACCAAAGACTATTCCTACAAAATCATCTACTACTGACATTGTGAAACGTCACCAAGCCAAATGCAAGGCTTATACTGATAGAAAAAGTGGTGCAAGAGAAGTGTACTTTCAGCCTGGATCTTTGGTCAGAATTAATAAACCAGGAATACTGAAACAAGGACAATCTAAATTTACTTCTCCACTTGAAGTGCGATGCCAGCGAGGACCATACACATATGAACTCTCTGCTGGACGCATATGGAATGCAAGTCGTCTTGCTCCTGATAGATATGACTTTGGAGATGTTCCATTTGATGGACATTTTCCTACTCCTAATACCAACCGCAATAGGGCAGAAGAAAGTGAACCTATAAGGCATACTGAGAGAATCAGGAAACTACCTGCATGGACCAAGGACAATGTCATGTGAAGAATGTATATATTGCTTTAAGATACATACGGTTTAATTGTTAATGTTTATATGTTGTCCAAATGCTTTCCTACTATAGGGGGAATATGTGGTGTTTATACAAATGGCCTGCAGGTGTCACTGTGTATACACAGGACTTTCTGTACAGTTTGAAAGTGAAAGGATTAGAAATTCGAATTTTCAAACAGATTCAAATTCGTATTTCGAATAACTTTTTTGGGTACTTTGACCATCGAATTTTTAAAAATTCAATCGACTCGAATGGTTTGAATAAAAACCTACTTGATCATTCGACCACTCGATGGTCGAAGTACTTGCCCTTTAAAAAAAATTTGATTGCCTAGTTCGCCAGATTAAACCTACCAAATCGCTGTTAAACCCTTTGGGAAGCTCCCATAAGGTTTTTCTACGTTTTTTAGATCAAATAAAAAAATTCGATCGAATGGTTAAAATCGTTCGATCAAATCTTTTTATTCGATCGTTCCATTAGTCAAATTGTGCTAAAATCCTTCAAATAGGATATTCAAATTTAAAGGATTTCAATTCAACCACAATTCGATGGTTGAATTCGAGGGTTTTTTAAATCTGCCCCTAAGGCTTGGATTTGTGAGAAGGCAACAAATGCCCTGGCCTAGGGCAGCAAGATTTTTGGAAGCACTGGGGATGCACAGCAATTTATATCTCCTGCACTCTTAGGAGGTTGTTTACTAAAACTCAGATTTTTCTGGTCAGGCTTTATAGAGCAAGAAATTGTTTGAGGAAAAAGATTTATTATACCCCGATGCTACAAAAAGCCAAAATCTGAAAATCCACCATCTCAAACCTGTCAAAGTCATGTATAAGTCAATGGTAGATTGAAAATATTGTGATTTGAGCTTGGTTTAGCCCGATAATTCTCGGTTTTCAGGCAATAACCGAAAAAAATGTACGATTTGGGTTTTCCTGATCAGGTTTCTTAGAGTTATTGTAATGATAAATAAGGCAAAATCGTGGATATATATATATATTCTTCTGAAGCTCTGTATACAAGTAAAATTGTGTAAAATGCTTAGTACATAGTGAAGCTCGGTGCCAGCAACATTTCTGCTTTTTAAATGCCATTGTTGACAAATTCTGAATTTCCCAGACTAAAAGGCTAGAAAAGACAAAATCTTTTATCTACCACCTTGGTACATCTACCCTCTAAGAGGTTGAGTCCTCATTTCATCTTGTGCTATGACCTATACCCAGGCAGTGATGACAAACTTGGCTTTGTTTCTGCTGCGGCAATTGTTACTGCTGCTCCCCTTGGAAGACAGCTTTCATCTAATCATGAAATTTGTGTCGAGTAATCACTCTTCTTTGTCTCTTTACCTAAGTATCTTTTATATTTTTTTTCTGCTGATCATTTTTGTGAACCGTTATTCAAAATATGTTTAAAGGAGAACTGTCATGAAATATAAACCATACCATTTTTCTCACCGATATAGAAGATTAATTAGTACAATAAAATCTATACCCAACTGCCTCAAATTTGTGCTATAAACACACTTACTTATCACTCATTTGTAACCGCTCTCCAGATCAAGCATTTTCAGAATCTGAAAGTAGGAGTGTCCATTCAGTTCAGCAGCATTCACTTAGCCCCGCCCATGTTTCCTGAGTCATATTTCCCCTCCTTCCTCCTCATATCTGTGTGCAACACATCTCTGCAGACAGACCAGCAGTATTGAAGAGCTGCATTTATGCCTCTGGCTTGTTTGACAAAGAACTGGAAAATAACTTTTCAAACTGATTGTACAGGATAATTTCAGCAGTGCTGCTCCTTGTCAGAAGGGGGGGTAGATATAGTTCTATGTCTATAATCTCCCCCAGTATTATGTACATAACACTGTCCTACACTGCCTGTGTGCTATACTTTATGCTGTATGGCTGAGATTCTAGTTTATAACACGTTTTATTTCACATTGGTACAGCTTTTCTCTGAGACCCATGAAAAGAAGCATCCCTGCCCTGTTTTATGGCTGAGATTATAGCTATTATTATATTTCCTCTCTGATCCCCATTATAACCAACTGTGGAGGGTTAAACATACTAATGAAATGAATGTCACATTTAAACTACAATTCACATGATTCATTGCAAATGGCAGGCTTCTGATGGAGGGTGTGTCTTTATGACATCAATTTGGTGGAGGGGGGATCAGTGTGATTGACTCCTCCAGGGGGATGCAGATTTGAATTCAAGTCAGAGGAGTGGACTTTGTCAGGACGGAGGAACATACTGGGAGCTGTTTGTGATGAAATATCTTATAGGTACCTGTTATCCAGAAAGCTTGGGAACTGGGATTTTCTAGAATAGATAATGGATTTTGATCTTCATACCTTCTACTAAAAAATCATGTAAACATTAAATAATTATAATAATTAATAATGATTAATGAAATCCTAGTTTGGATTAAGTACAAAGCTCTGTTTTATTGTTACAGAGAAAAAGGAAATCATTTTAAATTTTTTTTAGTATTTTGATAAAATGAAGTCTTTGGCAGACAGACTTTCCTTCATTCAGAGCTTTCTGGATAATGGGTTTCCAGATAATGGATCCCATACCTGTTTTGCATGCTAGTAGAGGCTGCCTTTTCAAGGTCTTTATCTTGGCAGAAGATTTAATCTTACATATGGCTTTAAAAACAGAGAAGTTGGTAAATGGTAAGTGATGTGGTATAATATATATATATTGTCTATATGGTAAAAGATAAAAAAAAATAATTTGGGAAGTTATATAGTTGCCAGTCTGTATTGGGCAATATGCTACTGGGATATTGCCCCAGTTCCCAAGGCACCACATATATATGCTTTACAAAAATTATATCCTGTGGCTTAAAGTCCATAAAAATTCAGTTTTATTTAATTCACATAAAATTGTTTACATACTAACTCCTTAACGGTGGACCCTTGACTGGTCATTATGTAATCAATTTTATTATGTGAATTGAATAAAACGGCATGTTTTATGGAGTTTGAGCTACAGATAAAATGTTTGTAAAGGACATCTATATGGTAAAAGCACCAATGTTACCAGTAGCAGAGAATGTGGGGTGCTACCAAATATGCTGGGTTTGCTCTGTGTTATGGCACTCAATACACAGACAAGGTGCTGTGTATGTAGATGCTAAATTGACAGCCAAGAAAAGGCATACACACAGTTCATATTTTGGGGTCCCTACAGGTCACATGCTTTTCAAACTAAAATGTTCATCAGAAAGAAATACCAAAATCAAAATGGCAAAATAGCTTTTCTTTAAAGTTGCTGAACCTAGGAATGCTTGATGGGTGAGGTGAATTATAACATTGCTTATAATTGTTTGAGTGACTTATTTTAGCATGCCTTACTTAGCGTCCCTCCAGTTTTTTTCACCCCAATTCAAGCACTGATTAACACACATTTATAAAGTGGCAACATATTACAGCACTGTACAGTAGAAGGGTGTTTACATCAAACATACAATATTTATCAAAAGTAACTCTAAGCAACTGGACTTGCTGAGATATTTTAATGAAGATGTTTCACTGCTCATCAGAGCAGCTTCTTCAGTTCAACTGACTCTATTGGGGGAGTTCTCGGCACATAGACTCTTCCAACAATCCAACCACAACGGCACATTGTAACTCTTCAGGGAGGTGACATCTGAAAGCATCAACACCACTGTGAATTTCAGATGTCACCTCTCTGAAGAGTCACAAAGAAACTGGGCATGTTGGGTTTGTGGACATGGTTTGGGCAATACTGGATACTGAAGTATGGCCAGGTCAGGTTAGGGTTGTAGTCAACATGTCTGGGATATTTTATATTTAATTTTGCCTGCATTCTACTTGTTGGCAGAGTTTACCGACCAAGAGTCCCAGATGACCAATTCGCGAAACACCGGTGAAATTTCGTCTGGTGAAAATTCCCTGTACAGAAACGGATGCCTGCATCCAAAATGGGACAACTGCGTCCAAAATGAGACGTGAATCAAAATTTGGCGAAACGTCGCCGATTAGTCAATCGCTACCCAGACCATGTGCTATATGCATGAGTTAATCAGCAGAAAAGAAGGGGGTCATGGCACAGATCTTCACTGCTAAAAGGCTATGCTTGTTTTGGGCTGATATAAAGCCCAAATCATAATATGCAGCACCTATAGCCTAAGTTTTTGTTAAGCTTTAGTTCTCATTTAAAAATGGATGCATTTTACTGTAAAAACATATGCACGACTATGACATTTAATCTTCTTCCCATGCAGGTATTTTGTCCTGAACAAACTTCCCAACTTAAAATTTCTGGATGCAAGGAAAGTAACAAGGAAAGAGCAAGAAGTAGCAGTTTCTAGAGGAGCCTTTATGAAAGTTGTTAAGCCAAAAGAAATACAGGTAAAGGTCTATAATTCATATGGATATCCAGAATCATGTAATTTGTAGAAATGCAGGTTAGGGAGGCAAACACCCTGTTTCATGTAAGTATACCAAGTCTGAAACTGATGCCTGAGGACCCACTTATTTCTCTGATTCGCATTTGCAAGTACCAGCCAACACACATTGATGGAGCCAGTTAAAACATGCTTTATCATGCAATATCATCTGCTAAAACAGTTGCATAAGGGAATACTTTAGAGACATATTTATGGCCCATGCTCTAAAGAAATAACCAAGGATAGAACTGGGGAGGGTGTGGAACCTCTCTGGGTTGAACTTTTGACTAGGCAAAAAGCTACAAAGAAAATTATAATTGGTGTATGCTATAAATCACCTTGAATAACTGATCAGATTGAGGCCCAACTTCTATTACAAATGGAGGCTGCTTCACAACTAAGGCAAGTTATTATTATGGGTGACTTCAGTAATCCAGACATTGTTTGGGGTGATTGGATTGCCAAATTGTTAAAATCGGTATTCTAAATATGCTTTTGACAGCTTTTGTTTCAGCTAGTTCAAGAACCTACTAGGAATGACTCTCTTTTGGACCTGGTAATAACTAATAAAACTGAACTCACCTCTAGCATTTGCGTGGGTGAGCATTTAGGGAATAGTGATCATAACATGGTCTCCTTTGAGATTATGTTAAAGTAACAACTCTATAAGGGAGTAACTAAAACACTAAACTTTGCCTGTATAAGGGCATCTCTGCTCCATATTAACTGGGAAAGGCTTTTCATAGAGTTAAGCACAGAAGAAAAATGGGATGTCTTTAAAATATAAATATAATAAATATACATGTCCGTATATTCCCCTCATAAGCAAGGAACACGATTTTGTGGTTTGACAGAATTATTGTTGAGGTTGGTAAGAAAAGATGTGCTTTTAAAACTGGCCACAGATGCAAAGATAAAGTCCTACAAATCTTCATTTCTTACGTTTGGGACTGTGTGTGGATTGTTCTGACATTTTTTGCGCATTGTTGATCAGCCGTTTAGTCACTCTGTTGGCTAACAATAATATTTCTGCATGTATTGCACAATATCTGACAATATCAATGGGTGATTGTCACTACTTGCTGGACATAACTTTCATACGATTGCTGTATTGCTGTCTTTGAATTTATGGCCAGAACATGGTCTGATTTATTCGTTTTACTATTTTACATCATCTGAATGGTTAGTGGTAGGTCAGGAGATTTCAACCAATGAACGTTCGTCACACATAATGATATATCTGCACGTCTGGTTATCTTAAGGCTTTCAAGTTAGGCTGAAAGCATTTGTCAGTTATAAGGAGGCCAATAATTCATGCAAAAAAGGTATCCCACAAGCTAAAATCGATATGGAAAAGAGTATTGCAGCAAATGAGCCCAAAATTATTTTCTAAATATGAAAAAAATGGGGTGGGGCCATTGTTGTCAGAGAGGGATCCTGTTCTTGGCCTGAAAACTATAGGTCGCTTAGTCTGAAGTCAGTGGTAGAAAAGGGATATTAAGAGATAAAATACCTGACTTCATTGCAAATCATTAAGCGTAACCCACTGTAAACCAAACAAATTGAATTACCTTTTATTAGGAGGTGAGCAGTAACCTCTACTTTGCAATGGCAGTGGATGTAATCTACTTGGACTGTGCTAAAGCATTTGATAAAGTACCACACAGAAGGTTAATGGTTAAATTAAGGGACATTGGCTTGGAACAAAGTATAAATTATTAGACATAGAATTCGCTGAATGATAGATTACAAAGAGTGGTGGTAAATGGAACATTTTCTGATTGGACCAGTGTTGTCAATGGGATGGAAGATTTAAACAATGAGTGTAGATTGTCAAGGTTGGGCTTGTTTTCTATGGAGAAAAGACACTTGCAAGGGGACATGATCTCATATTCTAGATGGGGCTTTACCGGTGGTCTGTACAGTGAAAGAATAACCCCTCCTCCCATGAATCTATGCCCCTTTTAATACAGCTCAATACCTTATTTGCCCTTGATGCCACTGACTGATACACTAAGTTTATCATCTACAAGGACTCCAAGGTCCTTTTCCATAATGGATTTGCCTAGTACAGTCCCATTAAGGGTATAAATGCCTTAGATATTTTTACATCCCTGGTGCATGACTTTACATTTATCAGCATTGACTCTCATCTGCCAGTTGACTGTCCAGATTGCCAGTTTGTCAAGATCCTGTTGCAAGGATACCACATCCTGGATGGAATTAATTGGGCTGCATAGGTTTGTGTCATCTGCAAGCACTGAGACATTTCACAAATTTCGAAAAATTCGGCGAATCAAAACGTCAACGATTCTGACATCACTAATAGAGGCCTTTTTGATGGTTTTTTTTCAACTGTGTAACAGTATATTGTTTAAAAAAATATGCATTTATAAAGCTGTAGAAATATTTTTCAAGTTATGCAAATTAAAACTATTATAAAATGCATACTTGTAAACACCATTACTGCTGTTGCTGCTTTTTATAGTTGTGGTTGTATGGCCCCTTTTCTGAAATGGGCATTTTCAGAATAACTTGTGAGAATCAGACAATTATCTAGAATATATATTTGAGGATATTTAAAGTTCAACTACAAAGCACTAAAATGTTTGAAAAAAATATGCTTTGTCATTGTTCACAACAGTACTTTTAAATAACTTGTGGTGAGTCCTAGTGCAGCATCCTTCCGGTCTGCTCTGATGCATTTTATGGAATGATGCAAGGAAACATTAGTGTTACTGGCTTGAATATTCCAGGCTTTGATTGGAGTCTATAGCTGCAATTGTTTTGCACAAATAAGCTAAGAAGCATACAAGGGGCCTTAGTTTTTACACTGGAAGATACATAAGGGGGTCAAACATCATTCATGACCGATCTACTGAACTACATTATGAAGCATATAAAATAGGATGTTGCCAAGAAATTGTTTATTTGTAGGTGCTGGATACAAACTTGAAAAGGGTGATGGGGAGCTTTGCTGTTTGCATGAAATTTCCTTTCACATGAGCATCAAAGCATGTATAGTCTTTATATATGTCAATTTTTATGTTAATGTATTTTATGGTGCTATGTGGCCGTGTAGTGATGGGCGAATAAGTTCAAATTCGCAGCGAATTTCCGACATTCGCAGATGGAAAAAGTTTCGGCGAAACGGTCGCAAAAATTCGCTGCGTGTTTCATTTCACCTCGTGTCGAGTTCGCCGCTTCACTTCAAGACAGCACAATCTGTGCAGTGAAAAATATTTTTAAAAATAAATGAATATATATTAAAATATGCATTTTTAATTTTTCACTATTTTAAATAATATTCACAGATGTTTTTAAGAAGCTGGCAAAATGGGATGCCTTTTTTTCTTTTGAAAAGATAAGAGTCCACTAACAATGCAGGGCATGTGTGTATACTAAGTGAAACACTCGTGTAAATTGCTCTTCTCATTGACTCCAATGCTATTCAGCACATTCAGACACAAAGCAAAAGATGCCATTTTTTTACAATTTTTTGGAAGTAAAAAGAGGGACAGAATTTTTTTTCCCATACGTAGCGCTGCAACATTTTGACCACACCCATTTTTGTGGTCACACCCACTAATTAACATGTTCGTTTTACCAAATTTGGCAGGTTATGAAAGTTTGAAAATATTTCTCCTTATCTAAACTGTTACAAATACAATCAATTACTTATTTTATTATATCAAAATTGTTAAAAAGCATCTTTTTTGCACCTGTTAACTGTTCTTCTAGGCTCTCTGCCAAAAGCCAATTAAGTTAGAAACTTTGTTTCTTTTTCTGGCTATTCCGTGCAGAGAAAAGAGGGACTTTCCAATACAAATGAAATGAGGGACTGCAGGTTGCCCTGTCAAAAGAGGGAATGTCCCTCCAAAAAAATGGACCTTTGGGTGAATGCATTTCATGGCAGTTTTATCACATTGCACTGTGCATCAAAACTATTCTGACGCGTGTCAATATAAGCGCGCGTCAACTTGGGCGCGCGACAAAACATCAGAGCGACTCGTTTTGCTAATTTTTTGCCCAATTGCCACAGATTCGCCCATCACTATTGCCGTGTAGTGCCTCTGTTTGCAACCACCAGCTCATAGCAGGTGTGACATACAGACAACTCTTGTTTTGGAGAACTCTACCCTGGGGAAAATGTTATTCCAACCTTCTGAAACTAAATTGTTGCTGTAAGGTAGTGTACAAAACATAGGTCTGAATTTAAGACATTTGTGCAGTTTAGTTGCTGTAGAAAGGCTGCACTATAACCAGATATTGTGGTCTGGACTGAGTTTCAAAACAGGCTCTGCCTCATTTACAAGCACTGACAAATTTTGGAGGCAATAGCCATGTTTTTTAACCACAATGCAGAGCCTTTTCCCATAATTCCAAAATGTGCCTATTGCAATTTTCAGCCTATAAATCAAAATTATTATTATTATTTCTTTGTTATTTTCTTAATTGCTATAATCTGATCCAAATAGGGTTGCCACCTGGCCGGTATTTTACCGGCCTGGCCGGTATTTTTGATGGTTGAACCCAATGTTATTAATAGGAAAAAAATCTAAATATATAGGAAGGCCGGTATTTTTTTCAAGAAAAGGTGGCAACCCTAGATCCAAACCTCGCTCATTCCATGCCAGACATTCAAGCTACATTTTAAGGTATGGACATTGTGTCTGACCTGTTTTAGTTAAAAAAACAGCTAAGGGATCAAGCTAAGGTACTTTAATTGGCTTCACCATGTGTATAGTGAATGCATAAAGATACATGGCTGAAAAAGAGGAATCAATCAAAATTAAATAATAAATTGGAGATTCTGTGAAGCAATACTGTCAGTCACTTTACTGAACCAATAAGAACAAAGCTTACTGGCCTGCTTGTGTGGCCATTTTGGTTAAGGGCATTCCTGCTGTTTTGCCATTGTCTTATGATTCCTGTTCACCTCTTCCTGTCTAAGCTGAGAGGACAAACTCTCACAGTCACTTATACTTTGTGAGGTTAGGCTCTAGTGTCTCCTCCTAGCTCTAATCTTACACCAGTTAGGTTTTAGCACTCTCTTAATAATGTGCTTAGCTATAGTTCTACTACTACATAATACTTTTAGCCAGAGATGTGGGACTGATCATGTGCACACATTCTGTATAGTATGATGAATGGGTCTTATGAGTAGTCTCATAGTTAGCTGTAATTCAACTACTACATGATAGGTTAGTCACTAGGGATGGGTGAATTTCATCTTGTTTTACAGTGGAAATGATGCCCATAGAGTTGAATGGCGTCGCGTGTCAAAAATAAAACAAATTGTCACACAACACACGTAAAACGCCCATAGACTTTATTTAGCCAGTGGCGAATGTTTGATGAAACGGCTCAAATTCACCCATCCCTATTAGCCACAGACATGGGAGTGATTATGTGCACACATATTCTGTATAGTATAATGTGTAGGACTTATGACCAGCCATTCCTGAATACTGTGTGCAAACAAAAGGGGTCATTTATACAGTGGCAATTTTAGGGGATCATACTTTATTTATATGACAGCAGCAAGCTGCACATCTAGTAAGCATGCTTTACTTATTCAATGCCTTGGGGCAGAGGGACAGTGTATATTCTATACATAACCATTACCTGATGAGACTTATGAAACTGCTCTTACTGCTATAAAGAACTTTTTTGTGCCAAGAGTAAATGTGGTTGCTGAAAGATATAAATTCTGCCAATGTGGACAACGTAATGGCGAATCCGCAGCAGCTTTGAGAGAACTGGTTGTTACCTGTGAGTTTGGGAATCTAACAGATGAAATGCTAAGAGACCAAATAGTGGAAAAAACAAACTCACCACGCATTAGACAGCGACTGCTCCTAGAGCAAGATTTAACCCTTGCAAAGGCTATTACAGTTGCTAGCCAAATTGAAACAGCTGTGGCAGAGGCTAAAACTCTGTCAAGGAACTTCTGGGAATGTACAGATTGTACACAGGGAAAATTCAGTGCTAAGGAAAGAGATTAACTGCAAAACAATGTAGCAAATACAAATAAAAAATACTGCTTCCGCTGTGGTTCAACACAACACATTGCAAACTATACTACATGTCCAGCAAAAGCTATACAGTGCCGCAAATGTTTAAAGTCCGGTCACTTTGCTACAGTCTGCCGTAGTTCTGCTAAAGATGTTCATGAAGTCACTACTACACATGTCACAATATTAAGTGTGGATAAAGCTGGTAAATTTATTCCAGACAAGTTTATATGCACATGTCAGTGTCAGTACTGCTTCTGCTGACAAGGGGCACTACATTAACCTGATGCTTGATACAGGTTCAGTTGTTTCTATATTACCAAAGGATATTTTCTTGAAATACCAAAGAGACACTTGTTGCACCTCCCCTGTGCTTGGTTGCTTGCCAGTGACTGTACAATTTGAATCAAATTCTGCAAAATTGTGAATAAGGGTACTGCTATACTTGGAAGGGATCTCTTTGCTGCATTAAAACTACAATAAGTGGATGGTCTCATTACTACAGCACCAGTGCCTGCCACACAACAAATCTAAAATTTCGCCACAAAGCAACACATCACTGGGTTGTGCAAAGAACTTTGTACACAGGTGTAAAACCAGTACGCCAGAAATTGAGGCGATTGCCCTACTCTATAAGGGAGACTCACAGGAACTAAAGAAACTGGTAGAGCAAGATGTGATTGAAAAATCAGAATCCTCTGAATGGGTGTCACCAATTGTTGTAAACAAAGAAGAAAACTGGAGGTATTCAATTGTGTGTTGATCTCCGTGAAACTAATAAGGCAGTTGTTATGGATAATCATCCCTTGCCACACATAGAGGAAATATTTTCTGAACTTTGAGGAGCAAAATTCTTTTCTACTCTGGATCTTCAGAGTACTTATCATCAAGTATTAGTGCATGAGGAAAGCAGAGACCTCACAAAATTTTTCACCCATGATGGTTTGTTCTGGTTCAAGCATGTACTTTATGGACTGGCTTCAGCAGCGAGTTGTTTTCAAAGACTGATGTCTTCTATATTCCATGGCATACCTGGTGTGCAATGCTACTTGGATGATATAATTGTCTACGCTCCAACTATGGATCTTCATGACAAGTACCTGGAAAAGGTTCTGAAATGCATTGATTCTGCAGGACTCAAACTGAACCTTTCCAAATTCCACTTCAGACAAACTCAGCTGTCATTTCTGGGTCATATCATTTCACAAGATGGATTACGGCCTGACCCTGACCATGTCAACGCGGTTACACAAGCACCTGATTTCCAGACCTTACGAGCTTTCTTAGGTCTTACTTCTTGGTATTCTAAGTTTATTCCCAACTATGCTTCAGTTGTGGAGCCACTCAGAGCACTACTACGTGTGTGGTTTGGTCAGAATCTGCTCAACATAGCTTTGAAATAGTGAAACAGCTCATTGTGAACAGTCCAGTGATAGCTTTATTTGATCCTGCACTACCCACTATGTTACTACAGATGCTTCAGATCTCACACAGGTCCATGCGGACCATACAGAGAAAACTGTTGCATTTGCATCTGCTTTCAGAGACAGAGCCTTAAGCGTAAGTATTCAACTGTTGAAAAAGAAGCTCTAGCGTGTGTTTGGGCAACAGAAAAATGGAGAACCTACCTATGAGGTAGAGAATTTACCTTATGCACTGATTATAGCCCTTTAACTACACTACTTACAACAAAGGGACTAGGAAGAGCTGGAATGCGTATAGCTAGATGGTCAGCAAGGCTACTGAATTTCAACTACAAAATGCAATACAAACCAGGTTTGAAAAATATTACTGCTGATTGCTTTCACATTTACCTTTACCTACAGCTTCTGATACACTGGATGAGGACATAGAAGTTGTAGCACTGACTGATATATTATCATCTACATTTACTTACAGCTGCTGATTTTAAGCAAGCTTGCCTCACATGTCCAATTCAAGTAAAACTACGGGACATCTTACAAAGCAAATGGCCAAATGCTGAGAAGAAACTCAGTCCTGATCTTCAACCTTACTACAGGATTAGACAAGATTTGTCTTTAGTAGATGGCTATGTTGTCCGTGGAGCTCACCGTTTATTGGTACCAGAAACCTTGACAAAACAGTTGTCACACATACACCACTACTTCAACCAGTGTCATTTCCTGATACAGCATAGGAAAAACTTGCTATTGATATTGTCGGCCCTTTTGCAGATGCTCCTATAGACTGTAGATTTGCTATAACCTTGATAGACTATTACAGTAAATGGCCTGAAATTGCATTTGTTTCTCATGTAACATCAGCTACAGTAATAACATTTCTGTCTACAGTCTTCAGCAGAGAGGAAAATCCAAAGGAGTTAATATCCGACATTGGACCACAGTTTGTCTCATATGAGTTTGAATCCTTTCTGAGAGAGAGGAATATTGTGCATAGGAAGTCTTCAGTGTATTACCCACAAGCAAATGGAGAAATCGAGTGATTCAACAGAAGTCTGAAAGAAGCATTACAGACAGCAAATCTTACTGGGAAATCTTGGAAAGTATTTAAAACAGACTTACATAACTACAGAGCAACATGCCATGCAACAACCCAAGCATCTCCAGCTGAATTATTACATGGCAGACAGATGCGCACTAAGTTACATGTTGCAGACATCAAACTTCCACCAAAAACGGTTCCTACAAATGCATCTACTGCTGACATTGTCAAACGTCACCAAGCCAAATGCAAGGCTTATACTGATAGAAAACATGATGCAAGAGAAGTGACTTTTAGCCTGGATCTTTAGTCAGCATTAAGAAACCAGGAATACTGAAACAAGGACAATCTAAATTTACTACACCACTTGACGTGAGATGCCAGCGAGGACCATACACATATGAACTGTCTGCTGGACTCATATGGAATGCAAGTCGTCTTGCTCCTGCTAGATATGACTTTGTAGACATTCCATTTGATGAAGAACATTTTCCTACCCCTAATGCCAACTGCAATAGGCCTGAAGAAAATACCTATAAGGCGTAGTGAGAGAATCAGACAACTACCTGCATGGACCCAGGACTATGTGATGTGAATAATGTATATTATTGCTTTAAGATGCATTGTTGCGGTTTGTTATATTTGTCCAAATGCTTTCCTACTATAGGGCGAATATGTAGTGTTTATACAAATGGCGTGCAGGTGTCACTGTGCACATTACTTGTGCTATGCAGATACACAGGACTTTCTGTACAGCTTAGAAAGTGAAAGTAGTAAGTAAGGCAGTTGTGTAATGGCTACATGAACCTGTTAATAAAGCACTTTTATACCCTCCTCATCCTCCGCTACCAAAGCATAACAGAGGTGTCACAGGGCCATGGAGAGCAGTCCCAGTGGGCCCCGGGGCCTGATCGACCCGGGGGGCTGGGCAATGCCTTGGCAATGGTCTGATCACTGCATTAGTCATAGTGAATCCTGCCTGTTTTTTTTTCTGGTTGAAAAACTGGGAAGGCATTTTTGACCCGGACAGACCT
Organism: Xenopus borealis; assembly: GCA_024363595.1. NCBI lineage: Eukaryota > Metazoa > Chordata > Amphibia > Anura > Pipidae > Xenopus > Xenopus borealis. The sequence goes on along the minus strand of CM044443.1, from coordinate 56,724,090 downwards.
TCAAATATACGGGCTATCCAGGTAAAAACCAGACAGGTGGCAACCCTAGGCACATCTCACCCTGGCAACTGCAATGCCACCTGCATTATGGGGAATGTGATGAACTGTGGTTAATAAAACATGTCTATGTAGTACAATTGGTGATTAGGGACATTGTATAATTAATACTGCCAAATCTGAACTGCGCAGCTCCTTCCCCAGTGGCAATCCAGGTGCACCTCATACAATAATATCATATAGATATACAGTATTGTAGGGATCTATAGGAATAACAGATTCCTGTAGCTTTAAAACCCCCCGCCCTGTTAGTTACTGGGCAGAAGCCTATGGGGGGAATTCACAAAAGTGTCTGTAAAATAAGTGACCCAGAAGCGCCGGTCGACAAATTTGTAAAATGTACAAATGGCAAATTCCCAAAGGCAGATGATACTATCTCTGAATGTCTTGTAAGTCCGACAATTTTTGAAAATGTCGTATATCTTTTCATTGTACAGAAAACATTTTACGAGACTTTTTAAAAGTCAATTTGACATTTTAATTTTGGAGAGCCTAATGTGTCGGAAAAAGAGTAATTCATAAAAATGTCGGGGAAAGTGGCACCAAAAAAACCGTGCCCACTTTTCACAACACTATTTCAAAATTTGTGGGGAAATGCTCTGTGAATTTGTCGGCTGTTGCTACGACACTTTCTACAACATTTTAAAGAAATTTTTTCATTCCCAATTCCTGACAAGTCCTGAGTGAATTCCCCCCTATGTATCTATTCTGTTAGGATTGATAGAAGGAAGCAGTTCTTTCGCAGGTTTTGAAATACCTGAGTGCAGGGACCTCAGTGAGGAGGGACTGTAAGGGTAGAAACTGCTGTCCTGGGACTTCCTGGAGGAAAGGAAGGGCTATCAAGGCATCTGGCGAGTGCAATTACTCTGAAGTGCTGTACATGTCTCTGTGACGTCTGTGCTCCTGCTATATGCTCAACTCCTGTGTGAGTAAACCTGAGGATATTTGTCTCTGACATAATAAAAGTTTGTTTGAGTTTGCACCAAGAACCTCCTGGCACCCATCATTTTTGTAAGTTGCATGCAAAGTGTCTGGATGTTGTAGTTGCACTATACCGTAGAGGGAATGCTTCCACTTAGCGAAGGCCCAGGATCCTGAAGAGAGAGTCCAATGTAACTTATGCTAATACCAATAGCTGGACATTTAAATATCTGTGGTCTGGATAGCCCACATTAGTGTTACAGCATTTTCCATAGAGTGAATCAATTATGATCCCCTAAAATTGTCCCTGCCTAAATGATCCATATTGTTTGCACACAGTACTGCACATGATCAGTCCCACATCTGTGGCTAAAACTAATATGTAGTAGTTGAACTACAATTATCTACATGATCACATACCTCCCAACATTTTGGAAAGACAAAAAAAAGAGGGACAAAAAAAATGCGTTCGCATAGCACGGTAATTTTTTACCATGTCTTGTCTCCTCGTGAGGAAGTTCTGCACATGATCAGTCCCACATCTGTGGCTAAAACTAATATGTAGTAGTTGAACTACAATTATCTACATGATCACATACCTCCCAACATTTTGGAAAGACAAAAAAAAGAGGGACAAAAAAATGCGTTCCTCGTGAGGAAGTTCTGCAGATCTGTGGAAAGAATCTAAAGAATCTAAAGCGGAAGCATTAGTTTTGTTTACTGTTACTGCTGCTTTGCAAGTATTTGGTACTGAAGGGGTGGTATGTGACAGAGTGAAATCAAAACTGGGGTCATTTCTCATCTTGGCTTGTTGGTATACAAAGTCCATGAATACTGTGAAAGGAGGAAATGGAACATTGTGCACTTCTTTGAATTTCGACCCATGTGCCATCCACCGTTCCTGTAAATTGTAGGGTAACTTTTGCACTATGGGGTTAACACCTCTGGCAGTGTCGAGGAATGCAAGCCCTGGTAAGTCCCCTTCGGCTTTGGCTACCTGTAGTTCCATTAACAGGTCACTTAGTTCCATTAACAGGTCACTTAGTTCCCTAAGCTTTTGGTAACCTTTGTTATATATTTTAGGGAAGTCATCAATTCTTTTGAAAAGTGCATTTTCGACTACCTCAGCTGAGC
>CM044443.1:56706597-56721740 GCA_024363595.1 Xenopus borealis | reverse complement strand
TGTCACTTGGCCTTACCAGCTATACTTCCGTATAGGAGATGGAACTGCGTGTGCTTCTTCATCAGCATGGGATGTAAAATGGAGTCCTAGCTCCCACAAGGCATTGCACTAGGTCACATGGTGCAGGTATGGTGGCTATAATCTCTAAGGAGGTGTAAAACACACAGGAAATTGTCTTGTGCTGTTACAGCCTGTGACCAGCAGAGGGAGCCCACAGCATGTGAAATGTAGATTAGCATGACGAAGACATGACAGCCATTTTAAAAAATGACATCCTCCTGGGATCCTAGGATTCAACAGTGCACACAAACATACCAAACAAACTATAAAGTTAGGTCACATGAGCCAATTAACAGACATAGTTCTGTCTTTTGCTTTCACACTTCTTCCTGTTACAGTTAGAGTTGAATATTTCTGGTCAGGTGATCTCTGAGGCAGCACACAGACCATCACAAAATGGTGGTTCAAGGCAAGGGATGTAAAAGGGCAATATTTACTTAAATATATATTCCAGTTTGGTAAGATTATTTAATATGCCACTTAATATGATATAAACCTGTTGCTCAAGTATTCATTTTGGGGGTAAAGTTTTCCTTTAAGAGAGAGCTAAAAGCTAACTGGTGCAAGATTAGAGCTAGGAGGAGACACTAGAGCCTAACATCATATACACAATGTATAAGTGACTGTGAGAGTTTGTCACACATTGTTGAAGTGATATTAGGCCTATTATAATGATGTTACAGTTAGGCTGCAAGATAAAAAGTGTGACCAAATGGCTGCTAGTGGATTCAATGACTGTGCTGTGTTAGTTAAGGTAAAAGTGAAAATCATATCATACTTACCGAGATTTTGGACTGGAACATGGCAGTGGGCAAGAATCTGTATATTTCCTGGAGTCTCCCCCAATGAGGGTTGGAAGCCTTGCCCACTGCCATGTTCCAGTCTAGGAAAGGAAAATCTCAGTAAGTGTGATATGATTTTCACTTTTCCTGTTCCTTCCACATGTCAGTGGGCAAGAACGGGATGTACAAAAGCATCTTACACATTATTGCGAGAGAGGGATTTTATTAACTTGTAACTGAATTTAGAACTGCAGTGCCAAACGCTGCACTTTTTTTGGCATCAAATTTGTTGACATCAAATTTATAATGGTTGATGACTGTATGGAGAGAAAACCACACTGCTGCTTTGCAGATTCCTTCCGGTGATGCCCTGGTTTGGAATGCCCAGGAAGCCGCTATACCTCTGGTGGAGTGTGCCCTAATCTTGGAAGGTACTGCACTTGATTTCAAGTTGTACGCCTTTCTGATACATATTTTAATCCAATTGGCAATGGTTCTTTTGGATGGTTTGGTTCCCGCTTTCTTTCCTTCTGGGATCACAAGTAAGGATTCTGTTGCTCTAAAGGTTTTTACCCTTTCCAGGTAAGTACTTCCTCGAATAAGTGACAAGTATGAAGCCCAGCTACTTTTACAAATAGAAGCGGCTTCACAACTCAAATCAGGCAAGCTAAAATCGATATGGAAAAGGATATAGCAGTAAGCAGTAAAAAGAATCCAAAATTATTTTTTAAATATATTAATAGTAGAAAAATGAAACAGGAAGGGTTAGGACCTTTATTATCAGAGGGGGGTCAGTTGGTTGATGAGAACAAGCAAAAAGCTCAGATTCTGAATGAATACTTCTCATCAGTATACACAAATGAGGAACCAACTAATGAAGGTTTCCTTGTTAATAGCCCCAATTCTAATACATCCAATGATGTATGGTTCACACATGAGGAAATTCAAAAGAGACTAGAAAATGTTAAGATAAACAAAGGTCCAGGCCCAGAAGGGATTCACCCCAGGGTACTTAACGAACTTAGCTCTGTGATTGCCAAACCTCTATACTTAATTTTTCAGGATTCTTTGAGGTCTGGCATGGTGCCGAGAGACTGGCGAATTGCTAATGTGGTGCCGCTATTCAAAAAGGGATCCCATTCTCAGCCTCAAAACTATAGGCCAGTTAGTCTGACGTCGGTAGTAGGAAAGCTTTTTGAAGGATTAATTAAGGATAGGATACTGGACTTCATAGCAAATAACAATACTATGAGTTTGTGCCAGCATGGTTTTATGCGTAATAGATCTTGCCAGACTAACTTAATTTCTTTTTATGAGAAGGTAAGCAGGGACCTCGATTCTGGGATGGCAGTGGATGTGATTTACTTGGACTTTGCCAAAGCATTCGATACAGTGCCACACAGAAGGTTACTGGTTGAATTAAGGAATGTTGGCCTTGAACATAGCATTTGCACCTGGATAGAGAACTGGCTAAAAGATAGACTACAAAGAGTGGTGGTAAATGGAACATTTTCTAATTGGACCAGTGTTGTTAGTGGGGTACCGCAGGGCTCTATACTGGGTCCCTTGCTTTTCACCTTGTTTATTAATGACCTGGATGTGGGCATTGAAAGTACGGTTTCTATTTTTGCAGATGATACTAAATTGTGCAGAGCTATAGGTTCCTTGCAGGATGCTGCCACTTTGCAGAGTGATTTGTCTAAGTTGGGAAACTGGGCAGCAAACTGGAAAATTAGGTTTAATGTTGATAAATGCAAGGTTATGCACTTTGGCAAAAATAATATAAATGCAAGTTATACACTAAATGGCAGTGTGTTGGGAGTTTCCTTAAGTGAGAAGGATCTTGGGGTTTTTATAGATAACAAGTTGTCTAATTCTGGGCAGTGTCATTCTGTAGCTACTAAAGCAAATAAAGTTCTGTCTTGCATAAAAAAGGGCATAAACTCAAGGGATGAAAACATAATTATACCTCTTTATAGATCCCTAGTAAGGCCTCATCTGGAGTATGCAGTGCAGTTTTGGACTCCAGTCCTTAGGAGGGATGTAAATGAGCTGGAGAGAGTGCAGAGACGTGCAACTAAACTGGTTAGGGGGATGGAAGACTTAAATTATGAGGGGAGACTGTCCAGGTTGGGGTTGTTTTCTCTGGAAAAAAGGCGCTTGCGAGGGGACATGATTACACTTTACAAATATATTCGAGGACATTATAGACAAATATCAGGGGACCTTTTTACCCATAAAGAGGATCACCGCACCAGAGGCCACCCCTTCAGACTAGAAGAAAAGGACTTTCATTTGAAGCAGCGTAGGTGGTTCTTCACAGTCAGGACGGTGAGGTTGTGGAATGCACTGCCGGGTGATGTTGTGATGGCTCATTCTGTTGATGCTTTTAAGAGGGGCTTGGATGATTTTTTGGACAGACATAATATCAAAGGCTATTTTGATACTAAAATCTACAGTTAGTATAGCTATGGGCATACAGGTATATGGTTTGTGTTTGAAAAGGTGGAGATGTGTGTGTGTGTGTATGTATGCTGGGTTTTTAATTTGGAGGGGTTGAACTTGATGGACTCTGTCTTTTTTCAACCCAATTTAACTATGTAACTATGTAACTTAAACACCTGACCACATCAAGGTTATGCCACTTCTGTTCTGTGCTGGACTTTGGATTCTTATAGAATGAGGGTAATACTATGTCCTGATTGGTATGGAAATCGGATACCACCTTCGGGATGAAGTTATCTGCTGTTTTGAGGACCACTCTGTCTTGTAGAAAGGTAAGTTTTCCTTCCCTTACCGAGAGGGCCTGAAGTTCTCCAACTCTTCTAGCTTGAGGTTTAGTGTCTTGATTGGTATTGTGTCAATGGGCTGGAAGGGTGCACTAGTAAGTGCTTCTAGGACTAAACATAGATCCCATGGGGGTACTTGCACCCTATTTACAGGAGAGATTTTTCTTAGTCCTAAAAAGAATCTTTAGTTAGAGGCTTATGAGCCCAAGATACCCCTGAGAAGTGTGATATGGCTGTAACACGGCTTTGTAGTGTGGATATGCTTAGCTTAAGCTCTACACCTTTCTGTAGGGATTCCACCACGTTGACCTCTGAGAATTTTGAGGTATTGAGGTTATCTACACACCATTTGGAGAACCTATCCCATATTGTGAAGAATCTTTGCAGGGTGCTAGGTTTCCTGGCTGCCATTAATATTGAAATAGATCCTTCCGAGAGACCTGTTGAGGCTAGGTTCAGCCTTTCAAGAGCCATGCCGTCATTGCCCATTTGTTTGGTTGAGGATGAAGAATTTCTCCCTGTGTCAGGATGTCCTTCCAGCATGGGAGCTTGAGTGGGTGATCTTTGGAGAGCGTCAGGAGTTGGGAGAACCATGGTCTCCTTGGCCACCATGACTACTTCGGCTACCATGACTACTTCGGCTTTGTCCTTTTTTATCTTTCTTAGAACCTTTGGAATTAAGGGTATGGGGGGAAATACATACGCTCGGTGGAAGTCCCACTCGAAAGAGAAGGCATCCGTTGTTAGTGCCTTCTGGTCTGTGGTCCAAGACACAAATTTTTTCATTTTCGTGTTCTTGTGTGATGCCATTAGATCCATGGCAAACGGGCCCCATTTCTGTTGTATCAGTAGGAATGCTGATTGGTGGAGTTCCCATTCCCCTGGATGGTTTTTGAACCTGCTCAGCCTGTCTGCCAGGGTATTCTGAATTCCTGGTAGATGTTCTGCCCTCAGTTCTAGGGGATTCTTCTCCGCCCATTCGAATATAAGAATGGTCAAGTCTAATAGAGTTTTTGATTTGGTTCCTCCTTGCTTGTTCAGGTACTGCACAGAGGTATAGTTGTCCGTTTTGATCAGAACTGATTTGTGTAGGATGAGATGTTGAAATGATAGCAATGCCAGGAAGATTGCTTTCAATTCCTTCCAGTTCGAGGATCTTGATGTCTCTTTGGGTGACCATTTCCCTTGCGTCATTTGGCCTGCTGAGTGGGCTCCCCAGCCCCACTTGCTGGCATCTGTTATCACCACGATCCACTGTGGTTGTGTCAGTGTCACTGCATTGCGTAGATTTGCAGAGTTCGTCCACCATTTTAGTGATAGAGCTGTTATTGGAGCTATACGTATGGGCTGTTTGGGTAGCCGGTAATCTCCGTCCCATTTCATCAAGAAATCGTTTTGTAGTATTCTTGTATGGAATTGGGCCCATTTGACGCAGTCCATGGTGGAGGTTAGTTTTCCCAGTAAGATTTGGCACTTCTTCCGTTTGAATAGGTTAAGAAGGTTTTTATTGACTGTATGATGTCTTTCTCTCTCCTGGTGGAGAGGCTCAGTGTATATTCCACTGTGTTGATCTTCACACCCAGGAATTCTAATTGTTGAGATGGTTTTAGCTCGCTCTTCTCCTTGTTCAGTACCCAACCCAGGTACTGTAGGTATGTGACCGTTCTCTGTAGGTGTTTTTCGAGTGAGCTTTTATTAGGATGTCGTCTAGATAGGCGAAGATTTGGATTTCCTGTAGTCTTAAGTTTGCTATGACAGGGGCTAGTAGTTTTGTGAAAACCCTGGGAGCTGTAGCTAGGCCGAATGGGAGTGCTTTGTATTGAAAATTTATGTTCAGTATTTTGAACCTGAGGAATGCTTCTGTTAAACACTTTGCGCAATGCCTTTTCTCTGGTAAGGCAGTATCAGGACATGAAGCATATTCTCTTCTTGCTGTCTTCCGTCTGCTTCCTTCTCTATAAGGAGAGCTTCTGAAATAGAGAATATATAGATTAAGAATCCGATTTTATTTGACACATCCTTTTTAGGTATATAAAATAAAGAAAAATAAAAAAAACTTTTTTGCTGTTTTTCCATCCATCCTCTCTTTGAGTTAACTCACCCCCTAGAGCCCGATTGTGATCTTCTGGAACTCATTCCGTTAAGTTTGCACACCTATAGCCTGGAAAATGTTATATCATCAGAAAGGTGTTACAATCTCCGCGGGCTTATATATATATATATATATATATAAATAGTCCAACTGTGTTGCACACCTTCAAAGATCAGCCGTTTTTAAGTGTTAAAACATAGCATTTATTTGCTTGTTTAAAATTGTAGAAGACATTGCAGTCAAACTGTACATATCGTTGTAAAAATCACTTATCTGACTGAGTCCAAACAAAACTGCAGCATTGTAACACCCACGCGACGTTTCAGGAATACATTTTCCCTTTCTCAAGCGTATCTCCCGTGTATCTCCCGTGTACATGCGGCTTAGGACTCCATGATGCTGTTTCACTTTCCCCGAAAAGACGGAAGTGGCGTGTCGGGTCACTGCGCTGACGCACCTCAATTAAAGGGTGGACCAGCGCGTAAGCAGGCACATCACTCCGCCCTAGGGTTACTAGGAAATAACTATAGCAACCAAGTTCAGTCAATATTAGTATTATTTTAACTCTAACCGTGCAAACGTTTTCTTCACAGATAATGAATTAGCATTGATCCAGTATAGATCTTCATTAATATACAGTAATTTAGGGTACTTTTGAATACAAAAAGCAAGAAACAAATTTTGCATAAAGAGAATTACAAAAATAAGTGTAAATCAAAATCGCTATTAAGCCCACCCGGGGACAATGTGCCCAACCTATCAATCCACTTAACCTCTGCCTTTTTTAACTCCAAGATCCGATTGCCTCCTCTCCTAGGAGGTGCAATATGTTGAATCACTTTAAATCTTAAATCATCTGAAGTATGTCCTGACTCCAAGCAATGTCTAGAAACTGGGAGAGATCGATTCCCTGTATTTATGGATGATCTATGTTGGGAAAACCTATCCCTAAACTTTTGGGTGGTTTCCCCAACATAGACCAAATTGCAGGGACAAACTAACATGTACACAACAAAATTCGTGTCCCATGTATTATAGCCTCTAATTTTAAATTTCTGTTTTGTATGCGTATTCTCAAAATCTGTGTCCACAAGTACATAGCGGCACTGGGCACAGCCTTTACATTTATACATGCCCTCCCTTCTGGGTCCCCAGAAGGCAACTTTCCTAGGACAAGTATTAGTCTCAGCATGTACCAATTTGTTTCCAATCGTCGTGCCCCTACGAAATGACATCATGGGGCATTGTTGAAAATTAGAAATAGATGGATATGCTTCACGTAGTAAATGCCAATGTCTATCTAGTGTATTTTTGATCCCTGAACTGGCTGTACTGTATTGGGTGACAAAGGCTAGTCTGTCACTTTTATTTTGGTTTTTCTTAGAATTTCCATATTCCTTCTCTTTCTCTCTGTCTAATACCTTATATATATATATATATGGTCAGAACCTGGGGTTTATACTTACACAGTACCCTCCTGACCTGCACAGTGGCACAGAGGTAATCTTACCGTGGCTGCATGAGGGGGAGAATGACGCCATTTTTAAGTTAGGAGCCTGGCTTCCCAGCGCTTCGGATTCATGTGCGCATTTCCGGGTTTGCGTACCATTGCGCATGTTCGGCGCCATTTTGGAAGCTGGAAGGCGGTGTCTTATTGCGCACGGTGCCAACGAGCGGCTTTGCGACTGATAGCACCTATGGCACACATGGCTCAAGCCAAGAGGCTTCTCTCAGAGACTTGCAAAAGGTATTACCTCGGTCCTGGAGCTTTAGAAGGGGAGAGGACCCTTCTGGTGCAGCGGGAGGACGACAGGAGAAAAAAAGATGGCGCCCGGGGGCGGAAGCAGCCTTTTTATAATATGCTGTACCACTGCACAGCAGGAGGGATTAATCCGTTCTTGCCCACTGCCATGTGGAAGGAACAGGAAAGCAGTCAGACAAGCACAGTACATTTATTACAATGTGGCAGGTGGGTGTGGCTGCTTCATGTTTCCTCTCAACCCGGAACAGGAAGAGGAATTATAAGGCAATGGCGAAACAGCAGGAATGCCCTTAACCAAAATGGCCACACAAGCAGGCCAGTAAGCTTTGTTCTTATTGGTTCAGTAAAGTGCCTGACAGTATTGCTTCACAGAATGGTTATTTTACCTGTTTTGTGAAACAAAACAAATTTTTTTGAAAGAATGAGTCCTGTACTATAAAATCTTGCTTTCTGTCACAAATATCTATTTTGTCATTCAAATCTAGCTTGGCATGCACTGGTTAGCTACACTATTATATATCCTGTCCAAGTTTTTTTTTTACATAATTCATTCTGTAAGTAACTTTGCATATAAGTGTGTCTGTTACATGGAGGTTATATATTTGTGAGACAGATTGATTGTTAAAATGTATAGAATGGAGTTTGTAATATAATGACATGCTTTTGTGCACTAACAATATTTTGTTCTCATTCTTTAATAGAAATAATTTGTTTGTATATTTTTTATCTGTGTATATGGTCACAAATAGTTATATACCATGAGAGACATTCATTCTGTGTATTAGGGATAGTTTTGTATACAGAATGTACAGTATTTGGGACAAACAAACTATTGTTGGTAACCCTTCATTTGCACCAGGTTTACGAGCACAAGCTTTTGAAAAATGGACACAATGGTTTGAACACTATACAATACCTTTTTGGCCCTTATCATATAAAGTTTTTTCAACTCTTGCAATATGCCTATGGTTTTGCTGATTCTGAAATGTATGCATAAGTGCTGCATTTTGTCCAAAGTCTAATGCAGAATATGCCACTTCAGGATAACACTATATTTGAAACATTATGTAAAGTTTGCCCACTCACTAAAGGCATGATTTCTACACGTTATACTCAAATGATCTCTACTACTTTTCAAGCTACTACTGCTTATTGCACTGCATGGGAGATGGAATAAAATTTGGACAGCCACTAAGAAGGTATTGGCAAATATAGCAACAAAATAGCTTTCATATAAGCTTCTAACTAGGTGGTATATGACACCACAAAGAAAACATTGGATCTCACAAATGCATTCACCCCTGTGCTTCCGAGGTTGTGACGATATTGGCACATTGGTTCACATACAGATACAGTCACTTGAATTTGTAAGTTAAATGCGTCGTGACTCAGGGCTAATTGAAGAAATTGTGTTATCTAAAGTTATCTTAACTCATTTAATGCATTTAACCTTTTTATTAGCATACCAAAGCACCATTGTTTTCAATGGTGAACTCTTTAATTGGATGGGATGCTGTGACACAATATTCTGTGCTAAGTGGGATAAATGAGATAGATGAGTTAAGTCACGACGCATTTAACTCACAATCCAAAGTGACTGCATCTGTATGGTGGGATTGTCCCAAAGCACAGCAGCATTGGCATAAAGTGCATGCGTTAATACAGGAACTTTGTGCAGTGACATTTCTGCTAAACCCATGGGAACTATTACATAATCTTCCACCTGCACCGCTCGCAAATCAGCTAGGCACCTAGCTAAACATATTCTCTCAGCTGCTAAATGGAACTTAGCTATTAGCTGGCTGTCTTCAGATATATCTTGGCAGAAGACATTAGGTAAAATAGATACAATATATGCAATGGAAGAGCTTACAGCTCGATTACAAGATAATATGGACCAATTTATGGAAATTTGGGCGCCATGTAAGGACTATATAGTTCGAAGGCAACTTAACTCATAGGAATACAGTCAAGTTACTGTATTAAAACTGTACTCAAAATGTTATTCAAACAATACTCTCTTTGTTTATTCTCTAAAGCAAGGGGTCTATCTTTCTACCTTCCTATCTTTTCTTTCTGTTTCTCATTCTTTTCTTAATTTCGTTATTTGTTGTGTTTATTATACATATCCGGTTTAACAACTAATATACAAATAATGAAGCAATTTTGATCATACTGTGAAACAAACAAGCATAATATGCAGTTGTAAAAAAATGGTCTGCCAAACTTCTGTGTTAGCTGTTCAGTAGTGCTGCCACTTTCTAGAAGTTAGTGTGTGCCCTTCATTTGCATAATAACATCACCAGCAGAGAACCCAGAACAGGCACCAAGACAGTGATACTTTTGTAACTACTTTGAGATAAGCAAATAAAATTGTAACAATTTAGATAAACAGATCTCTTGTGAGAATTTAGACTCACAGCTTAAAGGGCAATTTACCTGTCACGGTTGGCACCCAATACCAGAACAAATGCCAAGCACCCTGGTCTTGGCCAGTGCTTCACCAGTAGTGTGACCGCCTTTGGCTTTGGGAGGAGCCCTCAGCTACTCAGATGCCACCTGGACTTTAACGAGAGGTACAGGGAAAAAGTTCTGTCCAGCAATGAGGCATGACTGAATAGGAAGTCTTTAAGGCCGAAGGTAACAGTACAGGCAGGAGAAGGCAGATTCGAGGTCAGACAGGCTGGGTTTAGGCAGGCAGATAACCAGGGTCATCAGGCAGGCTAATGTCAAACCAGGAGCTTAATCAGATAAGGATGAGGCAAAATTGGTGGTCAGATAAAAGGCACGGGTCAGGATACAGATTTCAGAATAGTCAAAAGCCAGGCAGGGCCAAACACGAGGAACAAACAGAAGCTTAAATGCACAGGTCAAAGGCACCAGGAACGATTCCTATCACTGGCAACGCAAAACCCCCAAAGGCCCCTTTAAATATTTAAAATTTGGCACCATGACGCCAGCACACCTGCCCCTTTAGACCCCGGACTTCCCCACCGCACCACTAGACCACCAGGGTGAGATTTTGTTACATTACCTTCTTTAGCAGAACTGGAATAACTGAAATAAACCACAGAAATCTGTTCAAACTTTCATAACCTCCCAAATTAAAATGAACATGGTAATTAGGGGGTGGCCACAAAAATGGGCATGGCCAAAAGATGTCCGGCGCTCTATGCGCGGCAACTTTTTTTGTTATTCTTTTTATTTCCAAAATGCTAGGAGGCATGGTAATGCCCTGATCTATGCTCTGAAGGGCAGCCCTCAATACATTTCTGAAAATTCATGTTTTTTTTTTTGCCCCAGTTTGTTTTTGCACCAGACATTAAATAATATCACATTATGGCTGTTCTTACCCAGGGGTTCATTTGCTTGCACATTCTCTATATGTTCTGGAGTCATTAGACATCACTAGATCCAGAATAGCATTTTTTTCTGGTTGGCTCCTCAGCAACTTGTGCCATAAAATTGCCATGCAACAAGTTTATAAACTTGTTCCCATTAACTGACCTGGCAGTTTTGTGCTCCATTCAATATTTGGGTAATTAAAATCCCCCATTATCATTATATTCCCCAAACTAGTAGCCTTTTCTATCTGCATCAGGAATTTTGTCTCCTTTGTCTCTCTTGCATAAGGGGGTCTATAGCATGCTCCTACAATTAATTTGCTAGACTCATTACAATCAGTGAAGAGCTCCACCCTTAATTTTCTAACATCAACTCCTCCGTTATGTTAGCTTTTAAATCCTGCCTAACAAACAGACATACCCCTCATCTTTTTCTATTGCGTCTGTCCCACCGAAACTAAGTATAGTCACTTATATTACCTGCCCAGTCATGCAACTCATTCAGCCATGTTTCGGCCACACCAATCACATTATATTTTCCCTTCAGCACCAGCACCTTCAGCTCTCCCATTTTACCAGTCAAACTCCTTGCATTTGCAAACATACATTTAATACTGGTGCCATAGTGAACATATGCCATGTAGTTCTCACTGTCCTTAACAGTACCCCCAACCAAATCTGTATTTGCCTCTCTCTAGTGGCAATATAGGTATGTGTAGTGCTTATTCCTACTGCATAATAGACTGTTGCTTTGAGAACAGTGAAAACAAATGGGCAACTGAGAGTCTAATTATTTACTATGCAAAGACCAGACAGGGATTAGCTTCAATTCTCCTTTAAACTTCTATTATGCTCAGACAACACCAACTTAATGTCTTTGCCTACCTAAGGACCTTGAGAGGTGTAGTTCAACACGAGCTTGGGACTGTAGGATGAACCCTGGAAGTAGCTGAAACTCAGAGCTTGATTAGGATCTAGCAGACATTGACAGTAATGGGTAAAGGAACATCACCCCCACCACTTAACAATATGAGATCAGTTAGCTTCTCTAGCACACTGATTATCAAAATAAACTGGGTATAGGCACCAAAACACATCATATAGGGACAGGCACTCCAGGCACATTGTACACAATACAGTAGTTTAATGAATAGGAGAGGTGCATTTGACACTTCATTTTTTCAGGATGCCCCCCCCCCCCATTCTGCCCTCCTATTTATCCTTTTGCTCTCTTACCAGTTTCTAATCTGCAGTTGCCAGTTGCCACTACTGTATTCCTCATTTTCTCTCTCTCTCTCTCTCTCTCTCTCTCTCTCTTTCTTTTTATACTTTTTTGCACACATAACCGAGGAACTGTTAATCAGGGCAGCAGACAAGGACTAAACTTCATCTTTTTCCCCTCAAAGTGCAAGTCCCAGTCCTGTAACTATGGGATTGGCTAGGCTCCAGAAAGCTTCAAATTTCTTCCACCATACTAGCCAATCCTCTTAAAGGCTGTACCAGGACTTACATCTTGGGGGTAAAAAAAGGAAGTAAAGCTATTTTCTTCTTTTGATTCTTATCAGCCAGGTTTGGGAAGGCTTAGCCTCCCCTAGCCTTAATGAAAATCTGCCCATATTTGCAGGTCTGTATCTTTATCTTTTAATCACTTTGTAGAATGACTCAACTTGTGTAAAACCGATTACTTGAGGTAGTAGCTTTATAAAAATTTAGATAAACAGCAGTACAACCATTATTTACTTAATGACCTACATGTAGTAAGACAGGGAAAAGTACTTTTCATTGGTTATCAATTTGATAATTGTTTTAGATGCATCGGATCATTTTGATAATTGTTTTTAGGTTGAAGCTATTGGATTTGTGTATTTTTTTTGACCATCCTTACATTAAATCACTGCATGTGTTGCAATCTCTGTCCACCTGGAGGTGACATGGCATTAGTTGTTCATACAAAAAAAACCTACTTACAGAGACAGCAATAAAATAATCATACAGTGCCAATCCAAAGTTTTTAACACAAGTTGAATATGTCTATTAGAGGTTAAGCATTTAGTGCATCATAGAAACCAAAAAGTCATAGAATGGCAATTGATTTATGAAAATCATATAAGAAATGACACAATTCACCTAGGTAAAAAGTTAAATCTTGAACTCAACTCATTAGGATTAAGGTCATTATTTCTTTTTTTTTCTTCCTCCTTCATCACAGCTCTGATAGAACTTTGGAACATGTTTAAGATCATTGCCCTTTTGCATCGCAAAATTATGCCCAATAAGTTTATGTTTATGACCTTGGGTTTATGGCCTCATTTTATGATTGATTTAGGTATGCCAGACCATTTAGTGTTAAATACTTCTGATATTTGATCATGTAAATCACATCAATATGAAGCCCATTTCTAATTAGATCTAAAGTATAATTAAAGCACTAGTGGCATGCATTTGCTATGCAATAAAAGTAAAAACCTCTATTTTCTTAACACCCATAATTACTCTTTTTTTAAGTTTTATTTTATTTACTGAGGATAATGAACAATAATAATGAATATTCATAGAAATCCATAAATAGGATTATGTAGTTATAATGATAGTTATAATGCAAGTCTGGTCTGGTGAGTCCCTTAGGGCATACAGTCTAAAGGGGTTATTTATCAAAGACCATATGTATCTCAATATTTTATGCTACAAACTCTGATATGTAGCATAATGGAGCTTTTAATACTGTGGTCAAAAGTGATGTATTTGGTAAAACTTGAATACGAACAGGTGTCAGCTTGCTTTCGCTTAAATTGTTCATCACAGCCATGGTAGGGAATCTCCAACTATGCTATAATTTCTTGTTCTTTTTCAAAGGATCTGATTTATTTATGCTCACAGAGACCCACATGTCTGTAATAAAAAGAACATTACTGTAATCTGTGTGTAGGTTTGCACATTTTTTTCCAGTATTTTTTTTTTTCTAAATAAGGAAGCTTTACATGCATTAAAAGTATGAAATGTTTCAATGCATATAAATAGACACAAAACAGATAGACAGACATTTAAGGGGTTATTTATTAAAGGTAAATTTTTCTACAAAAATTAGTTTTTCCCCCCAATTGCATTCATTCAAGTTTTTACATTCTGTTTTTTTCATAAATATGCAAACATTCCAGTTATAAGTTTATTTTAGGTAGAAAACACCTCACAAAAGCAATCTTTCATAAATAACCCCCTTAGAAACAGCTAAGATATTGATTGTGTTTACTCTATATAGTGATTCACTTACTATACAAGCATATTAAAGGCCTATTTAAAGGTATTCTGTCATGATTTTTATGTTATATACTTTTTATTACTAAATTACAGAGTTTATAATAAGAAATGCATTCTTTCATTCATTTAAAATGTGATTCTTGAACCTTTAAATGTATTTATTATTTAAATTTGATGGGCTGTCAGCTTTCTCAGGTCATTGTGCCTGATCCCGTGTTTTCAAAAAGAATCGCCTCTTCACAATCTGACTGCTTTTAAATAGCTTTTGTTTCTCCTATTTGATATAACTGAAGGAGTTGCAGCTTAGCCGCACTTGGATTTTTTACTATTGAGTGCAGTTCTCAAATCTACCACAAGGTTCATGGGAGCATACTTATTTAGCAATACACGTGTCAGGGAGCTGTTATCTGGCTAACTTCTCATTGTTCTGCTGGGGGTTAAATCCAGCTTGCAGTGCAGCAGTAAAGAATGACTGAAGTTTATCAACATTTATCAAAGTCACATGACTGGGGGTACTCATAAACGGACATGTCTAGACTTATATGCAACCTCGACAAGTCTGAAATGCCGGATTTTCAGATTCAAACTTTTCCATCCTCTGGGTTTAATAAATTCTGAAAAACTCAGAATTTTATATGAAAAAAATTATGAATTTTCCATGATTTTTGCATTCGGAGTCTAGCCCCATGCAGTTTTTTTAAAATTAAATATTAAAAAAATCTGTCTGCTCTTGAAAGGAATTTCAATGCAGTATTCTGCTGGAGGAGCACTGTTAACAGGTGCATATTGTAAAAAGACATGTTTTCCAATGACAGAATCCCTTTAAAATTAATTTGGATTGTAAATGTCACATGGCAGTGTTGAAAGGAACTTGGTCACATTTAAGTGGAGAGATGAGATCAATGTTCTCTCTTGAGTATGTAACTATAGGGCAAGAGAAGTGCCACTTTCACAGGTACACATCTTAAAGGGAGCTTTGCTAGTAACCCATAACAACCTATTATTATTATTATTATTTATTTATTAAATCTTTCCTTTTCGTTTAAAAAAAAAAAAAAA
>CM044443.1:56679240-56695828 GCA_024363595.1 Xenopus borealis | reverse complement strand
GTGATATCCCTGCAGTGAGCACCAACCATTTGTTTTTTTGGTGTGCTACCACAAACAATTTATTTGGACATGGTATTGTGGTAACATAGGTGTGGTTTAAAGAGGGTGTGGTTTAAAAACAGAGAGTGGTCAACACTGGCTTCCATTATCGGCCCTCCACTATGTAGGCCATAAAAATTTAGTCCCATCGGTAAGCTTTGCAGTTAAATTAATGGATCTGGGGGGGGGGACATGTGGTCATTAGACTCCTTGAAACTTGGCCCCACCAAAGGAAATTTTTTTCATTTTAGAAAACAGTTAAATGACTTTCAGTCTTTATTTACTATTAATTATGTCATTATTTTTGTGATGTTTTCAAATACAATTTCCATACAAAGTGAAATAATAAAATACCGAGTTCCAGACAAAGTTTATCTATGTGGAATAAGACATATATGCTTATGATTACATGGTTTTTATGTTTACATACTATGCAAATAAATTCTAATAGACTGAGAAATTAAATACTTTTTAAAAGCAGAAAAAGCTTTGGCTGAATGACTAGCAGCGGCAGCCAAGAATGCTTATGATTAGATGGTTTTGTATGTTTACATACCATGCAAATACAAGAAGAAATTAAATACTTTTTAAAACCAGAATGAGATTTGGCTGAACGACTAGCAGCAGCAGCAGCAGCAGCCAGGAAAGCCATTCTACACAAATGGCTTTCTCAAACACCCTCACCTATCTTCCTAGTACAACAAAATCTTACCTTGTCTGGATAAACACTTTGAAAAATAAGGATAAAAATACAAAAAGATTTTTTTGATACTTGGCTTACCTACATGAATGCCTTACCACCAACAACCAGATACCTTACAATACAAACCTTCCAACATATCACATGGGATGAAATAGAATCATTTTGCAGCGGTGAACCTGTTCAGGAAGTGTACTGAACATTTACAAATCCTCAAGTCAATTATCTACAGACAAACCTCTCAGGAGTCACTATATCAACAGACTATTAACAAGCTACCTGGTCTGACAATAAAAATTGAAATACATGTAATAAGGGTGAATACAGAAAAAAACTGAAAATTATAAACACTGTTTAAGGAAATTGTGGACAAATCTTAATTTTATTGGTCACAAAGATTTGATCACTGTTTTTATTTATTTTTATACCATTATGCTGACTTCAGTAAACTTAATATTTGATGTTAAGATTTCTTCTTCTTTATATTACTCAACTTGCAATCTAAATAAATACAATTTGGAAATTAAATACTTTTTAACCCACTAAATGCCACAGATTGTAGAATCTACATTCTGTGGAAAAGTCTGTTGAAATGCCACAGAACATAGTTACATAGTTACATAGTTAAATTGGGTTGAAAAAAGACAAAGCCCATCAAGTTCAACCCCTCCAAATTAAAACCCAGCATACACACACCCCTCCACTCTTTCCCACAAACCTTATATGGCCATAGCTATACTAACTGTAGCGTTTAGTATTAAAATAGCCTTTGATATGTCTGTCCAAAAAATCATCCAAGTCCCTTTTAAAAGCATCAACAGAATCAGCCATCACAAACTCACCCGGAAAGTGCATTCCACAACCTCACTGTCCTCACTGTGAAGAACCACCTATGCTGCTTCAAATGAAAGTCCTTTTCTTCTAGTCTGAAGGTGCGGTGGTGCGGTGATCCTGTTTATGGGTAAAAAGGTCCCCTGATATTTGTTTATAATGTCCTCTCATGTATTTGTAAAATGTAATCATGTGTAACCCCCTCGCAAGTGCCTTTTTTCCAGAGAAATCCACCCCAACCTGGACAGTCTCCCCTCATAATTTAAGTCTTACATCCCTCTAACCAGCTAAGTTGCTCGTCTCTGCACTCTCTCCAGCTCATTTAGATCCCTCTTAAGGACTGGAGTCCAAAACTGCACTGCATATTCCAAATGAGGTCTTACTATGGATCTATAAAGAGGTTTAATTATGTTTATGCCCTTTTTATGCAAGACAGAACTTTATTTGCTTTAGTAGTTACAGAATGACACTGCCCAGAATTAGACAACTTGTTATCTATAAAAACCCCAAGATCCTTATCTCTTAAGTAAACTCCCAACACACTGCCACTTAGTGTATAACTTGCATTTATATTATTTTGCTAGAGTACATAACCTTTCATTTATCAGCATTGAACCTCATTTTCCAGTTTGCTGCCCAGTTTCCCACCTTGCAAATCACTCTGCAAAGTGGCAGCATCCTGCATGTATAGTTCTGCACATTTTAGTATCATCTGCAAAAATAGAAACTGTATTGTCAATGCCCACATCCAGGTCCTTAATAAACAAGTTGAAAAGCAAGGGACCCAGTACAGAGCCCTGCGGTACACATTTCCATCTTTGTAGACATTCTTGTGCCCGCTCAAGATCAACAGTTCCCGAGCCACAAACATTACATCATCAGCATAAGCTGAGAGAACCACTCTCATGTCGGGTTCTTTGAGCACCAGTCCAGTGAGCCTTTTCCTTAGGAGACACGGAAGGTCTCAATTGCCAGAGCATACTGTTGCCCTGACAAGGTACATCCTTGTCAAACTCCTTGTCCAAAAGCCAGAGGTGCAGTCAGATACCAGTTGATTTTAACTAAACACTCTGCAGAGGCATCCATTGTTTTCAGGTAGTCCACAAACTGTGGGCCAAAACTATAGGGTTTTAAACTTTTGGCCTCTTCCTACTTTACCACCTGCCCGCTTGAACCAGTTCCTTCAAAACTTCTCCGCAATAACAATCCTTGTCTAATCAAAGCCTTAACTCATCTATTTAATCTTTCTCTCTCAAATGGACTGTTTCTTTCTCAACTAAAACTTGCTCTTGTCACCCCTATCCTGAAAAAAACCCTCTCTTGATTCCTCCAAACTTGACAACCTCCGACCTATCTCTCTGCTACCTTTCATCTCTAAACTACTGGAGGGCTTAATCTACAACTGACTAACCTCATTCCTCTCTGACGAAAATCTACTGGACCCTCTACAATCTGGTTTTAAGCCACAACATTCCACTGAAACTGCCCTGACCCGACTAACTAATGACCTTTTAACAGCTAAAGCCAACAATCATTTCTCACTACTAATACTAGATCACCCTCTCCTCCTCCAGTCCCTCCATTCACTTGGCCTTCGTGACACGGCCCTGTCCTGGTTCTCTTTTTACCTCACTAATCGTTCCTTTGGCGATTCCACTATCGCCCCATCTCCCCAGGCCCCGGTGCCTTCTGCTCTGTTATTCATTCCTCACATCCAGTCACTTATTAAATCATGTCACTTCCACCTAAGGAACATATCCAAAATACGATAATTTATCACCAAAGATGCTGCCAAAATTCTTATTCACTCTCTCATCATATCACTTCTAGACTATTGTAACTCAAATTAATGGCCCTGACATTCAAAGCACTTCATAACTCTGCCCTTCCCTACATCTCTGAACTCATCTCTATATACTCACCCAACCGCTTACTACGCTCCTCTACGCCTCAATGCTTCTCTTATTACCTCCTCACATGCTCGATTCAAGACTTTGCAAGGGCTGCACCCCTCCTCTGGAATTCTCTCCCATGGTCTGTCCAACTTTCTCCCAACCTTTCTGCTTTCAAGAAATCTCTTAAAACGCACTTCTTTTGAGACGCCTACCCTCACTCTTAACTACCAAATGCAACACTACATATAGTACCACATTTCTCACCCACTTAATTTGATCTTGCCCATTCCCACACTTTATGTATAACTCCCTTACCTTTAGATTGTAAGCTCTTTCTGTATAGGGTCTTCCTCACCTCTTGTACCAGGATTGATTGTGATGTATGTAACTCCATATGTATGTAATTCATGTGATTTAGTTGTATAACCACATTTACTTTAAAGCACTACGCAATATGTTGGCGCTATAGAAATACATGTTAATAATAATGAAATAATAATAGGCTTGCAGAGTGCCTATAAGATATTGTTGATCCACTCTGTCAAATGCGTTCTCTTGATCCAGAGAGAGAAAAGCAAGAGATAGGCCAGTCCTTCTCGCAAAATGTTGTAAGTCTAGGATCAGAAAGACATTATCAAAAATTGTCTAACAGGAGACTGTATAGGACAGGATGAATCACCTCTGCCAGTACAGGTTTGAGCCTGAGTGAGATAGCTTTGGCCGCGATCATATAGTCTGTGCTGAGCAGTGAGACTGGTCTCCAGTAAGGTGGAGATTCCCCTTTCTTAGTAAGTAGTGATAACACTGCTTGATGACACGAAAATGTCAACTCACCTTTCTTGAGGGCCTCAGTTAGGATCCTATGGATATTAGGGCCCAGAGTATTCCAGAAGAACTGGCAGAACTCTATGGTCAGTTTGTCAAGTCCAGGAGATTTAATTATTTTAAAGGGAGGGATTGAGAGAGTTCATCTAGAGTGATTGGTGTATGCATCCTCTCTTTTCTCCTCTCACTGACCATTGGAAGTCCATTCCATAGCTCTTCACAGGCATCTAGAGAGATTGGATCAGGAGAAAAAAGGTTTTGATAAAAAGTCTGTCCTGGACAGCCTCCGGGGGGTCCATCCTCTGCAAGATGGAACATAGAACAGGGGTTTTTAAACTGCGGCCCGAGGGCCACATGCAGCCCAGGATAGATACGAATGTGGCCCAGCTCGGTTCCTGAGGAAATGTCATAATAGTATAATAATAAGTCTATGTACTATAATATCCAGGTGTCCCATATTCCAGTGTATGGCTCCAACTGGTATTGTACTTATTTTATGTGTATTTTCTTTACTTTTACAAATCAAAAGTGTTTGTGTATCTAATGTGTGGCCCCAGACAATTTTTCTTTTTCCAATGTGGCCCAGGGAAGCCAACAGTTTGGACACCACTGGCATAGAATAATCGCAAATACGATCCATATCACAGAGAAACTGCATCCAGCTTCGCACAAAGGCACCACAAGATGTTACGCAGAGCTAAGGCCCATATTTATGGAGAGGCCACCTAGGCCCGGGCCTAGGGCAGTAGGATTTTAGGGGGCGGCATGCTGCCCAACCACAGCCACATTGGTTCAGAAATGTAAATTTCCTGTGTGCCGATTCCCATTGCTCTGTCCCGATGAAAATTTAAGCAAATAAAAAGGAGGGGACAGGGGCAACAAACGACAGCAGGCCTAGGGTCACCCATTATGTGAATCCGGCCCTGGCAGAGCTTCTTTCTTTTCTAGGTATTCACATTGAAGGGCTTGGTCTTCAGAGCATAATAGCCTTTGCTCAAGATCAAGCACCTCCACATTCAGTGCCTTAATCCCTGCATTGTGCTGCCTGCTCACACTTTTGGTATATTCTTGACACAAATGCTTTAGCTGAACCTTGCCTAGTACATCCAACCACTGAGTCAATGTGGCAAATTCATTCTCAAAAGTCATCCAGCCTCTCTGTGTATCCCTGACTGATTTGTGTAACCCTCATCTTCTAATAAACTGTTGTTAAAGTGTCAGTAGGCAACTTTTGACAGTGATGATGTGACTAACATTTTCAGGGATACACAATTATGGTTTGAGAATGGTGTCAATCTAATGGTGCTAGACTGGGCCTGTGACATGAGATGGCTCAATATATATATAGGCTATAATTCCGGTATTGAGAAACATGACCATCTCTCACCCTGACATAGGTGAAGGCATCCGTCTCTGGGTTATGTTCTCTCCAGACATCAATCAAGGAGAAATGAGCAGTTAGTTCTCGCATAACCGACGAGTCCCTTTTCTTGGGTACATTGCAGTCTTGAGCATCAAGGGTGTCATTGAAATCCCCCCCTATAATCAAGGCTTCATAAGAGTCAATTGTCTCCATATATGCTGAGAAACTTTCAAAGAACCATGCCCTCTCTGGTCCGGTAGTATTAGATTATATGTCATACTTGACTCCTGAACCCGAAGATGTAATAGACGGCCAGGGATGACAGAGTTGGCAAACAATACTTGATGTGGATTAGAGCTCACCCGATGCGTATATGATGTGTCTTCCCTGCTGCAGCCTTGGCAGGATGCCAGCCACTCTGTGCCGGTATCGTATTCACACTTTCGTAATACCCTCTGTTATGGCGCTACTCCAGGAGACATAGTCAAGACACAAGCATTATTGTCAGCTTTATTCCTGAACACACACAGTGGGATAACATCATGCTGTGGGTGCGCTGTTGCTGACTTGCGCGTTTCTTGCCAGACAACATGGCAGTTCCTCAGAGTCAGTATACATCACATGACTCAAGGTTTAAATATAAAATCACAGGTGTTATAATGGTTTGCGATTAGCAAGTATACATGCAGCTTCATTATATGAATACAAATCCTTTTTCAATCAGACTATAAACTTCCCATGCCACATGTGTACTCGCTATATTCCATATTAAATAGTGATATCTACAATGTGAACTTTAAACAAATGTGATCATTATAGATAGAATAGCGTTAAGTCAAATTTCTAAAACCACAATCTTGGCATGTGCCAGAAATATTTAAAAAAACAAAACATTTATTTAATCAATATAATTTTAAGAATAATACATCATTAATTGATGTGTTCCTATGAGGAAGAACAAGCATTACATTGTTATGTTGTGCCAATTTAATCTTAATCCTATGTTTGACTTTCGTAACCATTTTTATTTACCTCAAATCTTTTAAAGGAGCATGTTTACATTCAATGGGAGTGATAATGTTTCTCTATCAAAAAACATTATACTGTACTAATAAATAGTGTAAAATGATCTATTCAATATGTCCAGGTTTTGGGTCTGTTTGAGAAATATCTTCAAGTAAATGGTCTTCCTTTCCTTTTCTCTATTTTACAATTATTAACTCATTGCAATATTTATTATAATACTTATCAAGTGCACTCTTTATTAAATGAATTAATATTTTATCATTTCTATTATTAATTTATGTTCTCTGTCCTTTATTTTGACACCCAATAAACGATATCTATTCCACATATTGATGGTCTATTTATTCCTTATGTATACTAACCAATTTGGAATCTATTTGAACAGCTAATAGGTTACAAACCCCTTTTATGTTTCCTCTCAATATGTAAAGACACAATTTACTTAAAAGATCATTTAATTTCCAATCCACAGAAGGTCTGATTTTAATCTATCTATCTAATAAAATATTTAACATTGCATTCTTTATTTAGGCCTCTTGGTTTTACTGTATCAAGGGCTTATATCCAATTAAATTATTTCCTAGATAATAAATTGTCAATTGTTGGCACTCGGCACCTCTGGCTGGCAGGATTCTGAGAAAAGGGTCACCACCCCACATGATGTCCAAATGAGGTGATTAAAAAAGATCCTGCCCTTCCATTCCAGATGCTGTCTTGCTTCAAGCTCTGAAGTGGGTCTCTTGGAGGAAACTCACAGAGTACCTTCCTTGACGAAGAAGGGAGAGTACATGAAACTTTCAGAAAGGATCTCGACAGCCAGTTTTATTAAGTGTGCTTATACCCAAGGCCTTTATTGAGTGTTAGGAAGTGCTTTAACCCGCATAAAGGTCTGATTTTTTGTGAAACTTCATTATATGGAGATATTCTGCTGTTCCCAGCAGGATAAGATGTTTTATTTGAGGCACTGGGGGAAGGAACAGGGGTTCTGGTCTTAATATGCCAATTGGAGCATTTCTGGCAAAGGAAGCACCTCACTTCCGCTGTGCTGTAAACAATTTTATATGGAACCATGAAAGACCCCTCAATAGTGTCCTCCTCCAAGGTAAAAGTAGTTGCAACTGCATTTTAAAGAAAATTACATGCCTCCGTCTGCTCTCCTTACATAGTTACATAGTTAAATTGGGTTGAAAAAAGACAAAGTCCATCAAGTTCAACCCATCCAAATTAAAACCCAGCACACACACACACACATCTCCACTCTTTCACACCTCCACTCTCACACAAACCATATATGCCCATAGCTATGCTAACTGTAGAGTTTAGTATCAAAATAACCTTTGATATTATGTCTGTCCAAAAAATCATCCAGACCCCCCTTAAAAGCATCAACAGAATCAGCCATCACAAAATCACCAGGCAGTGCATTCCACAACCTCACTGTCCTGAACTTACATCCTAGGTTAATTTTAAACATAGTTATCTGTCCAAGGGCTTGCAGGTGGGGGTACAATAAATGGTCTTGCAGGAAGGGGGCACATTAGATAAGACCACCCATGTGCCCAATCCTTCAAGGGGTTCTACAGGGACATAACTCCCTCCCACTGTGATACCCCTCCACACCACATGCTTCCTTGTAAGCTTCTCTACCCCAGCAGTGACTTGGCATGGGTTGCTGTCAGTAGCTACCACCTGCACAAATGTTTTAGCAGGGGGCACATTGGCTGCAGCAGCAGTTGTGCTTTTTGACATGGGCTGTGAATGGTGTTTCCTTGCAGAGCTGCAGCTGGTTTCTTCAGGTCCTTTTCAAATTTCGAATTCATGGGTTTTTAACGCAATTCTATTTATTGAACGATAGAATAAGAAAAATTTGATTGATTGATAAAATCAAAAAAAATTCTGAAAATCCTATGGGAGCTTAGGGTTATATAGCAATTCGGTATGTTTAATCTGCTAAATTGTTATAGGGCCAGTACTTCGACTATGGCTATTCGATGTCAATGTAGCCCAAAAAATATTCGAAATTCGAATTTTTTCAATTCGATCCTTCACACGTATTTAATAAATCTGCCCCCAAGTGTCTTAAACGGGGATTTCTATGCTTAATTCAGCACCAAACAGACAACTTTCTCCTATGTGTCGATTTTTCACTAGCTGAAGTTTTCCATAGGACTATTTTTATGCGTAATTTCATTTTGGGGCCTCTAAATGCCAGATACTTTGGTAAACTTACAGTATGTACAATGGGCATCAAAATCTTTGGAAGACCCCTGGCAATCATATTTAGGTTGCTTTTTGTTGGAACATGTTATGTTTTGTTTTATGTTTTGGATGAGTAGAGGATAACAGTGCTTTATTAGCAGGTTCATGCAGCCATTACACTTTAACAGTAACATTAACTCCAACACTTTAAGCAGCATAGATGTACTGTGTATGCACAGTATAACTCTTGTGCAAAGTGACACCTACAGGCTATTTGTATAAACACTGCATATTCCCCATATAGTAGGAAAGCATTTGGACAAATGTAATAAACAGCAACACTATGGGGCAAATTCACTAAAGCTAAAAGCTTCTAACACTAGCGCTTATTCTTCAGCGTGACGTCATTTCGCAGCTTCTCCAATTAAATAGTGTCCCTGGTGAAAATTCGCTAGCGAAGTAGATAGACTAAGTGAAGATAGGCGAAGTTGCACACTGACGAAGGGACATAAGTACGCTAATTCACTAAGTTGCCCATTTTACTGAATGTTGCCTCTTACGCTAGACTTTACTTGGCCATGTCAGACCTGGCGAAGTTCAATACAATAGATAGGCGTTTGAAAAAAAAAGTCCCAAAAACACGGCATCTTTTACTTTTTTTAGGGTGATAGTCTGAAAAATAGCGTAATTTTTTTGGGGTTACCTTCCCCCTCCTACATTTCCTAACATATGGCAACTCGACTATACAGTGGGCACATGTTTAGGGCAATAGCACAACTTCATTTTATTTATTAAAGGTTTCCTGGGCTTGTGTAGCGTAATGTAGTGGCTATAACAAATACTTCTATTATATGTTCACACAATATGCAAATTAGGCATCACTAGCATAAATGCGATTTGCCTGATGAAGTAACGGTACCGTTCGCCTCCCTGAGTGCAACTTTGCATTTTAGTGAATTTGCATATTGCTGGTGAAACTACGCCTGGCGCAGTACGGCAAATGTCAGCGAAGCCAACGCTAGCGCATTTTTGGAGCTTAGTGAATTTGCGCTTACGGAACTTAAAGCAATATTTAACATTCTTCACATAACATAGTCCTTGGTCCATGCAGGTAGTTTTCTAATTCTGTCAGTACGCCTTATAGGTTTGCTTTGTTCAGGCCTATTGCAGTTGGCATCAGGATTAGGAAAATGTCCTTCATCAAATGGAGATTCTCCAAAGTCATATCTAGCAGGAGCAAGATGATTTGCATTCCATATGCATCCATCATACATTTCAAATGTGGATGGTCCTCGCTGGCATCCCACTTTAAGTGGTATAGTAAATTTAGATTGTCCTTGTTTCAGTAGTCTTGGTTTCTTAATTCTGACTAAATCCCAGGCTGAAAGTGCACTTCTCTTACACCATGTTTTCTGAAATCAGAAGGTATTTACATTTTGACAATGTCCGCAGTAGATGATTTTGTAAGAACAGTATTTGGTGGAAGCTTGATGTCTGCAACATGTAACCTAGTGCGCATCTGTCTGCCGTGTAATAATTCAGCTGGAGATGCTTGGGTTGTTGCATGGCATGTTGCTCTTTAGTTACAGAGGAACTCTGTTGTAAATACTTTTCAAGATTTCCCAGTAAGATTTGCTGTCTGTAGTGCTTCTTTCAGACTTCTGTTGAATCATTCATTTTCTCCATTTACTTGTGGGTAATACACTGAAGATTTCCTATGCACAATATTCCTCTCTCTCAGAAACAGTTCAAATTTTGGTCCGTTGTCTGATATTAACTCGTTTGGATTACCTTCTCTGCTGAAGACTGTAGACAGAAATGTTATTACTGTAGCTGATGTTATATGAGAAACAAATGCAATTTCTGGCCATTTACTGTTATAGTCTATCAAGGTTATAGCAAATCTGCAGTCTATTGGAGCATCTGCAAAAGGGCCGACTATCAATAGTGAGTTTTTCCCATGCTAAATCAGGAAATGGTACTGGCTGATGTGGTGGTGTATGTGTGATAGCTGTTTTGTCATGATGCTGACAAGTAACACAAGTATGAATAATAGTTACCACATCGGCAATCATTTCTGGCCACCAGTATAGTTCTTGTGGTCTTTGTTTTGTACGTACAATTTCTTGGCGACTTTCATGTGCAAGTTGTATGAGCTTTTTTCGAAAGGTCTCTGGTACCAGTAAGCATTGAGCTCCATGGACAACATACAGTAGCCATCTTACTAAGGACAGTTCATGTCTAATCATGTAGTAAGCTGTAACATTTTCAAACCTGTTTTGTATTGCATTTTAGTTTGTCTGAAGTGGCATTTGGAAAGGTTCAGTTTTAGTCCTGCAGAATCAATGCATTTCAGGGCATTTTTGGGCACTTGTTATGAAGATCCATAGTTGGAGCATAGTTAATTATTTCATCCAAGTAGCATTGTACACCATGTACAGTATGTCATGGAGTATAGAAGACATCAGTCTTGGTGCTGAAGTCAGTCCATAAGGTACATGCTTGAACCGAAACAAACCATCATGGGTGATAAATGCAGTGACATCTCTGCTTTCCTCATTAAGTAATATTTGATGATAAGCGGTCTGAAGATCTAGGGTGGAAAAGAATTTTGTATCTTGCTATGTGTGGCAAGGGAGGATTATCCAGAACAACTGCTTTATTAGGTTCACAGAGATCAACACACAATCGTATACCTCCAGTTTTCTTCATCGTTACAACAAATAGTGATACCCATTTGGAGGATTCTGAATTTTCAATCACATCTTGCTCTACCAGTTTCTTTAGTTCCTGTGAGATATCCTCCCTTATAGAGTAGGACAATTTCTGGTGTACTGGTTTTACATCTGGTCTCAACTTAACTTTGTGTGCAAAGTTCATTGCACAACCCAATGAAGTATTGCTTTATGGTGAAATTTTAGACACTGGCTGTGTGGCAGGCACTGGTGCTGTTGTAATGAAACCATCAACTAATTGCAGGTTTAATGCAGCAAATAAATCCCTTCCAAGTATAGCAGTACCCTTATTCACAATGTTAGTCACATTTTGCAGTATTTGATTCAAATTGTACAGTCACTGGCAAGCAACCAAGCACAGGGATTGGATCCTTTAAGTAACTGACCAGTCTCAGGGCAGGTGCAACAAGTGTCTCTTTGGCAAAGTATTTCAAGAAAATATCCTTTAGTAATATAGAAACAGCTGAACCTGTATCAATCATCAGGTTAATGTAGCGCCCCTTGTCAGGTGAAGCAGTATTGACATTGACAGTGCATATAAACTTGTCTGGAATAAATGAATTGGCTTTAGCCACACTTAATACCATAATATTTGAAGCAGTGAGTTCATGAACATCTTTAGCGAAACTATGGCAGATCTTATCAAAAATGTCCTACTTTTTAGCATTTGTGGCACTGTACAGCTTTTGTAGGGCATGTAGCATAATTTGCAGTGTGTTGTGTTGAACCACAGTGGAAGCAGTATTTTTTATTTGTATTTGCTGCACGGTTTTGCAGTGTAGATGAATCCCCCTACTTAGTAGTGTATTTTGCCTTTTACTGTGACATTATTAGGCTACAGTGCTGGATTCACAGTCTGTACATTCCACCAACAGTTTTAGCCTCTGCCACTGCTAGTAACTGTAAAAGCCATTGCAAGGTTAAAATCCTACTCTAGGAGCAGTCTCTCTCTAATGCGAGATAAGTTTGTTTTTTCCACAATTTGAAGTCTTTGAATTTACATTTAACAAGCAGCTCTCTTAAAGCTGCTACAAATTGTCTATGGATTCACCATTATACCACAAAAATGTTCTTTATAGCAGTAAGAGCAGTTTCATATGTCTTATCAGGTAATGGTAATGTATAGAATATATGCTGTCCCTCTGCTCCCAGGCAGAAGTTCTAAATCCCCCTAAAATGATACATATCTTTTATTGTGCCAATTCAAGAGACACAAGGCTTTCCAAATCAGTTGAATTTTCATGCGTAAAATTAAATATTTTTCTGCAAATTTTTTTTGGTATTTAGCACTATAAATCTTTATGCAGAAATACATGAAAACTCCGTCAGATTTTGAATTTTTTTTAGTATTTAGCACTATAAATCTTTATGCAGAGGTGGAAATACATGAAAACTCAGGCAGATTTAGAAAGCTAAAGCCTGAGTTTTCATGTATTTCCACCTCTGCATAAAGATTTATAGTGCTAAATACCAAAAAAAATTATTCCTCCCGAAAAAAAACAATGTGTAGTTTTCCTAGGTAAACTATAGGTTTCCCCTCAGAAAATGCTCCTAATGTGAGAGAGCACAAAATGTTTTAAAAATGGCTAGCATTTCGTGTAACCAAAATGTGAAATTCTGCTGGCACTTAAAGGTTTAAAGTTTACCGTGTACAGTATTGTAGCCATCATTTTTACTTTAACTGTTGTGCAAGCAATCTTTTCTTAAGAAATGAATGCATTTCAAAAAATGCCTCCCTTCCAAAACCTCCTTACGTTAGGGGCCATTTGCTAGTGATGAGCTTTGAAAATGTGGGAATTGTAAATAATATGGCACAAATGTTCTTTCTCTGTGCTCTTTATGTTTTCTTAATTAGTCTCAGGAGATGACATTAATTCTGAAATGCTGGTATCTCACATCTGCTGGTGTTGGACAGGTCATCTTGTTTGTGTTCTTCCTTCCCCAATGCCAGAATGTGACATTTATGGCAAGTGAAAAAGCACTAGCTCAGTGTGACACATCCTATCCCTCATTGGGCGCAGATGGCTGGTCAAATAAAGACATCAAGTTAATAGGTATGTTGACAGCTCGTATGCAGCACTGATACTCCTCAAGTTTATAGCAAGAGAAAGATGGACAGACTGATTTAGTTCCAAGGCAAGTGGGTTCTTCTGAGGAAACAGCATATGGTCTGCTTCAAGAGGAGCTCCAAGGGAGAGCAAACTTAAACTTAATAGGTAACACAGTGAGTTCTCAGCATGTAGGAATTTCCAAAACGAGATGTTTTTGGTGTCAGTCCCTCATTAGTTTACATTAGATATATTTATAATGTAGATTTGAAGACATTATGCAGCTGTGTTCACTTAAGAAGTGATACCCTACTTTATAGTAAAACTACTTATTAAATGTACTACAAGTCAGTTGTTTGTCAGGAATTTAGTCATGCCAGTGATTTAGTGATTTCAACAAACAATGAATGAAAGCTTATTTGAGATTCAAGAGCTGCTGTGCATTTTACATCAGCAAATTTTATTTTAATATAGAACTAAATTAAGCATACAGAACTAAATAGAAAACATATTTAGGAATTCGTATGCAGAAAGGGGTTTATGAATAGCATTTTTTTCTCCATGTTTCACAACTAACTTTTTTTAAAGACCTGTTGTCACCACATCATTTTTCCTTTTCAATATAATATATTTTGTTAACCAAGCTTTTAGTATTCTGTTATTTTCTCTAATATTATAGGTCCTGATTTAATATATGTATATACTTCAGAACATCTGTTTACTTTACCTTTGGTATGCCTTTCTCTTGCACTTAAAGAGTGTTTCTAATGCCCTGCCTTTTCTCCACTGGCGTGCTTTTATAAGTGGAGAAAACATAGTGTGTTATAGAATATAGAATCCCTGCTATAAAGCATTTGGCCGTGGTGCAATTACAGACGATGAGATGGATTTTCTGCGAATTCGCCAGTTGAAAAGAGGGACCCTGAACAGTGATCCTGTTGCCATGACAATTAGAGCTCACTACCAGGATAAGCTACCCCCTGGGTTTGTTGCTCTGATGGAGAGAGTTCGGCGAGAAGAGGCGGATGCCTATCTGAGGGTCAAATGGAGTTCCACTTTAGGGCATACAGAGAATTCCCTTACTGAAGTAAAACTGGCAGAAAAGAACAAGAAACTTTGCAAAGAGTTGGAGGACTTAAAGGCTCAACTGTCTGAGAGAGCCAAACCCCGAGCTGAGACTAAGAGAGTTCCTATGTGTTACCGGTGTGGAAAGCTTGGCCACATCCAGCCCAACTGTCCAGTTCCTGATGAAGGGGAAATCCAATCTGCACTATGTAAAGTACGCCGCAGGCGTAGAAGATTTCATGGAAGATGTTACAAGTGCCAAGTGATGGGTCATCAGGCCCGAAATTGTAAGACTTACAAAAGTTCTTCCCTACAGAAGTCTTATTATGAGCCTTCCATCTGTGAGAGTGACTCCCCTGAAGAGGAGAGGGTGTTGAGTCGAGAGAGGACTACTGTGGAGAACCCTGTTGGCATGAAGGTGGCCCCTGAAACCTTTGATACCCCCAATAGATCTAAAACACTGGGTCTGGGTAAGCGCAGGTCTTCAGGTGAGACCAATGTTAGGGTCCCAGGTAACAGTAGTGATAAAGAAATTATTGACTGTTTTGCTGTCCAGGCATGCCAAGGCATACGGCAAGCGAGAACGTTGCCGATTTGTCCAAGGGGAGAATGTAAGGGAGAAGAGAAAGCCTTCCCCTGTTTCTCTGTCTGTGATATCCTTCCGCCTAGTAACAGGCTGGAGAGTGACCTGATTGGCTGGGCACCCCAGTGCATTATTGGGAGAAAGGGTGTGCCTGAGTTTGGAGCCAAAAAGTAGCAAGTGTCAAGTATTGGGTAGGGGGCGCTGTAGAGTCTAAAGGGGGAGGAGCGAGTCCTTAAGGCAAGGGTATCTTGTGCCCAGGGAACTGGTAAGGATTGGCTGGAACAGGAAGATGAGGGCGTAGACAGACTGGAACAGACTGATGGAACAGGACGGTGCGGGTGTAGATCTGGGAAGGAGTAGGCTGGAAAAGGGAGATGAGGGCGTAGACGTACTGGATTGGGACTGGACGGTGCAGACGTAGATCTGGGAAGGAGTGGGCTGGAACAGGGAGATGAGGGCGTAGACGTACTGGATCGGGACAGGGAGGTACAGGCGTAGATCTGGGAAGGAGTGGATAGCAAGGGCGAGAGCAGGAAGACTGGATAGCAAGGGCGAGTGCAGGAAGACTGGATAGCAAGGGCGAGAGCAGGAAGACTGGATAGCAAGGGCGAGAGCAGGAGCAGAGGATAGCAAGGGCGAGAGCAGGAGCAGAGGATAGCAAGGGCGAGAGCAGGAGCAAGATGAGGGGATACAAGGAGCAGTCAGGAAGCAAGAATCAGGAACAGGCAAGGCAAGGTCAGTACAAGGTTAAGGTAAGGCAAGACAAGGCAGGGGGAAACAAGGCAAGGCAGAACAAAGATGAAAGGAAGGACAAGGGAAGGACAAGGATAAACTAGGCAAGGCAAGGCAAGAGCTAAGGGCAATAGTCAGGGTTTCAAAAGCTTTATTAAATCAAATATCATAATAAAACATAAACTTCTCAATTACATATTACTATAAAACATTGGCATTTGGTAAGAGAAACAGGTTACAGTAAGATAATTTACATAAAAATATAGTATTATTTTAAAATTTTTGACCATTCACTTTGGCACCATAAAAGTTCATATTTCATTCCTTTCTTTTTATCAATTAAAAAATATAAAGACATCATACTGAGGGCCATGGCTATGCAATCATTTAATAAAATCTCCTCAGATTTGTAATGCATCATGTTTCTAGTTTTCCAAAGAGCTTCTTTAAAACAATTTATCATTTTCCATAAAACCACAAAATGGGTCTGTGATGCACAGTGCATTTGACCATAGAGAATGACTTTATAGTCTATTCTCCCAAGTCC
>CM044443.1:56641308-56669533 GCA_024363595.1 Xenopus borealis | reverse complement strand
AGTAACAAATAGAAGCTTTTCAGCACAAATACTAAGCACCAGGAACAGATCCTATCACTGCGCCTTTAAGTAACCCGGAAGTGCGCCGCGCGAGGAAACTAGAGAAACCAGCAAGACAGAAGGAGGATGGAGCGGCGGGCGTCCCCGCTGCACCACCGCTAGACCACCAGGGTGAGTCCTTACAGACTGATCTGCAGTTCTTAATAAGGCGGAGATCCCCCTTCTTTGGAAGTAGTGATAACACTGCTCGAAGACAAGAAAGTCGCAACTCAACTATCTTGAGGGCCTCAGTTAGGACACTATGGAAATCAGGGCCCAGAGTATCCCAGAAGAACTGTAAGAACTCTACGATCAGTCCGTCAAGCCAGGAGATTTATTATGGGTCTCCAACCTCTCTTTCCTCCTCTCACTGACCATTGGAAGTTCATCTCATAGCTCCTCACAGGCATCTAGAGAAATGGGATCTGGAGGAAAAAGGTTTTGATAAAAGAACCGGGCTCTGTCCTGGATCCTCAAAGGGGTTGACATGTGATTTATTTTCGGTTCCCCTTCTTCTTCTCCAGAGCATAGAAGAATCACAAACTGCGATCCATATCACAGAGTACACAGAGGCACCACAAGCCTGACACTGTTTGATGTTACGCAGAGCTTCTTTACCTTCTAGTTATTCTCATTTGTTTTATCCTCAGTACGTGTTACCCTGGAGAAGTGTGTAGCTTGGCATGCAGCTAAACTCCTTCATTATTAATCCACTGACACAGGATATTGAGCTTCAGTTTTATTAACAAGGGAAAAGTGTAAAACTAGGGAAAATAGAAATGACAGTGCTTAATGAAGCTACACAGTTTATCATATCATATAAAAAATACATAAACACTGCATAAATGCATAAAAGAAGAGAAGCATATATTACACTAAAGAGGGGAGAGGCATCTGTAGGATAAAGGACAGGGCCTGGATACCTAGGGGGGGGGATACATATAAAGTATAGCAGGGCCATGAGGTAGCTGTATGTATAAACTATCATCTAAGGTACAAAACATGCAAACATTCTGCCTTTATAGATAGGCATGTGGGACAAGTAATACCAACCAACGATGCTACCACAAGGTTGGATGGGGTAGGATTGATTGTGATGTACATACTAACTCTGTACAGTGTGAAGATGGCAGCGATACTGATCATTTCCTGGTATGACACAGGATCACATGGTAGGGGTATGGTGGTCTAAGAGGGACATTTCCATAAAAAGGCATAACCCATACAGTTAAATGAATGACAGGTAGATGCAAACAAACTATAATCACTGCTGGGCTTGGTCTTCAGAGCCTAATGGCCTTTGCTCAAGATCAAGCACCTCCCATTTCAGTGCCTTAATCCCTGCATTGTGTTGTCTGCTCACACTTTTAGTATACTCTTGACACAAAAGCTTTAGGTGAACCTTGCCTCCATCCCACCACCGAGTCAATGTGGCAAATCCATTCTGAAAAGTCTTCCAGCCACTCCATGTATCCTGGACTGACTTTGCAAAACCCTGACATAGGTAAAGGCATCCGTCTCTGGGTTATTCTCTTTATATGTCAGCCAAGGAGAAAATGAGCAATTCGTTTGTACAAAACTAACTCAGACGAGTCCCTTTTCTTGGGTCTCGAGCATCAAGAGTGTAATTGAAATCACCCCCTACAATCAAGGCTTCATCAGAGTCAATTGTCTCCGTATAGACAAACTTTCAAAGAACCATGCCCCTCTCTGGTCCAGTAAATAGGGGCATACACATTTATTAGATTATATGTCGTACTTGACTCCTGAACCCGAAGATGTAATAGACAGCCAGGGATGACAGAGTTGGCACTCAGCACCTCTGACTGGAAGGATTCTGAGAAAAGGGCCACCACCCAACATGAAGTCCAAGTGAAGTGAGTAAAAAAGACCCTGCCCTTCCACTCCAGATGCCAGCTTGCTTCAAGCTCTGGAGTGGTATGGGTCTTTTGGAGGAAACAAAGTTACTGTGGGCACTCGCACACCCTAAATGTAAAACACGATACCTGGTGCTCTTTGGTAGAGGCACAGCCACCTCAATGCAGTGTACAAGTAGAGAAATCCAAGGCACTCAGGATATAGACAAGCAAGGAACACCTTGCACGTTTATTGCGGAAGTGAGCAACGTTTTGGGGTCACACCCCTTTGTCAAGCATACGGTGGTTAGTGCAATCAAACATTTATAGCCTAAACAAGGCAATGATTGGTGCAGTTTGAATACATCATTTACATAATTAAGTGAAATAATGTGCTGAACAAGAAATTAAATAAAGTCTTTGTAAGAATCCTTTGTGAAAGTGATACCTTCAGAGTACACAATCCGTATCAAAACCTAATAAACGAAAAAAACAAAAATAATCACCTAATCACTTTTGGAGGAAACTCACAGAGTACCCTCCTTGACGAAGAAAGGAGAGTACCTGAAAGTTTTGCAAAGGGTCCCGACAGCCATTTGTATTAAGTGTGCTTATACTCAAGGCAATTATTGAGTGTTAGGAAGTGCTTTAACCCTCATCAAGGTCTGATGAGACAAACATTTTTTGTAAAACTTCCTTATATGGAGATATTCCGCTGTTCCAAAGTTCTTGGCCTCTTTTATGACCTTAATGTATTCTCTCACAGAATTGGTAACTAAAGGCAAATCATGCCACTTCTCCAGAGCCATATGCATCTTCTTCTCAAATTTAAAACCAAGGGTGCTTTCAAGAGACTTTTTGAGTTCCTCTGCAGGGATGATTGGAGTAGAATGATATACCACTCATTTGTCAACCTCCTCTTTGATGTTCCCCTCATCCATGAGCTCTCAGCTGGCTAAGGGACTGATAATTACCCCTCTCCACTAGAGCTTTGAGAATGTCTCCAGGAGAAGGATATGAATCACCTGTCACCTGGAGACCCTGCAATAGCTCAGGCGTTCTCTCAACTTCACTTCAAATACATGGAAGTGTTTCACACAGGAGCATCAGCAACAGGTGAGCTTTGGAGGCTCAATGGTTAGCCTCTGCCTTCTCCACTGCCTCCTGGATGGCAATAACATTGGGGCCAGTGGAAGACAGGGGAGGAGAGATCTTAGCATGAAGAGTACAGTTTGTCTGGCTACCCTCCTCCATATTCACTGCTCCACCATCACTAGCCTTCATAGCAGTCTCATCTGCAGGGTTCTCCATGGGTGTTAACCCAATATTCTCCCCCTCCTGGAGTGAAATACCGTATGACACTAAAAACTGAGGCTAGTTGAAGTTTACAAATCTCAGCACTCCAGGAACACTGATTGCTCACTCTTCAGGAGTCTCATTAGGTGTCCCTTTACACTCCAGGGGAAGATCTTCCAAATGTTTTTGAGGTAGAGGCTGCACCCCTGATTCTGTGGGGAGACCCACATTGCCATGTTCAAGGCCATGCACACCATTAATGTCATTATTCCCCACCTGGTCTGGAGGCAAGAGTGCATAGTCTGACACCGGTTGACCATGACCAACAGTTGGGACAGTCAATGTCACCACATGAGGAGCAGATGTTTTGTTGCCCTTTTTACCTTTGGTTGGAGTGGTCCATCATTAAACACTGATGCCCATTCCCCAGGTACCAGCCAGTTGGATTTAAATTTCCTCTTCTTTTTCTTGGCATCTGTAGAAGAAGGACCACTGTCTGCCCCCACCCCAACAAGTGCTACAGTCATGGGCACCCCCATACCGTCAGTTGTGCCCATAACAGGAGCACAGTTTTTTGTGGCAGGAGCAACCGTTGCCCTGGGGGATGCATTGACATCCCCCCCCTTCTCTTTTGCTTCAATTGAAAGATAATTTCAGTGAAGGAGGAGGTTTTAGAGGTGGGTTGTGTAACAGCCACCTTGAGGTTCTTTAGTGAAGGAGATATCCCCTTAGAGGTTTCTGCTGAAATAGTCCCAGCAGAATAAATTTTTTATTTGAGGCAATGGGGG
Source organism: Xenopus borealis (assembly GCA_024363595.1). Lineage (NCBI taxonomy): Eukaryota > Metazoa > Chordata > Amphibia > Anura > Pipidae > Xenopus > Xenopus borealis. The sequence goes on along the minus strand of CM044443.1, from coordinate 56,665,554 downwards.
CAGAAACAAGGCTGTGGTCTTAATATTCCCTTTGGGGCAACTCTGCCGAGTATGCCCCAGGTTCTTGCAAAGGAAGCACCTCACTTCCTCTGTGCTATAAAAAATTTTATACAGCACCCCTTCAAACGGAGCCCCGAAAGAACCCTTAATAGTGTCTTGCCCCTGAGGTAAAAGTATTTGCACCTGCCTTTTAAAGGAAAAGACATTCCTCCATCTGCTCTCCTTACATCCCAGGGAAATTTTAGATATATTTGATTGTAATTTCCCAAAGGCTTGCAGGTGGGGGTACAATAAGTGGTCATGCAGGAAGGGGGGAAAATTAGATAAGACCACCCTTGTGCCCAATCCTTCTAAGGGTTCTACAGGGACAAAACTCCCTCCTACTTTGATACCCCTCTGCACCAGAGTATGAGCTGCAGTTAGTACATGGGCAAAGATTATGGCTTTCCCATACATTTTACTTGCTGCCACTACTGCAGAGGGGCCTACAACTTCAGCTGCAGCCTTTATGTATAAGCCTCTATGCCATGAGTGCTTGACATTAGGCATCTGACCTCATACTTACTTGAAAGCCTCTCTACCCCAGCAGTAACTTGGCTTGGGTTGCTGCCAGTAGCTACCACCTGCGCAAATGTTTTAGCTGGGGTCACATTGGCTGCAGCATCAGAAATAGAAGCATTGGGGCTTTTTGACATGGGCTCTGACCAGTGTTTCCTTGCAGGGCTAAAGTTGGGTTTTGCAGGACCTTTTGCTTTAGAACCCTGAGCTATTTTTTATTACTTTCCTTTTTATTCCCTCCCATTATTTTACAAAACAACCCACAAAAAGGAAGCTTAAAGGAACAGTAACATCAAAAATTTTTATAAAAAAATTCGTTAGAATAGAACGAAAAGAAAACACAAACATAAATAAAAATTTTAAATAACAAAGACTTTATTAAGAAATAACTTACAGAAACTCCACTTCCTGTCCTCTACAGAAAAGGCGACCATCCATGCTGCGGTGCTCGATTTCTTCTCCCTGGCTATTCATGGACAGCGTGTCCTCTGCCCAGTTCTCCTTCTCCAGCTAGGAAGGCGATGACTGCGGGCTCCCCATTGAAGTGAACCAGCTTGGCGATTGGGACTGAGCCTGATTATACGGCACAGGCAGATGACTGTACATATTTGTCTTTATGTGTATAGATATGCACCATCCATACTGCCAGGAGCTTTGGCTTGTAATATAACTAGCACTTTCCAACGCGCAGGACTCCCTTAGCAAATTCCTTTTTGATCTGAGCCGGCTTTGCTTTGCTCCCTTTCCCTGGCACACAACAACCACGTTGGCAGGATCTGGGGGCAGAAGAGACAGGAGTTGGGCGTAGGCAGGCATGAGTTGGAGCAGGGTAGACAGGAGCTGGAGCAGGGTAGGCAGACAGGAGCAGGGTAGACAGCAGCTAGAGCAGAGTGGGCAGGCAGAAGCTTGAGCAGGGTAGGCAGGCAGGACTTGGGGGTATTTAGGCAAGAGCTGGGAAGCGGGGAACATGTAGCCAGCAGCTGTGCACCTGCACTGGGGAAAGCTGTACACTGTTACGGCTGAAAGTGAATGAGGGGGTGACTGGGAGGTGAAGGGAAGAACAAATAAGTGTAAAACAAATGAAATCCCAATACCTTCCCGTCTCATGCCAGCATTTTTTGAGGCGACAGTACTGACAGTGGTTGCGATGGCCTATAGAACAGTTCCTGTTGGCACAACACGTGTAAGAGTGATTTCACCTTACACTTCGCTTGAAGAGGCTCTTGCAGCCCTCGCACGTGAACTGTCGGTAATGTTTCTCGCTAGACTTGTCCTCGCACTCGATGTGCTGCTGCTGTTGCTGCTTCTCCCCTTCGCTCTGGCTCAATTGGCTGGACAGGTTGTACTGGGATCGTAGGGGGCACCCCTTGGCCCGGGGTCTGTGGAGTGTGCAGGGTCCCGTTTGGCCCTTGCCTTGGAGGTGCGCGTTGGAAAGTGCTAGTTAAATTACAAACCGAAGCTCCCGGCAGTGCGGATGGCGCATATCCAGACAACTATGTACAGTCCGCCATCCGCGTATCTACCTGCGCTGTATAATCAGGCTCAGTCTCAATCGCCAAGCTGATTCACTTCAACGGGGTGCACAGTAGTCATCGCCTTCCTAGCTGGAGAATGAGATCTGGGCAGAGGACACGCTGTCCATGAATAGCCAGGGAGAAGAAATTGAGCACCGCAACTTGGATGGTCGCCTTTTCGACCTTTTCTGTAGAGGACAGGAAGTGGAGTTTCTGTAAGTTATTTCTTAATAAAGTCTTTGCTTTTTTAAAATTCAATTTGTGTTGGTGTTTTTATTTCGTTCTATTCTAACGAATTTTTTTGTAAAAATTTTTCATGTTACTGTTCCTTTAATACTGTTGATCAACAAAAAGTACATTTTAAGTTGTGAAGCTCTGACAGGGAGAGGGTCAATGTGAGCAGGTGCCTTGGATCTGCACTGCTGCTGCTGGAAAAGATTTTATATTCTTAAATCCTTCTCCCTTTAGCTTTCTCTCCTTACTAAATGGAGTGCAATATCAAAATACCCACTCAATCTTTACAAAAAGTAAACAATTTGTGCTGAAACAGCAAAAAAAAAAGCACCTGCTGCAGTAGCATCCATCTTCTTCCTGGATCTGGAACTGACCATGTGAGATCAGCGCCGCCGCCAATCAAATACACATACATACACATTTATACACTTTTTAGAGCTGAACACATATTTATACACAAACACACACTTATAGGGTTTTTTTTTTTAAAAGGTAACACTTTATTTGTTTAATTAACCATAAACATTGACAAAACAATAAAGATTGCTGATACAAACATGTGTCATTGAATTTGTCTTACAATTAGGGATGGCGCGAACGTCGGAAAAAAAGTTCGCGAACATATTCGCGAACTTGTGTCAAAAATGCGAACGGTTCGCGAACGTCGCGAACCCCATAGACTTCAATGGGAAGGCGAACTTTAACAGCTAAAAAAGACATTTCTGGCCAGAAAAATGATTTTAAAGTTGTTTAAAGGGTGCAACGACCTGGACAGTGGCATGCCAGAGGGGGATCAAGGGCAAAAATGTATTCTAAATGGTTATTACAGCAGTCAGCACACAGATGAGAATGAGATCAGAAGAGATCAGTGCCCACAGCAGCTACATACAGAGCACTGCAGTAGAAGGTAGATTACTAGCCAGCAAAGTTACCTAACCTAAAATGTCCCTCAAATCCCTGCAGACTTGGCCAGTTCATGTATAAATACCCCTAGCGTTCACAAAAGATGGCCAGTTCATGTATAAATACCTCAGAGTTCACACAAAGATGTTAAAGTGGCCAGTTCAGGTATAAATACCCCTAGAACTCATAGCAGAATGGCACAGTTATTTTCCATGATTTACTACATTCACAGCTCCCTGGCTTTGACTGGAAAGTGGACCAGTAGCCAGCACATCATCCAGGCACAACTAAAATACAAAAGCAGAGCCACTGACCATGTGGGTGGGAGGGTGGTGAGCAGACGGCAGGCTGCAGTATTTGTGTTATAGCAGCTCCTTCCTTTTTCTTTTTCCCTGTGCTGAAATCAGGGAACTGTCCATTGGAAGGGGAGTGGTCCAGGGGGTGTGGGGGTGGTCCAGGAGGGAGAGCTTCCTGATTGGCTGCCATGTATCTGCTGGTCTGAGAGGTGAGAGGGCAAAAAAAAAAAGCGCCAACTAACGCGAACCCAAAATGGCGAACGTCGCGCGACGTTCGCGAACTTCCGGCGAGCGCGAACAGCCGATGTTCGCGCGAACAAGTTCGCCGGCGAACAGTTCGCGCCATCCCTACTTACAATGCATCAAGTTCTTTACTCCGTATTCACAGTTTGGATTGTTATGACAGTTATATCACCTTTACAGTTAGCTCACATTTACTCTTAATATATCCACTTATTTAAGTTCCTGGACCTGCTTCCCACCACGGACTCCATATTTTTTCAAATTTACGGCCTGTTCCTCTGGCTTCATGTGTTAGCTTTATCAGGGATATTGCCCCATTAACTAAATTTATCCAGGAGTCTTTTGTAGGGGGAGTAGGCCCCATCCAGTGCATTATTATGTTTTTCCTTGCATAATACAGTAGCGCCCTAAATCTCCATCTTGCATGAACAGTGGGTATTAGTTGATCTATCACACCTAATATACATACCATAGGGGATAGCACCCGTGGAAAATCAAGGGTGTTTGATAGAGAAGCCATTATTTGAGACCAGTATGAACTGATTACGGGACAGGCCCAAATCATATGTATAAAGTTGGCCGCTGTTGTACCACATCTGGGGCATTCATCATTGACCCTCTTACCCATAGCCTTAAGTTTGACTGGGGTTGTATACAGTTGGTGGAATATTTTATTTTGTATTAATCTATCTTTTACTGATGTTAGGTTACAATATATCAACTCTGTAGCTTCATCCCAATCCTCTTGGGTAAGATCTGGTATCTGCGACTGCCATTTATTAAATGCATAGTGGAAAGGGGGAGGTATTCCAGCTAGCAGGTTGTGATATAATTTGGACACCAACTTTGTAGGATGTTCTACTGCCAGTGAGTCTTCTATTGCCAGTGTGGTTAAAGTTGGGGAGAGCGTTCCAAACTGGGTTCTAAATACGTGCCGTATTTGGAAGTATCTGAATAGGGGTAGGCTCTTAGGGGTACATTTGGCTTTGAGCTCAGGGTATGAAATAAAGTTACCATCTATCAGTAGATCCCCTAGATATTTAATGCCCCTTTGTGGCCAATAGAGGAAGTCTTCTAGATTACAGAAGTGTGGGATATTTGCGTTTTTCCATAGGGGTAGAGAGGAGGTAAGGCGGGTAGGTTCTTTCTTAAGAAATTTCAACCCTTGACACCATGCTCTATGAGGAGTGGCAATGGTTAGTGGGATTTCCCCCCCCGACATCCAACAGTTTTCTATAGGGTAGGTTTTTTAATCCTTCTAGCGATCCAATTATATTTGCTTGCAATGCCATATTGGGGTTATAGGGGTCTGCGTGTTTCCACCAATGCAGGTAATATATTTGAGATTCTAGGTAATATAATTGGAAATTTGGTAATGCTAGGCCACCATCCTCTTTGTCAGCTGTAAGCTTCACCCAGGCAATTTGCGGTACCTTACGATTCCATATGAATGGAAGGATGAGGCTGTTAGACTTTTTAAAAACTGTTTTGGGTATATAGGTCGGGGCATTATGTAGGTGGTATAATATTTTGGGGAGATATATCATCTTAATAAGATTTATTCTACCCCACAGCGTAAGGGGAAGGTTAGCCCAGATTTGAGTGTCAGACTCAAGTTTTGAGATTATCGGTTTAATATTGTTTTGTACAAATCGAGAGAGATCTGCGTTGATGTTTAGACCCAGGTACTTGAAATCCTGCACCCAGGATAGTTGCACATTATTAGGGAGAGCGGTGGGGGCCTGATTATCTATGGGGAAAAGCAGAGATTTATTCCAGTTTATCCTTAGGCCTGAAAATTCACCAAACTGATCCACTATGTTAAATAGAGCAGGAAGGAATTTCTCAGTATCTGCCAGATATATTAGTAAGTCATCAGCATATAATGATATTTTCTCATTAAGTGGACCGAGGGTCAGTCCGGTGATTTGTGTAGAGTTGTGTATGGCTATGGCCAATGGTTCAATTGCCAAGGCGAACAAGAATGGCGACAAGGGGCATCCCTGACGGGTGCCCCTTCCCAGGTGGAATGGGGCCGATACTAGACCATTCACCCTGACCTTTGCAGTTGGTTGTTGATAGAGTAGCTTTATCCATTTAATAAATTGGTCTCCCAGATTAAACCTGCGAAGGGTCTCCCAGAGGTAGGGCCATTCTATGAAATCAAAGGCTTTGGCAGAGTCGAGTGAGGCTACTGCCCTAGTGCCAAACTTGTCATGTTGTATTACAATATTGGTAAATAGTCTCCTCAGATTTATATTAGTGGATTTCCCTAGCATGAATCTGGATTGGTCAGGGTGAATCAGATCAGTTATGCTAGTAGTCGCCCATTTTTATCACCCATTTCAAAGTACCTCTGCGATTGATATAGAAGGGCTTTTCTTGTTAGGAGGGTATTTCGTCTCTCCAGGGCATTACGTTTTCCAATTAGGATTGTATGTGATTGTGTTGTTGGGTTATTAATGTGTTCATGTTCAGCTTGTGTGGCCTCCGCTTCCGCTTGTTCCACTCCTTCTCGTGCATGGTTACGGGCTTGTCTTATTGCCCTTGATAGGACTCCTCTTATTACTGCCTTAGAGTCATCCCATAGGACTGCCTGACTAGTTGAGTTTGCATTTGTTTCCCAATAGTTAGTATAGCCCTCAAGGTTGGCTGTTTGCACAAAGTCATTGGCCAGCCAAAGTGGACTCAGTCTCCACAATCTGGAGGTTGCTGGGGTTGACCAGCGGAGGGAAAGCAGAAGTGGGGAGTGATCAGAGAGCACTCGTGGAAGGAATTGCACTTTTTCTTGTCGCCCGAAACATGTCGTGTGGACGCATAATAAAGCACTAAGTAGCAGTCATTCTGCTGTTAGCCTGTGATTTCCATATTTATTATTTTTGATGTCTGTAGATACTAGTGCCAAGTCAATCCTTGAGAAGGATTGGTGTCTAGTCGAATGACATGAGTATTCTCTTAGCTCTGGATATTTCCATCTCCAAGTGTCTACTAGTTGCATGGCTGCTGCCCATTGTGCTAGTTTTGTAGGGCCTGCAACTTGTGAGTTTAATCGATCAGCCTGTGGATCCATTATAGAGTTGAAGTCCCCTAACATACATATTGGACCTGTTGGAAGAGATGCTATTTTGCCTGTTATTTGATCTAATAACTCTCCTGTATATGGTGGAGGCATATAAAAATTTATGATAGTGATAGGTTTGTTTTCAATCATACAGTTTATTATAATATAGCGACCATAGTGGTCGGTTATGACTTGTATCAAAGTGAAAGCAGTGTTTTTCCTGATCAGAATGGATACCCCTCTTGCGTGTGTAGAAAATGAGGAGTGGTACGACCACCCCACCCATGGGCGTTTAAGGGAAAGTACTTTTTGTCCCGTGAGGTGGGTTTCCTGTAATAGGAGAATGGAGGGCGCATGTTTCTTGATGTAATTATGCATGAGGCTGCATTTGAATTTGGAGTTGAGACCTCTGATATTCCATGAAATAATGTTATAAATTTACATGGTGTAAGTAATATTTATGGATAGCCAGCATGGAGCTAGGTGATTGTAGTGTGGATTTGTATCTTGATACAGAACTGACAGCAAAGGCAGACATTGTCAAAATCAGTAAATAGCATTGCAACATAAAATTCAGCAAGTAACATTGCAACATAAACAGTGAACATCCCAACATTACCCGTTGTCCCTCCCTACCCACCCCCTTAACCTGGGTGGGTCTAGTACCCATAACTTAAGACTCTTGGATGGTCAGTGTCAGGGTGCGTGGCCCTTTGTCACTGATGCCTTAAACTTTTGGTAAGCACTGTTATAAATTTCCTTCCGACCCAGTTGTGCCATGGACTAGCAGTTTAACCTGTTAGAGGTCCAGTCAATAAATATATACCCCCTGGTTACAGGTATTAGCTGGTTAAATTACCGTATTAGTGTCAAGGTTATCCCTTGTACCTGGGGGTGATGACCACAAATGTGGGTTAGCAGGATAGTTTATTGTCAGGCTGCGACTTGTTGTAGTATAGGAACAGTTCGGTAACTGCAATTCTCTTATGCCACTATAGGATTGTTTGGCATATTAATGTTTGATGTGTGTCCGGAGAGCTATTCGCGTCTAGGACTGTTATTTGGTGGTGGACGACGAGGGTTCTTTGCATCAAGCCAGGTAGCCACTTCTGTAGGTGTTGTAAATATGTGTGATTGACCATCTGCAATAATCCTCATCTTAGCTGGGAAAAGCATATTGTATTGCAGCTGTGCTTCTCTCAGACGCCTTTTGACTCCCTGGAAGCTCGCTCTTTGTTTCTGGACAGCGCTGAAAAGTCCGGGTAGAACGAGATCTTTGCTCCATTGAATTGGATTTCTCCTTTTTGCCAGGCCGCTCTGAGGATTGCATCCCTGTCTCTATAGTTGAGCACTTTAAATAGGAATGATCTTGGAGGGGCCCCCGGCGGGGGAGCCCTGCTTGGGACTCTGTGGGCTCTTTCCACTACAAAGTTAGCGGAGAATGTACCCGAACCTAGTAAGTCCTTCAACCAGGATTCTGTGAATTGTTCAGGATGTTGGCCCTCTGATCTTTCGGGGAGTCCGACAATTCAAACATTATTACGCCTGTGCCTATTTTCCAGATCATCAATTTTTTCCATAGCTGACTGGAGTTGTTGTTGTATTGTTTGCATGGAGATTTGCATTGGAGATACCTGGTCCTCCAGAGTAGAAACCCTGTTTTCTACCTCTGTTGTTCTCTCCCTTACATTTTGTAGATCTTGTCTCAACAGTGATATATCTACTTTGAGGGCTTCCAGCTGGGCTGTGGCTGATGTGCGATTTTCTAGTATTGCTCCCATGAGCTCCGTTAGCGATGGCTTTGGTGGGGTCATAATTGTTTGAGTTGTGGGTAGTGGAGCCTCTTGGCTACTGTCTGTATCAGTTGCCTGTTGTGAGCTGTGTGCATAGCGCTCTAGGCTCTAGGACGGCATTGGCCTTGCTGGGAGTGGGGGGTTCGTTGGGTTAGTCTGGGTACCCCGGGAGCGCCTGAAGTCACGACTTGCCTGCAGTGCGGTAGGCCACGCCCCCCCCCACTTATAGGGTTTTTAAAACTTTTTTTGGGGGGGAGTCCGCAAATGCCAGCTAGTTTAGTATATTTATGCACATTGGGCATCAAACTGTTCAGCAAACCCTTAGGGGTAAATTTATCAAAGAGTGAAGTGAAGAGTGAGGTTCCACCACTAGAGGGAAATTCTGCAGCTCTCCATTCATTTCTATGGGATTTTGAAAGGCGTATGTATCATGTAAATACACTTCCAAAAATACCATAAAAATTAATGGAGAGCTGTGGAATTTCCCTCTAGTGGCGGAACTTCACTCTTCACTTCAATCCTTGATAAATTTACCCATTTGTGTCAATATTTAGGGTGTTTTACAATTGTATGTAAGAAAATGGGTGAGAAAAATGTGACCAATTGCAATGTTTGTAGGTGATTTTCAGTCATAAAAACTGCTGTCTTTAGCGCAGTTTTGTAGCATGGTAGTTCGGAGTAGAAAGACATAATAACCTATTTTTGATTCGTCAGAATGTGTACTTTCCAAAAATATATGGGTTTGGGGGTCTTTGTGCTGTTAGGAGGGTCTTGTGGAAATAATAAACTATAGCGGTCTTGGCTCACAGAAGGCAAAATGGCAACAGAGAAAATTCATATGCACTATTTTTATTTGGCATCCGCACATGCCAGCTGGTTTGGTATATTTATGCATATTGCGTATCAAACTGTTCAACAGACCCATGGAGTCCATATTTAGGGTGTTTTACAATTGTATGTAAGAAAGTGGGAGAGAAAAATGTGGGCAATTGCAAAAATTTTAGGCGATTTTCAGAAATGTCACAAAAACTGCAGCTTTTAGCATAGCGTTGCAGTATGGTGGTTTGGAGTAGAAAGACATAATTACTCATTTTAGTTTCGTCAGAATGTGTACTTTCCAAAAATATATGGTTTTGGGTGGGTCTTTGTGCTGTTAGGAGGGTCTTGTGGCAATTAATACACTGTAGTGGTCTATGCTCATAGAAGGCAGTGGAGAAAATTCATATGCACTACTTCTATTTGGCGGCCGCAAATGCCAGCTGCTTTGGTATAGCTATGCATATTGGGCATCAAACTGTTCAGTAGACCCTTGGCATAAATATGTAGGGTGTTTCAATTGTATGTAAGAAATTGGATGAGAAAACTGTGGCCAATTGCAATATCTTTAGGAGATTTTAGAAATGTCATACAAACCGCTGCTTTTAGCGTAGCGTTGCAGTATGGTGCTTTGGGGTAGAAAGACATGCATACACAAATTTAGATTCGGGAGAATGTGTACATTCCGAAAATGTATGGTTTTCTAGGATGAACGTACTTTTTTTCTACCTTTGCCCACCCCAAAATTATGTAAATGTGTTGATTTTGCAGTACCTGAAGTGACAGACCAAGTGTGGGGGGCTTCTTTTTGAGGCCCCTATATTTCACATGCTCAGGTCATCAAACTGTTCAGCAGACCCCAGGCTTTCATATTTGGGTTGATTTGTCTTGATAACTAATGGTATGTTCGATATAAGATGCTGCAGGGTGCAAGTTTTGAGGTGATTTTTGGAAATGTCCCCAAAATTGCCAAATTTAGGAAAGATTTGCAGCTTGGTGCTTTGGAGTAGAAAGATATGCATACCCGATTTAGGGGAATGTGTACTTTACGAAAATATATTGTTTTCTGGGGTGAATGTACTTTTTCTATATTTGCACCTCCCCAAAATGATGTAAATGTGTTAATTTTGCAGTACCTGGAATTACAGTGGCCCCTATATACTACATGCTTAAGTAAACCTATACATATAAGGCATCAAACTGTTCAGTGGACTCCTATTGGTTCCTAATGATGTGTGGGCGATATGATGCTGTAGATTGGAAGCATTGAGGTCATTTTTAAAAAATTCACAGATTTCTATAAAAAAATTATAATTTTAGGAAAGAATTGCAACTTGGCAGTTTGGAGTACATAGATGTATTTAGCCATTTTTGATTCTCTAGAATCTGTTCTTTCTAATAATAGGTAAATTTCTAGGGTAAACCTACTGTTAGTGGAATGTTTGACCTTGAAATAGAAGAATGCCATTTTGTGGAGCGGTGTTTTGGAAATTAGCTAGTGTATTGCTTGTAGATTTTGTGCTATACAAGTGAGAAATCTCCATAAATTATATATTTGGTATTGCCGCATTCAGGAGACATAGACCTTTCCAAATCTTCTGTGTACCCATACATAAAATAAATTATGTTTCTGATATATGTGATTGTAGTATGTGAAATATGATTTTTTTCATTTTATTAGGCACTTGTAAGCCTATATTTTTTTTTTACAGAAGTGAAATTACACCAATATTCTAGCATATTATCAAAGCTGAGGTTGTCCTGAAAAAAAAAATATATTGTTTTCCTGGGTAAAATAAAAGACCCCCCCAGACAAGGTCCTTAAAAGGAAAGAGTACAAAATTTTAAAAAATTGACTGGCAATAAAAGTTCCAAATCAGCCATATCGCTGGCAGCGAAAGGGTTAAACAGGGATTTCTATGCTTATTCTATGCTTTCTATGCATCAAACAGAGAGCTTTCTCCTATGTGTGGATTTTTCAGTAGCTGATATATTATTCAAATTGCAGGTGAGTGATTGCGTACCAAAGTTAATCATATCTCAAAGGAGATAATTAACTGATTAAAATACAATTGTCACTTAAATAAAAGTGCACTTAAATATGGAGTGTGAATATTGTCTGAACAGAAACCAGATCTGGGGTTACTGAGCAAAGTACCCCATCTTTCGCCCACTTGTCAGCAAATTGTTTCAACTGACCAGTAAACACTGCCTGGGTGTACGCTGCTCGGATACAGGAATGCACCAGCACCCGGAACAAGACCTCTGCTGGCAGAGGATTCCCACCTTCCAAACATTGCTTTCTGGACATATAAATGGCTAATTTGGCTAAAGCCAGGAGCAAGTTGGAGAGAAGGTCTTTCTCTCGTTTGTCCCAGGATACTGGGCATCCAAAAATATAAACATGAGGGGAAAAGTGTAGCCAGAACTGCAGGTGAAGCTTCCTCAAAAGATTCAAGAAAGGTTGCAGTCTTGCACACGTAAAATAAGCATGAAACACAGACTCTCCTTTGCCACAGAATGGACAAGCAGCTGGGGAGTCTGTAAAACGAGCTAAATACTCTCCCGTACTCAATGCACCATGGAGCACTTGCCAACTCAAGTCTCCAGTAGGTAAGCACCAACCTGGAATAAAGAGCTTGCCACTGAGGTATTTCACCCTCATTAAGCATACATCTCCAGATAGTATCATAGCGTAAATGAGGGCAAGGAAGTGTACAGTATAACAGTTTTCTTGTTATATTATGAAAATGTGTCAATATAGAATTTTCCAACTGACTCAAGTTGGAGAAAGGAGGTGCTTGAGGGGATTGACGGGTTTTGGGTGCTATTATTATGTCTGGAGATGAGGAGTTCCAAGGTGGATGTGTCTCTCCAGCACGTAAAACCCCATCAATGAAATCAAAGTAGGGGCTCATTTAGAAGATCTTCCCCTTGAATGTCCTCTTGACTTAACACGTAGACCATGCTCCACATCTTTAGAGTATCTTGGTAGTAAGCCGGCATGGTTGAGAGGCTTCTTGAGACTTCCGGTATGGCGCCTGAGGGAGAGGGAGCGCGGGAGTAGAGCTCCGACCTACACCACAAATAAATCAGCGATTTATACTTACCGAATGCTTTGTTTCGGCTGGAGGATTGGTCCCGAGGCTCAGGCGATTCAGCGGTGTTCCGACGGATCCATTTCTTGAGGTGAAAGACGCATTAAGTTTCACAAGTTTCAGTCAGGAGGCTGACGCGCTGCAAAAACAAATAAAGCAGTCATGCAAGAACTACAGATAAGACAAATTGATATTTAATTACTTTAAAAGGTTGCTACAAAGTTTGTTACAATCCACTGGGACCTGCTAAAAACGCAATACTTGTTTTAACCTATTATAACATTGGCAACATTGGTTATAGAGAAAAAGTTACCTCACAAGTGAATTGGGGGCATAAGATTCAGTTTCCATCGCTGTAGTGGTTAATGGCAGTCATTTAAATAAACAATACATTTACTTTGCTCTCCATGGATAAATAGAACTATTTGCTTTACCTCATTTGTATATATCAGAAGACTGACACATAGAGGAATATATAACCGCCATTTTGAATAACCAAATAACCACTCGATAAATAACAAAGCTGTAAGGAGAAAAGGCTTTAATAAAGATAAAAGATACCTCTCTAGACATAATAAACTGTGAATTTACGAGGTCAACTAATATACACCGTGCCCAAAGAAAGCTTTGAAAGTTAGCAAGAATTTTGAGAAACTGGGATTATACGGTAAAGAATTCTGAACTAATACAAGGGCTTCATTTGATCTGATATCTATTCTGATAGTCTTGATTCTGTATAAACTGAGAACAAGCTTACCAGTAAACACTAAGGAGAGACATACAAAAATATACAAATTAAACCAACAGATACTCTCAGTCAATAATGGAGAGTCAAAATTCCTCATTTCAGTTTCAGACCAAAACAAATGGCAAGACATATGAAAGAAATAAAAATAAAAATTCTAAACAATCTGAAAATGGCAATGGGACAAACCCCATTAACACCTTACAACAAAAAACATTTACCACTAATGATCATACCTCTTTGGCAATGGAAGTTGCAAAACTGATCAACCCAACGATAGAATTAATCCACTCTTGGGAAAGCAGTGGAGAAATTGCAAAACAGTATCTCTGACTTATCCGAAAAACTCACCTCTCAGACTCAAGAGATTAAAAATCTTCAAGAGGTCGTTTCTGAGGTTCAAGATGACACAATTACCAATTCTACAAGTATAGGAGCGCTAGAAAAGAAAACATGGGAATTACAAGTCAAACTTGATGACATAGAGAATAGAACACGCAGAAATAACTTAAGATTTATTGGAATTCCTGAATCATATAATACAGACGCAATTTCAACAATTATAACCAAGAGCATTCCAGAGAAATTAGGTTTGAAACAAACCCTACCAAATATCCAGATAGAAAGACTACACCGTATAGGTCCTCTAAAAGAACATACAAATGCGAGACCCAGAGCAACTATTGCCAAATTCTTGAACTACGCTGAAAAGGCTTTAATTCTACAAACGTATAAAAAATCTCATAACCTGGAAATTGATGGAAACAGGATCTTAATTTTCCAAGACTATTCTATTTTGTTATCACAAAAACGCAAAGAATTTGCACAAGCTTGCCAAGTTCTATTTATCTCAAATATTAAATTTGATCTAACATACCCATCAAAGTTGAAGATCTTCCTTTCTTCTGGAACTCATGTGTTCGATAATCCTCAAGAAGCACTTCAATTTTACACTAACCTAAGAAAACAAAATTCCTTCAAAGGCGAAACAAATACATCTCAAACAAAACAGAACTTTCATTCTTCACCTAAAATACAAAGACAAAGACAGCTTCAGATTCATTCTTCCAAGCTTTTGCTAAGACAGCAAGAAAAAACATCTCACATAAAACCTAGATCTAGATCAAGATCTCCAGTCTTACCGAATCATCCAAGAAATGATGAAATGATTCATTAGAAAAAGTTGTTATACTAGTCACATTATGACTAGTTTGCTGATCATTTCTGGACTATCTCCTTTAGCTAAAATATGATATTTTGTGGTGGAGTGAGCTTTTCTCATGTACTTTTCTCAGTGAGAAAGTGTTTTACTTACCTTTCTCTCTAGGAAAAAAGAGAAGTCACAAACACTCTTTAAATTTAAGTTGGTATGTTTTCCAACAACTTTAATAATTTTTTTGTTTCCATGTGGCCTGAAAATTTCTCCTTTAGAAGTTATTCATCTGTCATACTCATAAAAATTTAAGTAATGTAGAATATTCTGTTATTATCTTCAGAGATTTAGAAAATGGTTAAAATTATTACATGGAATGTGAACGGGCTTAATTCTTGCATTAAAAGGAAAAGAGTTCTGTCAGAATTAAATAAGATGAAATCCGATATAATATTACTTCAAGAGACCCATTTATCAGAATCAGAATCTGAAAAATTAAGAAGGGGTTGGGTAGGAGGTGTCACTTATTCTCCATCAATACAAAAAAAAGGTGGAGTTGCAATACTTTTTCATAAGTCACTTAACGTTCAAATATTAGGCTCTGATATAGATAATGAGGGTAGATATATTTTTACAAAAGTTCTCTTAAATGATAACATTTGGGTATTGGGCTCTATATATGCTCCCCATAAAAATAAAGAAATATTCTATTCACATATTACACAGAAAATTTTAGTTCTCCCAACAAAAAACATAGTGATCGGTGGAGATTTTAATGAATCTCATATTTGGGCTCTTGATAAGAGGGGCATAGACCAAAAACAATCTACAGTGAAGTCAAAATTATTATCAAATTTAATGAAAGAGACAAGTATATGTGACTTATGGAGGATACTACATCCAAACGAAAGGGATTATACATTTTTTTCCCACCCTCATGGTATTAGTACTAGAATAGATTATCTTTTTTCTTCCCAGGATGTTCTAAAAAATAACAAGTCAGCGGTTATAGGGGAGATTGGTTTATCTGATCGCGCCCAAGTCTCAATTGAACTAAAATTGAGCTCACCGCATAAATCTTATATTCCATGGTCATATCCTTTGTTTTGTAAAGATAAAATAGAGTTTACTAAGATGTTAAGTGACAGATGGGATCTATTTCTTAAAGAAAATGAATCTCATCAGAATAACCTTCCGTTATTATGGGATATTTGGAAAGCTGTTATACGTGGCGAGATTACTACTTATAAAATAGGTTTTTTGAGAAAAATTAACAAAGAATTTATATCCCTTAGTGAGGAAGTAAAACTGTCCTATCTTAAATTTTAATCACATCCCACAAAGGAAAATAGTGGTAAATACAAAGACTCCTTGAACAAATTGAGTAATTGGAACAAAATGCGAGAACAGTTGTTTGAAACATATACTAAAGCTAAATTTGGTAATCTCAATAATAAATCGAATAGATATTTAGCCAATTTGACTAAGAACTGGAATGGATATAATAAGACAATCATTCTCAAAAATAAAATGGGCCAATTGATAAACTCCCCTAAGGAGATCTCTAACATTTTTAGAGAATATTATGAAAATCTTTATTCTCCTCCATTACATAATGGCGATGTTGAAAGTACTTGTTTTCTTTCCAAAATTAACTTCCCTCAAATCTCCCAAGAAAAACTTAACCAATTAAACTCACCTATTACAGTACAAGACGTTTCCTCAGCCATCACATCTCTTAAAGAATATAAAGCAGGAGGTCCGGATGGACTAATATCCCCCTTCTACAAAGCTTTAAAGCAAAAAATAGCTCCTTTCCTAACAAATTTATATAACGAAATATATATTTATGGAAAAGAGTTGCCCTCTAGTTTTACCTCTAATATTAAATTGATCCCTAAAGTAGAGAAAGATTTATCTAATCCTGCTTCATATAGACCAATCTCCTTAATTAATCTGGATTTTAAGTTATTGACCAAGATATTGGCTGACAGATTATCCAACATTTTGATAGATATAATTTCTCCTCAACAGACAGGTTTTGTAAAAAACAGATCAGGGGTTAAAAACATAAGGAAATTATTATATGTAATACACAAGGGCAAGATCTTGACAAATTCATGTTCAGTGTTGAGACTAGATGCAGAGAAAGCTTTTGACAATTTACATTGGGACTATTTATTTAAATGCTGCTATAAATTTGGTCTAGAAGGGTATTTTATGACTCTGTTAAGGCAAATTTATTCTTTCCCCAAAGCTAAAATTATAGTGGCTGGTGAATGTTCTGATACATTTAATCTTTTCAGAGGGACGAGACAAGGATGCCCTTTGTCCCCACTCTTGTTTAATATTTCTATGGAACCACTAATAAGATATTTAGACACAACAGATATTTTTCAAGGGATGACGATTAGAGGTAAGGTCATCAAAACATTAGCTTATGCTGATGATCTTCTCTTGGTGGTCACCAATCCAATAAGTTCTATTAATAATATACTTCGTTTCTTGGTTCATTATGGTTCATTCTCCGGATATAAAATAAATTTTGATAAAACTGATGTTTTAAACATAGCTGGAACCATACCGAAACAAATACTTAAGAACCTTAAAATAAAAGCACCTTCAGGTAAATTGAAATATTTAGGCATTACAGTAGCCTCTGACTTATCTAGACTGTACTCCTTAAACTTTTATACATTAGTTCAGTCTACAATATCTTTGTGTAATAAATGGATAAACTGTCCCCTTAGTTTACTAGGAAGAGTAGCATTTTTTAAAATGTTAATATTCCCTAAGATATCCTATCCGATTTTAAATCTACCTTTACTTTTAAAACACGAGGATATAAAAAAATTAGACCAAGCCTTGAATAATTTTATTTGGCAGAAAAAGAAACCAAAAATTTCACTAAGAAAACTAAGATGCCCTAGAATTCTGGGTGGCCTATCAGTCCCAGATTTTCGCAAATTTGACTTAGCTTCTATTTCTAGATACTTAGTGGAATGGTTATCAGATAAAGAAAAATACACCAATCTTGACTTGGAATTAAAAACAACATCTAAAACACATATTATCTCTTCTCTCCATAAGAAATGGTCAGAGCAATCATATGATATCAAAAATAATATTTTATATAGAGACACTGTTATAACTTGGAAAATTCTCTCTAAATTGAATAAAATAAATTATAACATTTCTCCTTTTCTATCCCCCTTTTTTTTGGTAGTTTCCCCACAAAAGAGGGTAGTCAAATAATTCAAAATTGGGAGAAGAGAGGAATATACCAAATCAGACAATTGATAGATCCAAACACAGAAGAACTACTTCATTGGAATATTCTCAAAGAAAGATATAATTTAGAGGAAAAGGATAAGTTGACATATTTCCAAGTAAAAAGAGGTATTAAGATACCTGGAAACAAGTATTATTCTTCTCTGTTTAAACACCATTTTTATGATTTATTTCAATATCTTATGGAGAATCCTAATTTAAATAAAATTCACCAAATTTCCCACTCGCTCTTATCCTGTAAAGATTATGATCCTCTTAATGCTTCTGGAATAAAATGGTCTTCATTCTTAGGTATTAAGATCACTTCCAAAGATCTTTTAAAAATACAAAAAAATTATAAAAAGAACATTTATCCAGAATCTTGGAGAGACCAACAATTTAGATGGTTACATCTAGGTTATAACACACTGTTTCATGAATCTTCTAACCTAAGGAAGGAATCTTATTGTCCTAAATGCAAAAGTCATAAGATTGATATTTTTCATTACACTTGGTCATGTCCTCTTATAGAGAATTTCGGGGTTAATGTTCAGAATTATATAAGAAAGGTAACTGATCTAAAAATTGAATTGAACCCACAATTTGCATTGCTTGATCTTAAAGAATATCTGAAAGAATCGGATAAAGACCCATCTCCCGATATCTCAGATGAAATCACTTATTTTTGTTCTTTGGTTATTGCAGCTTCCCGAAAATCAATTTTTCTTTATTGGATTAAAGACAATTTTCCAGTTTTAGAAGATGTTATTTATTATTTGTTTAATCTTTGTTTACAAGATGCAGTTAGATATAAAACTGGAGAACCTAAGTTAAGGAAACAATTGGATATAAAATGGTCCATCTATTTAGAAACAATAGAAGAAAAAAAAACAATTTATTTTTAACTTCATGGGAAAAGAAACTGAGATACAATAAGTTATTCTATGCAATGAATGTATATGGAATCGATTTAGCTACATTCACATTATTAATAACTCTTTTGTATATTGAGTGATTACAGATGAAGATTTTTTTTTTTCTGGCCACATGGAAGTTATGGTAGTTATATTTTTGTTTCTCACTTAACTATTAAGATTATATCAGTTAAACTGACTGTATTGTTATTGATGGATTATTATAAAATTTAATAAAAAAATATTGAAAAGAAAGAAAGAGAGGCTTCTTAGGAAACCCTCAGGTTCAATGACAAATAATTGCCAGTCATACCCCATATTGCGTACCTGGTGGTAAAAAGTTGGGTAGAGAGATCTGCAAACATCTGTGTATCTCTGTATTTGCTGGAGACGGAAGGTGTAGATTGAGAATGTATTCACACGACTCCCTGCCCTCCCTCTCAATGGGAGGCTTGAAACACCTGCAGAGACCCAGTGCTTTCCCATCCAGTGAAAGTCCAGTAACCTTCCCTGGATCTTAGCAATAAATTCTTGGGTTGAGCTAAGACATATTAGCCGGTTCCAGAGGTTTTAGAAAAACCCTTCCACTTAGAACACGCTCCTCGAGTTCAATGAAATTCTGTGAGACAGGATGCTCCTCAGCTGATAGGTAGACCCCTAATATTTAATGAAGTCACTCTCCCAGGAGATGTCACTAAAAGCAAGAGGCAGGAAATCTACCTGTAGAGAACCCTCCAGAAGAACTGAGCTCTTGGACCAGTTGATCCAGGCAGATGAGGCAGCAGCGGAGACCTCTTGACACTCTTGAGCCCGCTCAAGATCAACTAGGTCCTGGGCCACAAGAATTACATCATCAGCATAGGCTGAGAGAACCAACATCATGTCAGGTTCTTTGAGCACCAGTCCAGTGAGCCTTTTCCTAAGAAGACACAGGAAGGCCTCAATGACATTTTTTGTGAAGCTTCATTATACAGAGATATTCTGCTGTTCCATAGTTCTTGGCTGCTTTTATGACCTTAATGTTTTGTCTCACATAATTGATATCTAAAGACAAATCATGCCACTTTTTCAGAGCCATATGCAGCTTCTTCTCCAATTTAACACCAAGGATGCATTCAAGAAACTTTTTGAGTTCCTCAACAGGGATGATTGGGGTAGAAGGATTTGCCACTCCTTCGTCAACCTCCTCTTCGATGTTCCACTCATCCATGAGCTCTTCCTGGCTAAGGGATTGATAATTTTACTTCTCCACTAGAGCTTTGAGAATCTCTCCACAAGATGTTGCAGGAGAAGGATCAGAATCACTAGTCATATGGAGACCCTGCAATGGCTCAGGTGTTCCCTCAACTTCACTTGAAACACATTTGGAAGTGTTTGACACAGGAGCAAGAGAAGTAATTAGCTCCTTAGCAACAGGGGGAGTTTTGGAGGCTTGATGGGTTGCCTTCTCCACTGCCTCTTGTGTCTCCTGGATGGAAATAACATTGGGGTCAGTGGAAGACAAGGGAAGAGAGAACTTAGCATGAACAGTAGAGTTTGTCTGGCTACTCTCCTCCATATTCTCAACTCCATCCTCCATAGCAGTGTAATTTTCAGGGTTATCTATGGGTGTTAACCCAACATTCTCCCCCTCCTGGAGTAAAATACCTTGAGGCACTAAAAACTGAGGCTGGTTGTAGTTCCCAAATCACAGCACCCCAGGAACACTGACTGCCCACTCTGCAGGAGTCTCATTAGGTGTCCCTTTACACTCCAGGGGAAGATCTTCCAAATTATTTGGAGGCAGATGCTGCACCCCTGACTCTGTGGGGAGACCCACACTGCCATGTTCAAGGTCATGTAGACCATTAACCTCATTATTCCCCACCTGGTCTGGAGGCATGAGTGCATGGTCTGACACCGGTTGACCCTGACCAACAGTTGGGACAGAACTGAACTAGCAGGTTCCTTGCATTGTGACATTCCCCATGTCACAGCCAGTGCCTTGTGCTCAGCCACCCTCACTTCTGTCTTGGGGCCAACACTCCACTTACCTGCAACAAGGGTTGGACTGGGTCAGCGGGAAACTGGGAAAACACCTGCTTTCCCTATTGGCTGGCCCTAAAAGAAAATATGATGTGCAGCATAGCGTGCTGGCACTCATCCATGCGTGTTGGGGGCCCCAGAGTTTGGAACCCTGTGGGCCCCCATTGCTCCAGTCCGACCCTGCTGCAACTCCACCGAGTCCCACTGCTGGGTAAGGAAAGTGGCATTACCAAGTCAGGATCCTGCCAGAAGGGAATGATTGACACATTAGGACAAGATGGAGTTAGGACAAGATGGAGACAGTAGGGCAAGATGGAGACAGTATGGCAAGATGGAGACAGTAGGACAAGATATAAAAAGAAGGGCAAGATGGAGACAGAAGGGTAAGATGGAGACAGTAGGACAAGATGGGGATAGGAGAGTAAGATGGAGCAATAAAAAGAAACACATAGAGCAAGTGTTGCATAAAGGGCAGAAGTTCCAGACATGGGGACTGTACACATTGCGTTAAGTATGGGCAGGGCCTCCATCAGGCGGCACAGGGAGTGCAAGTGTACTGGGCCTGGGCCTGAAGGGGGGCCAACAGTGCTGCATTTTTCTAAAGAACTGGGCCCCCCTTGACAGTGTCGAAGCCGTTCCGCCTCCTTCCGAAGTCCAACAGCCAAAATGCAGAAGTGGCGAACAGCTGAAGTCCCAAAGTGGCAAAAATAACTGAAGCCATGAAAACAGCTGAAGTCCCGAAGTGGTGAAAAGACCCAAAACCACTAATATAGCTGAAGCCGAAGTCCCAAAGCAGTGAAAAGGCCCAAAGCCACAAAAATAGCTGAAGCCGAAGTCCCGAAGCAGACCCAAAGTCACGAAAGGAGGCACAGTTGAAGTCCTGAAGCCATGAGTTTACAAGTTCAATTCCTATGGGCCCCTGCCACTAATATTTTTTGTAAAAAACATTCTTTGGGCCCCAATTTTTTTTCATTTGTAAGGGGGGACTTTTGATGTGGAGTGGGCAGGATCTGGGGTGGGACTTGGGGGGGGCAGGGTGGCGGAGCCCAGGGGGCCCCAAACATTTTGTTATACTGGGCCCACCAGCTTTTAACCCTTGCAAAGGCTATTACAGTTGCTAGCCACATTGAAACAGCAGTGGCAGAGGCTGAAACTCTGTCAGGGAACTGCTGGGAATGTACAGACTGCAAATCCAGCACTGGAGACTAATAATGCACAGTCACAGGCAAAATACAGTGCTAAGGAAAGGAATTCACTGCAAAACCATGCAGCAAATACAAATAAAAAATACTGCTTCCACTGTGGTTCACAACACACTGCAAATTATGCTACATGTCCTGCAAAAGCTGTACAGTGCCGCAAATGCAAAAAGTTAGGTCATTTTGCTAAGATCTGCCGTAGTTCTGCTAAAGATGTCATAAAGTCACTACTACAAATGTAACAGTATTAAGTGGATAAAACTGGTACATTTATTCCATACAAGTTAATATGCACTGTCAATGTCAATACTGCTTCTGCTGACAAGGGACACTCCATTAACCTGATGCTTCATACAGATTCAGCTGTTTCTATACTACCAAAGGATATTTTTTTGAAATACTTTGCAAAAGATACACTTGTTGCACCTGCCCTGATACTGGTCAGTTACTTAAAGGATCCAATCCATGTACTTGATTGTTTGCCAGTGACTGTACAATTTGAATCAAATACTGCAAAATGTGCTTTTACATTGTGAATAAGGGTATTGCTATACTTGGAAGGGATCTCTTTGCTGCATTAAATCTACAATTAGTTGATGGTCTCATTACTACAGCACCAGTGTCTGCCAAACAGCCAGTGTCTAAAATTTCACTGCAAAGCAACTCTTCACTGGGCTGTGTGAAGAAGGAACTAAAGAAACTGGTAGAGCAAGATGTGATTGAAAAATTAGAATCCTCTGAATGGGTTTCACCAATTGTTGTTACAATAAAGAAAACTGGAGGTATTCGATTTGTGTTGACCTAACAACGCAGTTGTTATGGAGAATCATCCCTTGCCACACATAGAGGAAACATTTTCAGAACTCCAAGGAGCAAAATTCTTTTCTACTCTGGATCTTTAGAGTGCTTATCATCAAGTATTACTCCATGAGGAAAGCAGAGTCCTCACTGCATTTATCACCCATGGTGGTTTGGTTCAAGTGTGTACCTTATGGACTGGCTTTAGCACTGAGTTGTTTTCAAAGACTGATTTCTTCTATACTCCATGACATACCTGGTGTACAATGCTACTTGGATGATATAACTGTCTACGCTCCAACTATGGATCTTCATGACAAATACCTAAAAAAGGTCCTGGAATGTATTTATTCTGCAGGACTGAAACTGAACATTTTCAAATGCCACCTCAGACAAACTCAGCTTTCATTTCTGGGTCATGTAATTTCACAAGATGGATTACTGCCTGCCACTGACCATGTCATCGCTAGTGATGGGCGAATTTGTCCTGTTTTGCTACCTGAAAAATTCAAAATGACGAAAAATTCCTGAAAAGGCGCCGGCATCTTGTTTTTCACGTCGGCGTCCGAATTTTCACCGGCAAATTTATTCAGAATTTGCTGCAAATTCGCTCTTGGAGAATAAATTCGACCATCACTAGTCATCGCTGCTACACAAGCACCTACTCCAATTTCCAGACCTTATAAGCTTTCTTAGGTTTTACTTCATGGTATTCTAAGTTTATTCCCAACTATGCTTCAGTTGTGGAGCCACTTCAATATTACGTGGGACTTCAAGTCTGGCTTGGTCGGAGACTGGGACAAAAGGAAGTGAGAACGCACACCCTGGCCTTCCTGGAATGTACCTGGTGCTCAGTCCTCTAGGGAGACGGCCCTCCCTTAAATCCAATGGAGACAAGCGAAATAAGAAGCTGAGTGATCACCTGACGAAGGGCCCTGCCCCCGAAAGGTTGTGCATCATTTGACACAATAAACACATAAAGGGTACATCCCCGTTTGCATCATATCCTGTGTGCCGGCTCCTCGTTTCACTTGTCTCCATTGGTCAGCGACTGCTCAACATAGCTTTGAAATAGTGAAACAGTTAATTGTGAACAGTCCAACACTAGCTTTATTTAAGCCTGCACTACCCACTATGGTTACTACATATGCTTTAGACTATGGCATTGGTGCAGTTCTCACACAGATCCAGTATTCAACTGTGGAAAAAGAAGTTCTAGCATGTGTTTGGGCAACATAAAAATGGAGAACCTCCCTATGAGGTAGAGAATTTACCTTATGCACTGAACACAGCCTTTTAACTACACTGCTTACAACAAGGGGAGTAGGAATGGAATGCATACAGCTAGATGGTCAGCAAGGCTACTGAATTTCAACTACAAACCAGATTTGAAAAATGTTACTGATAAACCTGACAAACCAGGTTTGAAAAATGTTACTGCTGATTGTTTGTCCCATTTACCTTTAGCTGTTGCTTCTGATACACTGGATGAGGACATAGAAGTTGTAGCACTGACTGATTTACTATCATCTACAGTTACAGCTGCTGATTTTAAACAAGCTTGCCTCACATAGTTACATAGTTACATAGTTGAATTGGGTTGAAAAAAGACCGAGTCCATCAAGT
>CM044443.1:56579345-56590327 GCA_024363595.1 Xenopus borealis | reverse complement strand
GGGCTTGGAGAAGGGCATAAGAGGTTGTGATCCTGTTACAAATGGCTAACTCCAGACCATAGTGAAGAGAGGCCTGTTATGTGTCTAATTTAGCTTCTTCATGATACCTTGGCCTGTTTTATTAGCTATTACAGGCCTGTATCATGACATTGCATTTTAGTTGTTTTAGAGGTTTTTGAAATCACAATTAAACTTTATCTCTCTAAAACCAAGAATTCCATGAAATTTATTAAAGGATCCAAATTAAAAAAGTATGAACAGAAAAAAAACTGCACTAAAAATTTTGAAAAACATTACTGAAAATTGTCCAATAGTATCAGCGCAACCCATTGACTTCTAAGGGATCTTGACAGGTTTTACTTGATGCAGTTTTGTATTAAATATTTTAACTTCTATTGTTTCTCCTATTTAATGTAACTGAGTGTGTCTCAGTGCAACCTGGACTTTACTACTTATGCTGTTCTTAGTTCCACCAGTCAGCTGTTATCTTTTGTTAGGGAGCTGCTATCTGGTTATCTTCCCATTGTTTTGTTGTTAGGCTGTTGGGGAGGAAAGGGAGGTGGGTGAAATTACTCCAACTTGCAGTACAGCAGTAAAGAAGTTTATCAGAGCACAAGCATGGGAGCAGATGGGAAACTGATATGTTTAGCCCCATGTCAGATTTCAAAATTAAATATAAAAACATCTGTTTGCTCTTTTGAGAAATGAATTTCAATGGAAATAGGTGACATGGGAGCCTTTTTATGCTGAATTTGTAGTCTATTAAAAGCAGGATACAATGTAAGAAATGTATATACTATTGCAGAGATAAAAACACCTTAAAAGGCAAGGAAAGTGTAAAATAGAATAAGGGTAGAAATGCTGTTTTTTGTATACTAAACATAAACAAGAACTAACTGCACCACAAGCCTAATCAAACAAATGATTTATGCTTTCAAAGTTGGCCACAGGGGGCTGTCATCTTGTAACTTTGTTATACATCTTTGTCTGACACTGGCACTGCACATGCTCAGTATGGTCTGTGCTGCTTAGGGATCGTCCTAAAATGATCAAAAAACAAAGCTGTTTGAGTTCAGCATGGCTGGTAAGTAAGGCGGGAGCTCCGCCTGCTGTTCATAAGTATGATTGTTTGCCTGCCAGAAGTTAGGGACCGTCTGACAATTCCTATCCTCAGCACTAAATGAAGGGAGAATTTCACTGAATACAGTCAGGTTTCTTATAAAAACGGTACACATTTTTAAATTAAAGTATATTGGAGATAGATTTCTTTTTCATTAAAGAAAGTACAGTAAAAATGGGATTTTATTTCTTTGCCTTTCCTTACCCTTTAACTTCACTGTAATTTCACCTTCCAATTACTGCATTGCTCTTGTGCACATAATTCTTTAAAAAAGAAACAAAAACTAGAAATGGTAGGGTATGAAGCTGCCTATTTTCTCCTTTCTGAAGTAACATCTGCTTTCCTAATGCTTTCCTGTTTTGTTACTTAGTGGCAAATGCCACCTTATGAGATGGAACTTTATAACAGGCAACCTCCCAAGCAGCTTGAAGAAAATGATAAACTGTCACCAACATACCCCATCAATTCTGATCAGCATCTACATTAAACTTCCCAAACCTTTCACTAACTACAAAATGCTCTGTGTGTGTGCATTCAGGAAGGAGAAGGCAGCATATGACATTTTGTCATTTTGCGCTACTGAACTTGCAGTACTTTAAGTTAGTAGAGCAGAGTAGCATTTCTCCTTCACACCCCTTTATGTTCACCAACCCTAGGCTACAAGCACATGGGGGGCGAGTTTATACAGTAGGTGTTTGCTGTTGTCTATGGCCCTTGGGGTGATCACACCCCAGCAGCCACATACTACAACAAATATATATATATATATATATATAAAGCACACCTGCTGTTGTCTTCACTTCCTCTGCTTATTTTGAAGACAGCAGTCCTCATCTGACCCATTGGCCGGCCTCTCCAGATTATCTTTCAGCATTCAACCAGGTAAATGACACACACTAAAATATCATTAAAACTCCATATGTGTCTGCTGAAGACTGTAGATAGAAATGTTATTACTGTAGCTGATTTAATATGAGAAACAAATGCAATTTATGGCCATTTACTGTTATGGCTGGGGCAGACAGGGAGATTCGTGGAGATTCTGTCGCCTGGCGATTAATCACTGGCGACAATCTCCCCGAACTGCCTTCTCCCTGTCCGCCACCTGTTTGAATCAAAAAGCGGCAGCGCCTTCCGGAATCGCCCGAAGTTGCTTCGTGAGGAAACATCGGGCGATTCCGGAAATCGCCGCGCCGCGTGTGTATTAGCGTTGGCGCTTTTTGATTTAAACAGGCGGCGGACAGGGAGAAGGCAGTTCGGGGAGATTGTCGCCAGCAATTAATCGCCAGGCGATAGAATCTCCCCGAATCTCCCTGTCTGCCCCAGCCCTTATAGTAAGAGTTATAGCAAATCTGGAGCCTATAGGAGCATCTGCAATGTCAATAGCAAGTTTTTCCCATTCTGAATCAGGAAATTGTACTGACTGAAGTGGTGGTGTATGTGTGATAGATGTTTTGTCATGATTCTGACAAGTAACACAAAAATAAATGTCAGTTACCACATCAGCATTAGTGATGGGCGAATCTCCCCAGTTTCGCTTCGCGAAAAATTCACAAATTTCCAGAGAAATTTGCGAATTGGCAAAAAATTCACGAAACGAGTCGCGGCACGCTTTTGATGCGCGTCGCGTCAACTTTGACGCATCGTGTCGTTTTCGGCGTGTGTCACGTCACGTCACAAAAGAAAGCGCGACTTGTTTTTTTTGGCGAATTTTCGCCAGGCGAAATTTCGCTGCCGTTTCTCGAATTTATTCGCCAGCGGTGAATCGCGGGAATTCGCCTTGAATTTGCCCCTGGCGAATAAATACGCCCATCACTAATCAGCATCCATTGCTGGCCACCAGTATAGTTCTCATAGTATTTGTTTTGTAGATACAATTCCTTAAAGACTCTCATGTGCAAGTTGTATGAGCTTTTCTCACAAGGTCTCTGGTACCAGTAAGCTGTGAGCTCAACGGACAAAATAACCATCTACTAAGGACAATTCATGTCTAATCCTGTAGTAAGGTTGAAGATCAGGAGTGAGTTTCTTCTCAGAATTTGCTTTGTAAAATATCCCACAGTTTTCTTGAATTGTGAGGCATAGTAAATCAGTCAGTGCTACAACTCCTAATCCTCATCCAGTGAAGCTGCAGGAGAAAAAATCAGCAGTGACATTTTTCTAACCTGGTTTGTATTGCATTTTGTAGTTGAAATTCAGTAGCCTTGCTGACCATCTAGCTGTACGCATTCCATTCCTAGTCCCTTTGTTGCAAGTAGTATAGTGAAAGGGCTGTGATCAGTGCATAAGTTGAATTCTCTACTCCATAGGTAGGTTCTCCATTTTTCTGTTGCCCAAACACGCTAGAGCTTCTTTTTTAACAGTAGAATAATTACGCTCTGTCTCTGTTAGTGCTCTGGATGCAAATGCAACAGTTTTCTCTGAATGATCAACATGGATCTGAGTGAGAACTGCACCAATACTTAGTACTAGTAGTGATTTCATGAACATAGCAGAACTACGGCAGATCTTAGCAAAATGACCTACCTTTTTGCAATTACGGCACTGTACAGCTTTTGCAGGACATGTACTGTAGCATAATTTGCATTGGGTTGTGTTGAACCACAGTGAAAGCAGTATTTTTTAATTGTATTTGCTGCATGGTTTTGCAGTGAATCCCTTTCCTTAGCACTCTATTTTGCCTGTGACTGTGCAATATTAGGCTACAGTACTGGATTCACAATCTGTAAATTCCCAGCAGTTCCCTGACTGAGAGTTTTAGCTTCTGCCACTGCTGTTTCAATTTAGCTAGCAACTGTAATAGCCTTTTCAAGCATTAAATCCTGTTCTAGGAGCAGTCTCTCTCTAATGCAAGGTGAATTTGTTTTTTCCACTATTTGGTCTCTTAGCATTTCATCTGTTAGATTCTCAAAGTCACAGATAACGAACAAGCTCTCTCAAAGCTGCTACAAATTGTTTTTTTGTCCACCTTGGCGGAATTTTTTTATTTTTTATTTATTATTATCGGTTGTATTATGGCTGTGTATCCTTTGTTGGACCTCATGGGCTTGGGCCAGGTTTTCTCTTACAATGGGCATAATTGAAGCCATTCTATCTTGCATATGTAACGTGTTCAATTACACTCCTGTGGGGTGTCACTTCCCCTTCCCAAGTTTGCTTTGCTATGTCTAAGAGTCCCCTAGAATGTCTTCCATAGAGTAACTCAAATGGGGAATAACCTGTGGATTGGGGAACTTCCCTATTAGCAAACATAATGTAAGGAAGAGCACCTTACCGGTGCGGTGGGGACGCCCGCCGCGCCGCCAGCGGGGACGCCCGCCACGCTCTTCTTTACCGGCATTGCCTTCTTAGTGTGCGCGCGGCGCGCACTTCCGGGTTTTATAGGCGCATGCGCGCTGGCGTCATGACGTCAGCGCGCAGTGGCGGGAAATTCAAATAATCAAAGGGGTATTTAAGGGGATTTTTGGAAAATATTGGTGCCCGTGATAGGTTCTTGTTCCTGGTGCCTTGTACTTGTGCTGTAAGCTTCTGATCTGTTTGATACCTGTGTTTGACCCTGCCTGGCTTTTGACTATTCTGATTATCCGTATTCTGACCTGTGCCTGAAGTTAACTACTGATTCTGCCTC
This sequence comes from Xenopus borealis, assembly GCA_024363595.1. Classification (NCBI taxonomy): domain Eukaryota; kingdom Metazoa; phylum Chordata; class Amphibia; order Anura; family Pipidae; genus Xenopus; species Xenopus borealis. The sequence goes on along the minus strand of CM044443.1, from coordinate 56,585,579 downwards.
ATCCCTCTGATTGATTCCTGGTTTTGACCCTTGCCTGCCTGACGACCCTTGCCATCTGCCTGCCTCGACCCGGCCTGTCTGATTACGAATCTGCTAACTCCTGTCTGTACCGTGACCATCGGCCTTAAAGACTTTTATACAGTCGTGCCCCATCGCTGGCCAGAACTTCTGCCCTGCACCTCTCGTTTAAGTCCAGGTGGCATCTGAGTAGCTGAGGGCTCCTCCCGAAGCCAAAGGCGGCCACACTACTGGTGAAGCACGAGCCTAGACCAGGGTGCTTAGCGTTTGTTCTGGCATTGGGTGCCGACCGTGACACATAAGATATGGTAAAATGCAGAACCAATCTTTCCCATCTTTGTCCACTATCTTTTTCAACATACGTTTTAGGGTCTCGTTTAACTGTTCCACAAGACCATCTGTCTGAGGGTGGTATACAGAGGTTCACAATTGTGAACTTACAGAGTTCCTTAGTTACTCTGGACATGAAAAGGGGTAGCCTGATCGGTGAGGATTTCTCTAGAGATACCAACCCTACTGAACACATGTAGCAGTTATTTGGCAATTGTTTTAGCAGAAGTGTTGCACAAAGGAATAGCTTCTGGTTAGCGAGTGGCATAATCCATGATTAGTCATGGGTGAATCTGGGGCATTTCGCTTCGCCGAATTGTTTGCAAATTTCCCAAGAAATTCGCAAAAAATTTGTGAAATTTTACAGTTTTCACGAAAAATTCATGAAATTTTAACTAATTCATGAAAAATTTGTGAATTTCAAGCAATTTCACTATAAATTCGTGAAATTCAAACGTTTTCACTATAAATTTGTGAATTTCAAACATTTTCACTATAAATTCATGAATTTTGAACATTTTCACTAAATTCGTAAATTCCGAACGTTTTCACTATAAATTCATGAATTTTGAACATTTTCACTATACATTCGTGAATTTCGAATGTTTTCACGAAAAATTCGTGAATTTCGAACGTTTTCACGAAAAAATCGTGAAAATCGGTAATTGATGCCGGCAAATTTTCTCTGGCAAATTTTCACGGCCATTTCGCAAATTTATTTGCCGGCGCCGAATCGCAGGAATTTGCAGCAAATTTGAGCTTGGTGAATAAATTTGCCCATCACTATCCATGATCACTAAAATATATTGATGTCCCTGGACAAACTTTAACAAAGGTCCCACCCAATCTATGGCTATCCTCTCAAAGGGTTTTTCAATAGGTAGCAGCCTTGGAGCAGAAATCTGGCAAACAGCAGTAATCCTTTACTTGCTGATACACTCAAAACTCTTTCGGTAGTTTTTCTAGCACCCAAATGTCCCCCCATTACATGACTATGGTCAAGGTCCAACACCATTTTTCTGTATGGTTTGGGTACCACTAATTGTTCAGTAACCTCATTTGATTCTTTTGATTTTTGGTACAGAAGATCCCCTTTTAAAGCCATGTGAGGAAAGGATAACCTGAGCCCTGGCTCACAGGGTTCCCCATCAAATACTTTCACATTTTCTCTAGCTTTTATAAGGACAGGGTCTTTTAACTATTCTGTACCGAAATTCTCTTTGTGTACCTCCAAGTCAGAGAATTCCACAACATTGTCCTTATTAACGGACTCACTGGTTTCTCCACTAGGTTTTGGATCTTCAGGGTCCTCCAAGTCTCCCTCTAATACAGAAAAAGGGAAAGCTGGAGTTTACTGAGGAGGATCCTCTGAACCTCTTACCTCTGAGTTTTCTGTGGGCACATCTCCTTCCACTACTGTATTAGAGCATGGAGAAACTGATTGATCCCAGAGAACCCAAAACTGGGGAAAATTCCTCCAAATTATAGCATCATGCAGAAGGTGTGTTACTACCCCTGCAGAGTCAGTCACTATACCAAGGCATGTTCTAAACTTCAGGGTTGCCACGGAATACTCCCATGTGTCACCATGGATACAAACCACACCAACCCTTTTTTACTGGAACTTAAAGGGTTGTTCACCTTCCAAACATTTTTTTTCTTTTTTTTTCTTTGTTCAGTTGTTTTCAAATTGTTCCCCAGAAATAAAGACTTTTTTCAATTACTTTCCATTATTTATCTTTTACTGTTTTTCCAAAATCTAAGTTTAAAGTTGAATGTTGGTGTGTCTGGTGTTTGTCTGGCCTCTCAGTAATTCAGGTGCAGACTCTAAACTGATACAATTTCGCAACCTTTAATTGATACATTTCACAACAACATCTCTTGAATATTAGCAACTATTGTATCAATTCTAACCGGTGCCTGTAATGAAACCCAGAGATTCTGCTAAGCAGGGACAAAGATAAGAAATGTATCCATTAAATGAATCAGTTTAGAATAGTTGGGGGGGTCAGAGACCCCCCCCCCGAGCTGCTTTAGAAGGTGAAAAATGACACTTTACACTTCAATATTAGAAAAATGGTTACAAATAGAAAATAGACAGTAATTGGAAAAAGTCATTATTTCTGGTGATCTATCTGAAAACAACTAGTTGTTTGAAGGTTAACAACCCCTTTAACAAGGCTTACTGTGCCTAATTTTACCAAAGTTACTAGACTACCAGAGTCTAGCAATGCAAGCAATTGTTTCCCATTCACACTTACTTTACGCATATGTTTTTATTGAACAGGCACCACAGTGCAGGCAACAGTAGCAAACAGGGACTGGTGTCTATTCTTGGAAGAGAAATCACATTGCATGCGATCATCAAGCAAAGGGCAATTTGCCACAATATGACCAATATCACAGCAATGGTAGAGGTACAGGTGCCAAAGTTCTCAGTGGCAAAGTACCTTTCCACTAACTCCACAAGGTCATCTGCTGTTTTAGGGTCTCCATGGGTCACCCAGGAAGGTACCAATCCAATACCATCCTCTCAATAATCTCCAGTCTGGGTATGCACTCAGGCTGCAACCATTTTCTCACCAGATGGATCAGGTCAAACATCTGGGAGCATGGAAGCTTGTCCGGGTGATAAACCCAGCTGCAGAACCAGCTGGCATGAAGCTTCAGGGTAACACCAAGGCGGGTAACAGGGTCATTGTCAAAATATGCCTTTTGCAACTCACCAGCTAGCAGAGGTGCCAAAAGACCTGTCCATTTATCTTTAGACCAACCCTCTCTTTCGGTGGTCCGCTCAAATGAAGTGAGATATGCTTCAGGATCATCCTCTGATGTCATCTTTTGGAGGAAACAGCTCACGTTGATTTTGGTCACGTTGCTATGGGCTACTGCAGGTAGCTCCTGGGGTCTCTGTGCCAACTTTTGGACCAATCCCACCAGTACCCACCGGTCTGCCTCTACAGCTTCTTCCAGCTTTTGAAACATGGCCTTATGGCAGGCTTCTGCCTGCTGCTGAATGGGATGATTGCAGGCTTCTGCCTGCTGCTGAGAGGCATGCTATCTAGCTTCCGCTTGCTGCTGTGCCTGCATTAACTGTTTCACAATCTCCTCCATGCTGCACAGTTCTTAAGTGATCACCACCCCTTTAGTTAACAGCCTCTGCAATACTATACTGCCTTTTGTTGCTTTATTTTGTGCCAGTGCACCCTCCACCATATGTAAGGGTTTAGTTAGCTGGGAACAGTTTTCTAGGGTTAAATAGCCCACGGCACCATCACAACTCACAAGAGTAAAGTCTCTTTTGCCAGTTTATCTTCATTTGCAGGGAATAAACAAAATAAACAGTTCAAAATAATATCTTAATGGGCTTCTAACTAACACAGGTCAGTTTTCCTAACTAACCAGGAGCATTTTCTGTCCCTCAGTGAGCTCACACAGACAGCTTTTCTGTGTCTTTTTCCAGACTGGAGCTCTACACTCTGGCTTGAGCTGCCCTTTTTAATTATCCACCTGAGATGCCTCAGGACAACACAAAACACCCAGGCTGGACTAGCAGTCCTGGAACCACTCTGTAAGGAACATGGGGCATAAATAAGCTCTATCCAGGTATCCTAGAATATGAATGATAACACAAAAACTTTTTTCGCTCATGATTAGTGGTTGGCTGAAGTCATTTATTGTCAAACAACTGCTTTTACTCTTTTTAAATCATAATCACTACACTACCAAAATTACCCTGATCAAAAATTGACATGCCTCAGTTCTTAATACCATATTGCCTCCTTTTAACATCAATGACAGTCTGAAGTTTTTTGTGGTAGTTGTGGATGAGGTTCTTTATCTTCTCAGACGGTAAAGCTGCCCATTCTTCCTGGCAAAAAGCCTCTAGTTCCCATAAATTCTTGGGCTGTCTTGTATGAGCTGCACTATGGAGGTCTCCCCAGAGAGGCGCAATGATTTTAAGGTCAGGAGACTAAGATGGCCACTCCAGAACCTTCACTTATCTGTGACAAATGACAGGTCGACTTGGCCTTGTGTTTTAGATCATTGTCCATTCCAACATCCAATGCGCAGCTTTCGGACTGATGATTGCAAATTTTCCTCCAGTATTTTTTGATACTTACTACATTAAAGGGGTGGTTCACCTTCAAGTTAACTTTTAGTATATTGTAGAAGGGCCAATTCTATGAAACTTTTCAATTGGTCTTCATTTTTTATTTTTCATAGTTTTTTAATGATTTGCAATTTTCTTCTGTTTCTTTGCAGCTTTCAAATGGGGGTCACTGACACCATCTAAAAACAAATGCTCTGTAAGGTTACACATGTATTGTTATTGCTACTTTTTATTACTAATCATACTATTTAGTCCCACTCCTATTCATATTCCAGTCTCTTATTCAAATCAATGCAGGATTGCTAGGGTAATTTGTACCCTAGAAACCAAATTGCTGACTCTGCAAACTGGAGAGCTGCTGAATAAAAAGCTAAATAAGTCAAAAACCACAAACAATAAAAAATGAAAACCAATTGCAAATTGCCTCAGAATATCACTCTCTACATTATACTAAAAGTTAACTCAAAGGTGAACAACCCCTTTAATTTTGCCATCAAGACTGTTATGAGTCCAAGACACCACTTGAGGGTTTAAATAGATGTGGGGACGGGGAGTGCTCTGTTTGTTTTTCACTCCAGATGAAGGTCTCTGTTTAAGACCGAAAGCAGAACTCCACGGAACGTTGGATAAGCAGGTGACTAGTTGGAGGAGCTGAATATAATGTGAGTGATAAAAACATTGCAGGTACAAACTACAAGTATCGGACACAACACGACTGTCGAATGTGAAGGTAGCACGATGCATCTTCATCCAACAGTAGTTTTGTGTGTAGTTTGTACCTGCTATGTTTCTATCACTCCCATTATATTCAGCACTTCCAACTTGCCGTCTGTGTTTCGTCACCACAAGATGCACCATTCCAAATAGTTCTGTGGAGTTCAGCCCAGAAATGTAGAGTAACAAGCCTAATACCAAAAACTCTTTTTTATGCGTTTATATTTTTTCATGCCGATTATTTAAATCCTAGGAGTGCTATCCTTGGTCCAGTATATATTAATCCCAAGGAGGACTGAAAAGTTGAAATTGTTTTATGTGTATGAAATAAAGAGACAACACGAAGTGCAGTGCTGGTCCAGGAATCATTTATTTCAAACAGGCTGTGTATCCAGAATTGACAGTGCACCCCATGAGTAAATGCATCTGAGTGCAGGTATTTAATGACTTTGATATATATATATATATATATATAATGCAAAGACCTGCACTCCAATCTGTCAATCTGTGATCAATCAAAATACTTTTATTGCATTGTATATGTATATATATATTGTGCTTTTATACAGGTCACGTAACTCCGAGGTGACTACCAATATCTTTATAAATTTCGGTAGTGGGTGCATTATGCATTATAATCTACACATACACATAATCTATGCTCTATGCAACATTTTAGTTTATTTCTGTTCCATTCCCCCATGCTTTACAGTCCCTCTGTATCTGTATTTATATATGCTGTACTGCTGCATAGTGATGGGCGAATCTGGAACGTTTCAACTAAATTTCACAAAGTTCTAGTAGAAATTTGTCAAACGGCGAAAAATTTGTGAAACACGTTTTGGACGAGGGCGTCCGTTTTAGGACACAGTTACCCACAGGTGCAAATTTTTCTGCCGTTTTGGGAATTTATTTGTCTGCAGCGAATTGCGGGAATTCGCCGCCAATTCGCCCGTCACTGCTGCAAAGGGTAGAAAGTAGAAATGGGCATGTGGGAAAACACCAAAGGAGAACTGAGAGTAGGAGGGACAGAAGAACAAAGGGTTAAAGCAGCAGTG
>CM044443.1:56538628-56566306 GCA_024363595.1 Xenopus borealis | reverse complement strand
CCCATTTAAAAAAAAAAAAAAACACATTAAAAATTTTTTTTTTTAATTCTGTAATATTAAAACGGTATATTGTACATGATCCAAACTAAGATATAATTTATTCTTATTGGAACCAAAACCAGCCTATTGGTTTTATTTAATGTATGAAGATATGGAAAGATCCATTACCCATAACAGCAGGCATTCAGGATGACAGGTCCCATTCCTGTATGTATATCACATTATATATAAAAATCACAAAAGGCATTGCTGGTTTACACAATTAGAGAATATCAAACACAAAGAAGGTTATTTACTAAAACTCAAGCTTATCTCATATTTTTATTATAACCCCCAATTTCGTGTTTTTTTGTGTAATAGTGTAATTTTGCAGGAAAGAGCAATCCCATTGCAGTGGGGTAAACATTTACAAAGTTAGTTGGTTTTATTATCTTTTTTTGTTTGTTCACTTGAAATTCAGGGGACACAATAACTTTTACTTCAACCTACAAGCAGACGTATAAAGAAGTTAAAAGGGTCTTAGGCCCTTATACACATTTTCTGGTTTGGTTTCTATAACATGTCAAAAAGACATAGCTAATTGACAATTATTAGGTATGTCTGAAAGCCAATTCCCTGTGATTTCAGCACACATAATTGTTTTGTGTAATCTAGCCTGTCAGAGGTCTTTCATCTCCTTGAGAGATCACAGCCCATGGGTTTGTACAAACTAGGTTTCTCTCAGCCACACATGGCTGGCTTTATCCTCTTTCTGAGGGAATTCTACCAGCACTGTTGTGACTAGTTGGCTGTGGATTATGTGTTGTATTGAGGTCACCTGTGCATTCCTGTCCTATGATTGATTGACTGGAATTAATTACATTGTCAGAACTGTAATGGATGTTGAGATTGCAAGATTTGATAAATGCAAGGAGCTAGCAATTCTGTTCTATATCCTGCTGAGATATATCTTACATTATTTGACTTTTTCTGTATCCCCCCTTCCTGTGTGCATAGGTATGCATCCCAATCATTTTTTTTTTTAATTCTGCTGTTACTGATATAATGATTGCCTAGAAATCTTGGGATCTTAATGCTAAAGCAAAAAATAGTGTCATTTTGAAAACTGACATGTTGTTGTCACAGCTAGAAATTATTAGAACAGTAAACCCAGTCAATTGGGTGTTGCCATTATTCACTTCATTATCAGCTTTTAGAGAGAGTATATGAAATACCTGGAATTGGTCTTCCAAGAGCCACAAATCTAGTCATGATTGCTCACATAGGCAATATAAGGAACATGTCAGAATTGCATGACAGAAATAGGATTTTCACAGTAGAATTACATTTTTGCATTTCACCTAAATATTCATATAGATGTAGGTACATGCACTACAGACTTGCAATTTATCTTGCAAACATATCATGCCTTTGGAAATTCTACTAATCTCACTGCCTTGCAAAAATGAGAAAATGCAAATGTTCCTGCCAATCTGCCATAGAAGTAACATCCATTCAGAAGCTTCTTATAATTTAAGATCTCAGCATGAATTTGTCTGGAGTGGTTAGTTCATGCATCTATGGTCTTGAACAGCAAGTAATGATCAGATATGATATATCTATGAGTGAATCTGTTTGCAAAATAGCAAACTTTTCGTTGCAAATATTTTGGGACGGCTAAGTCACATGCATTTTTCACTTAGTATGCTGCTATACACATGCTACAACTGATTTTTTACAACTGATTTTTCAATGGAAAAAATGATCTTGTATTGCCAATTTCTTAAAAGTGTGTCTGTGATTTTTGACATTACCTCTGGTCGACTGGTAAAGGTATCTACTACTACAATAAGGGGCAGATTTACTAATGGTTGAATTCCGAAGTGAAAAAACTACAAAATTAGACCATCAAATTTTTTTTTGGGGGGGGGGTAATTTTCAATCGAATATGAATCATTTGGATCGAACAATTGCATCGTTCGAATCGATCGATTTGAATGATTTCCCCCAAAATCCTTCAGTTTCTCAGAACTTTTCAGAAATTTTCAGGATAAGTTATAAGCTAAAATGGCAACTCAGCAGCTTTACGCTGGTGAATATTCGAAGTCGAAGGATTTTTAAAGGGCCAGTACTTCAAAATTCGATTTTTATCAATTCAAATCAAATTTTGGGCTATTCGGTAGGTGAAGTAGCCCAAAATTACATCAAAATAAAAAATTTTAAAATTCGAATTTTATTTGAAAATTTACTTTGACTCTTAGTAACTGTGCCCCTTAGTAACTCTGTTGCAAAAAGTACCATTTATGGTTTATATACTAATAGCTTATAAACACAGGCACAACTAATAATACATCTGACCACTAACAGATAATATATGGGTGCTTTGTATCCCACATTAAAATAAAAAACAATATATTTATGTTATGTCGTTATAGAAACAATGAAACGTCTCAGATCCCTTTGGTTAATGTGGATGGAGTGGGGAAATATAAAATGACGGATGTGTTTGTCGGAAGCGTCTTTTTTCGGTTGCGTGTCTTTTTATTTTGTTGCGCAAAGCGGACCAAGTAGCAGTTTCAAGAATAAACATGGAAGTTTTCAGCTAATCTATACATGGCTAAATTGGTGCATTTGGTATCCCAGAATAAACGGCAAAGTTTCTGTTGCTGCTCATACTTCAGCCGCCTTTTGCTACGAGAGGAGAACTCCACTACTCAGATGCTGCCTGGTCTTAAAGTGAGAGAACCAAGGCAAGAGTTCTGAAAGGAAGGACGGAAAAAGAGTAGTCAAGGGATAGGCTGAGGTCAATATCAATCAGTAACACAGAACAAAGTCAGGATCTGAGAGAATGGTCCAAAACAGGCAAATATCAGTACAGGCAGCAAACTAGCAGAAGTCAGGAACAGGCAAGGGTCAAAGATTTGAGTCACGCCCAGGAAATAGACCTACAGTGGGCAAGGAGCAATTGCCTGTGGCTCCTTAAAATATTTAAAATGTGTGCCAACCGTGGATCAAGCAGTGTGCCAAATGAAAAGACCCCAGTGTCAAACATCTGCATCAATCCCGGAAGCAGTGGCGAGCACTGGCTGCATGAGGAAGAGGAGGTGGTGGCATCCCCACAGGTGAGATGGCAGGCCTCCCAAGTATTACATAATTAATCAGTCAATCAATTACATAATAAAATAGAAGTGGGTAGCTAGATTTCACTGGGTCCCACAGCAAATGAAATTTAGGGAGCCAAAATATTGGTAAGTTGATCTATTAAATCAAATTATATAGAAAATGCTGATTAATTAAGTAGAAACTGCTGATTAATTGCCTACAGGCACCTTGCACAAACACCACATATTCCCTCTATACTAGAAAAGCTTTTGGGTAAATGTAATAAACAGAAACCATAAACTGTATGCATCTTAAAGCAATATTATGCATTCTTCACAACACATAGTCCTTGGTCCATGCAGGTACTTTTCTGATTCTCTCAGTATGCCTCATAGGTTCAGGAGTAGGGAAATGTCCTTTATCAAATGGAAATTCTTCATATCTATTCATATCTAGCAGCAGCAAGAGGACTAGTTAAAGGGCTATGATCCATGCATAAGGAAAATTCTCTACTCCATCCGTATGTTCTCCATTTTTCTGTTGCCCAAACACATGCAAGAGCTTCTTTTTCAACAGTTGAATACTTACGCTCTGCCTCTTTAAGTGTTCTGGATGCAAATGCAACAGTTTTCTCTGTATGATCGGCATGGATCTGTGTGAGAACTGGACCAACCCCATAGTCTGACGCATCTGAAGTAACCATAGTGGGTAGTTCAGGATCAAATAAAGCTAGCACTGGACTGTTCACAATTAAATGTTTCACTATTTCAAAGCTATGCTGAATACCAAACCAGACTTAAAGTCCTACGTAGTAGTGCTCTAAGTGGCTCCACAACTGAAGCATAGTTGGGAATAAACTTAGAATACTATGAATTAAGACCTAAGAAAGCTCATAAGGTCTGAAAATCAGATAGAGTAGGTGCTTGTGTAACAGTGTTTTCATGGTGAGGGTCAGGCAGTAATCACTCTTGTGAAATTCTATGACCCAAAAATGACAGCTGAGTGTCTGAAGTGACATTTGGAAAGGTTTCCGTCCTGTAGAATCAATGCATTTCAGAACCTTTTCTAGGTAGTTGTCATGAAGATCCCTAGTTGGAGCTTAGACAATTATATCGTTCAAGTAGCATTGTACACTAGGTACGTCATTGAGTATAGAAGACATCAGTTGTTGAAAACAACTCGGTGCTGAAGCCAGTCCTTAAGTGTCATGGCCCGAAGGCTCAGTTGGAAGTTACGGACCAAGGAGGAAGCTTGGAAGTTCAAACACAGTTCACAGCACAGGGATCAAGAAGAAGAATAATCAGACGGGCCAAAGATCAGTTCAGGCTGCAAGGTTTCGGAATCGGATATCAAAGTCAGGAATCAGGATAATCACAATAATCACACCCAGGAACACAATGAAATTGAACCTATAAATGAGCAAGCACTGTAGACTTCAGGCATCCTTTTATAGTTGAATTTTTGGCACCAAAACTTGTATGATGATGTCATGCATCACGTGTTGATGTTACGCATTGATGCAGCACGTTTTGACGCTGTCATCATGACATTTGACGCGTGTCCAAATGGATGAGTGTCCAACTTCTACGTGTTCTCCCCTGGGCAACGCCATCTTGAATGAGACGCTGCCGAAAAAGGACACGCCGGACATCGCTCCTTACAGTAACCCCTCCACCACGGGAGGCCTCCGGACCACCAGGACTGGGCTAAAAAGGAAATCTCTTATGGATCCTGGGTACAAGAAGTGGACTGTGAATGTCGCAATGTTTAATCCAGGAGCATTCCTCTGGTCCGAATCCTCTCTATTCCACCATGTATGGAAGGGAACCTCTGGACAGCGAGAATCCAAATTCTTCTCTACATCTAACTCCTGATAATCATCCACAGTTATTGGAGCAGAAAAATAAGACGAATGACCAGTTATTGCAGGTTTGAGAAGAGACACATGTGGGATCCTCATATCAGATGGCAGTTGAAAAGGAACAGCTACTGGGTTGATGAGTTTGATTATGGGAAAAGGACCAATGAATTGGGACCCAGTTTAAAGGATGGAATTTTGAGGTGGATGTTCTTGGTAGAAAGCCCCAATAGCATAATGAGGAGGAGGAGACCGCTTTTTATTGGCAAAGGTCTTTTGAGCAATGGAACTCTTCTCCAGATTGGTTTTAGTAGCTTGCCAAATTGCAAACAAATGAGACACTTGATCATTGGCTGCAGGTACATTGGAGAGAAGTAAATCTTGCGGAAATGCCAATTGATGTTGACCACATACACAAAAAAAGGAGATCTATCGGAAGACATATGTAGAGAATTATAATGAGCAAATTCAGCCCAATCATCTTGACACAAAGAAAGAGGAAAATTGTAGTGAGATGTTGAGATTTTCGCATAACAATCTCCAGAATTTTTAAATAAATTGTGAGCCTCTGTCAGAAACAATTTCAATGGGAAAACCATGGAGACGAAAAATATGCTGAATAAATATCTTAGAGAGTTCTATTGCAGAAGGCAATTTACGGAGAGGAATGAAATGAGCCATTTTACTGAATCTATCAATTACTACCTAGATGACCATGTGACCACGGGAGGATGGAAGCTCCACGATAAAGTCCATGGCTAAATGTGTCCAGGGTCGAGTGGGAATTGGTAGTGGTAACTGTAACCCCTTGGGAGAGGAATGACTGGATTTGGAAGCAGCACAAATAGAACAAGACGATATATAGTCTTTGACATCCTTCCATACAAAACAATCCTTCCACCAAACAAGACGAGACAACAACTCAGTTCCAGGATGACCGGCTTGCTTAGAACTGTGTGATTGACAAAGAATGGTATGACGAAGATCCGGAGGTACGAAGGCCACTCCCAGTGGTGTCGGATGGAACAGAAGATTGTGCCAACAGGATTTGAGATGTCATGGAAGGAAATAAGGCAGCTACTATTTTTGCTGGAGGAATTATGTGGTTGTTATCCTTTAGACCCAAATCCACTGGGAAGACGTTGAAGACTTTCATCTTTTGTCTCCACAAAGAAGAAGCTGGTCCCAGCTGGAGGAGATGTAGAACAAATGAAACCGCTCTGAAGGTTTTCTTTGGTTTCCAATGGAGACAGTGGGTAAGTATGGCCGCGAGGAGGCATGGTACCAGGAAGAATATCAATGGGGCAACAATAAGGTTGATGAGGGGGAAGAGTTTCTGTGGATTTTTTACAAAATACATCACCAAAGTCATGATATACCAGAGGAAGAGAGTGAAGATTTATTGAGACAGAGGATAATTTCTGTACAGTATTAGATGATAAACAGTTCTGCTGGCAGGGCTCCAATGAGAGAGCTGGCTTACAGCCCAATTGATGATAGGATTATGGAGATGAAGCCAAGGCAGCCCCAGGACTACAGGAGTGGAAGTACAATTAATAATAAGAAAAGAAAGACTCTCATCATGCAATGCTCCAACTGTAACAGAAAGTTCTTGTGTGGCATGAGAGATGTAAGCCATGGAGTGTGGTCTGTTATCAATTGCCAGAACCCAGAGAGGGATTGATAAGGGGTAAAGAGAGATGTTGTGGTGAATGGTGAATGAGTTGTTAAGGAAGTTTCCTGTAGCACCAGAATCCAGCAAGGCTTGAGTCCAGATTCTCTTGGACAAGACTTGAAGCTGCACAATAAGCATAAACCAATGAGAGGATTGATGGGGAAAAGAAACAATTCCACCGAGGTGAGTCTCCCCAAACTTACCTAGGCACAAAAGTTTCCCTTCTTCACCGGTCAATTGTAGGCAAAATGAGCCTTACCTCCACAATACAGACACAATCCGGCTGTGCGTCTGCGCTGTTTTTCCACTTTTCCTCAGTCTCTGAAACAGTGGAGCCAATAAGGGCTGGAATGTCTTGCTCCTCAGACTTCTTGCACCCAGTCCTGTCAGACTGGTACTCCTGCATTCAGGTATGGATTTTTATAGCCAGAGCGATAAGATCCTCCAACAGCTCTGGCAGATCGTGGAAGACCAAATCATCTTTGAGTCGAGTAGAAAGTCCCTGGTAGAAGGCCGCATGGACGGCCACATTATTCCAGTTCATCTCAGCCGGAAGTCTATTGCATATTCATTGACACTACTGTTATGTTTTGGTAGCCGAGACTGAGGAGGGTATAACTGTTACATAACAGCCTTACTTCCTACTTTACTTTCAAACTTTACAGAAAGTCCTGTATATGCACAGTACAAGTCCTGTGCACAGTGACACCTGCAGGCCATTTGTATAAACACCACAACTACGACTCCCTTGACGAAGCAGAGGGGAAGAAGCTGAAGTAACCTGGCCAGGAGCATCAAAGATGGTGTGAAAGGATTGGAGAAATATGTTGGCATCCTGAATGAGTGGAGAATTCTTCTCCCATAAAGGCTATGCCCATTCCAACGCATTCCCTTGGAGGCGGGAAATCACAAACCCAACTTTTGCTCAGATACATACTGCAAGGGTTGTAGTTCAAACTGGATCAAGTGTTGTTTAACAAAGCCCCGACAAGCCTGGGGATCCCTGCTGTAGAGGGGAAAGGCAGGAACTTTGGGCTCCTGAATCGTAGCAGGAGGTGGCACTACAGTTGGAATAGCTGTGGCAGCGGACACTGGAGGGTTAACCGACAGCTTGTCCTCTGCTCTGAGGCATTGAATAAGTAAAGCATGCTGTCTGGCAGCAGAAATATCCCCTTGGTCAGCAGCAATAATATAATTTTCAAACATATGGGTTCAAGCAGTAAAAGGTATGGTAGGCTCACCAGGGTTTGGGAGAAAAGCTGCAGGCTGCATTTCATTCAAACCCCAGTCACATACATTGTAAAACTACTGTAGAAATGGAAGTGAAAATTGCTAAGCACACAAATGACACAAATTCACTGTGAATTGATTATACTGGTAAGGTAAGTCGTGTTCATAAATGTTGCCTTGCAACTACGGCAAGTACAGCAAGTTTGCCCCTTCTGCCTTGTCTGATGAATTATGCATATTGACTAGTGATGGGCGAATTTACTAACCAGGCACGAATTCGCGGCGAATTCCTGCGATTCGCTGCCGGCTAATAAAGTACACTATTCAGGCCGGGAGACTCACTCGGCGAGTGAAAATAGTGGTTCTTACACATCTTTTAGCACACGTAGACACATGGATCTTAAGAAACGTAAACTTAATTTTTTGTCTCACAAAGAACACACTTCCTCATAAATTGTGGGCCAGGCTCCTTTTCTCTTCAGTTTCTACTAGTGATGGGTGAATTTTTTCGCCAGGGGCAAATTTGCGTCGAATTCCGCGATTCGACGCTGGTGAATAAATTTGCGAAATGCTAGCGAAAACTCACCTGGCGAAAATTCGCTGAAAAAAACGAGTCGCGCGTCGTTTTTGACTCGACACGGCGAAACCGACGTGACGCACGGTGAAAACGGTGCGACAAAAACGACGCAACGCGCGGTGAAAACGACACAACGAAAATTACGCGATGCGCGCAAAAACGTGCCGGGACTCATTTCGCGATTTTTTTCGCCAATTTTTTGCGAAGCGAAACGGGGTAGATTCGCCCATCACTAGTTTCTACAGCGGGAACTGTTTTTTTAGAATCATTGCACCTAAACATTTAAGAAATCAGTCGGAAGTTTTAACATAGTCTCACAATGATGATTTACAGATAATTTGTCGGACACATCCCTCTCACATACACTTACAGATGTACTTAAAAGAGGCCTTTCATTTGTTCCATCTAAATCTATTGATCATTTCTCTATCATTAAAGATATCCACTTATTTGCACGTAAAATACTTCTAAAATTATAGTGGTCTAAGAATGAACAAAGAGGACACTTTGATTGTAGTCAATTTGACAGAAATTACTTCAAAACCCTAAAGGTGCTGCTGGATTTATGGGATGATCCACAACTTGAAGAAGAGCAGGACAATAGGGCTATGCAGGACTTTAGATGTTCCCCAGAATTCTCAAACCATACTGTAGCTCTTGAATAAGCGCTATGAGAATTCTGGGGAACATCTAAAGTTACCATCATGCCGCAAGAAATCTAGTATGAAGTAAATTTTTGAGAGAATACAGATGCCTATTACTGAACAACATAGTTTTATTTTACAAGCCTTAGATTTTGTATTACATCATAATGTTTTTCTGTTCAATGGCACTTACTATTTACAATGACAGGGCGTAGCAATGGGAGCCAAATCTGCTCCCAGTTACGCAAATCTATACTTGGGTGAATGGGAACGTCATGTCTTTTCAAATGATGATCTGGAGATGTACCTGTGCCACATCCTAGATGGCACAGGTACATCGATGACATCATGATGATCTGGCATGCCCAGAGTCACTTTTAAAGGAGTTTGTGGCAAAGCATAATAAAAACAAATTTAACCTTTCCTTTACTATGAACTATAATAGTTCGAAATTGGAATTTCTGGACATAGAGATTAAAAAGTATTGTCAAGGGACAATATCTACCAGCTTATTTAGAAAAGAAACAGCTATCGATGGTTTACTTCATGCTAAATCTATGCACCCCTCCAAATGTGTTGAGGGTATCCCTAAGGGTCAATACCTAAGACTGCGGAGAATATGTTCCTCGGATGAGGATTTCCAAAGGGAAGCATATAATTGTACCAAAGATTAAAAATGAGGGGATATAAATCTCGGTCCCTTCATAGTGCGTACCAGTGGGCTCTTGCCCAAAACAGGGAGGATTTACTGTAAAAACCTGTAAAATCCAAATTTCAAAAGAGGGGCATGAAACACCAAGAACAGACCAGACTTATTTTGACCTTTAACGACAACAACAGAGATATACGTTCTGTAATCAAAAAACATTGCGACATTTTATCCAATGACCCCAATATAGGCCAATTTGTTACCCCACGACCATTATTCACCTATAAGAAAAACACCAGTATTGGCGACTTTCTAACACGGAGCCACTACCAAAAGCAGACTAGAACTTGTTGTAAAACTCTGGGCAGCTTTAGATGTGGTGTGTGTGAACAATGTCATTTTATAAAGTTATCTAATACCTTTGGAAGAATAGGGTCTGAATATAAGATGTATCACTATACTTGTTGCACCACAACTCATGTGATATATCTATTTACATGTCAATGTGGCAGTTTATATGTAGAAAAAAAAAGAGACCCTTTAAAGGGGTTGTCCACCTTCAAACAACAAGTTGTTATCAGATAGATCACCAAAAATAATGACTTTTTTCAAATACTGTCTATTTTTTATTTGTAACAGTTTTTCTAATATTGAAGTGTAAAGTGTCATTTTTCACTTTCTAAAGCAGCTCTGGGAGGGGGGTTTGCTGACCCCCCAACTGTTCTAAACTGCTACATTTAATGGATACAATTCTTATCTTTGTCCCTGCTGAGCAGAATCTCTGGGTTTCATTTCAGGCAGCTGTTAGAATTAAAACAATAGCTGCTAATACTCCATAGATGTTGCTGTGAAATGTATCAATTAAATGTTGCAAAATTGTAACAGTTTAGAGTCTGCACCTGAATTACTGAGCTGACTCAAACACCAGAGACACCAAGATTCAACTTTAAACTTAGATTTTGGAAAAACCGTAAAAAAAAAATAATGGAAAGTAATTGAAAAAAGTCTTTATTTATGGAGAACAATCTGAAAACAACTGAACAGAAAAAAGTGTTTGGAAGGTGAACAACCCCTTTAAGAGACGCATCTATGAACATTTACTCGATAGAAGGAATTGTAACCTATTGTCTAGTATTGCAAAACATATTCACTGTGTACATAATGGTACATATATTGGTTCATATTTCCAAGGCATAGATCGCCTTCATGGTGATTTAAGAGGTGGAGATCTAGATAACAGATTACTACAATTGGAAACTACTTGGATTTTCAGACTTCGTACCTATAAGTCAGATTTTGGACTCAATGGACATTTGAACTTCCAAGCTTTTATTTAGGATTCAATTGTAACTTATAGAGCTGTTTTGATACAAGTATAATGTTGATGCCATTTTCTATAGATAGTATATAATGTCCAAACTGCACATGGCAGGTGTAGGGTCCTTACAACTGGATGTTGGTTATATAAGGTCTATTTGAATATGCAGCAATTATTGATTGCAAACAGGTATAATTTCCAAAAATAATTTTTTCTTTTGTTTTGTTATGTTTGAAATATATGATGTATTATTTAATCTATTAACACTAATTAAGCCATGACCATGCCTTTTAGGGTGTTGTTTGTTACTGTACTAATGCCATTATTATACAGGTTTTCCAGTCCTTTTTAGGGTATGGAGGGTCAATAGACTATTGATATAATGTAGAACAAACAGTTTGGAACTCAGAATGGGTGCTTGGTTATAGCTGAAACTTATATTGCTTGAGCCTAACTGTGATCTCTCCATTGCAAATACATGTACTTGCACTTTAAGAAATGATTCTACTTACTACGCTTTACGCTATATGGCATGCCACGGACCACATGACCATACCCTTAAGTTATGGTCAATTGCATACATCCAGCCTCTTGACAAAGCTGCGGTTGGCGGAAAAACGGTTGTCGAGGATAAGTGTGGCACTCTGGGAGACGGGGCCCCTTTCCCAACTGATTGGTGGACAAAGAGACATTGGAATGAGATAGTCTGAACTTTACATTGACTTCAAGGTGTTGCAGCTGATCACATCTCCGGAATATGGTCTGTATATGTACATTGTTGTCTCATGTGGGCAAGATATTGTGCTTACGGGATTCCATCGAGACTCTGTTCTTTTCATAAATATAGCCACCGAGTTGTGGTAATACTGTGGTACTTGTTGTTCAAAAGAAGCTGTTTGATATAAGGATCCCGAATACAAATTGGAAGCCCTTTATAACAAACAGACCTATACCTTTGACTTTAATCATTTGAGAGTCATGTTTTGTCTCTGTGGATACTTTGGCAACTAATATTGCAAAAACACGGTTGGTACATGTGTGCATTCTACTCTCACTCTGTTGATTAGGCTGATTGGTGAGCTGCCAAAAGGATATCTGCTTTTGAATCGTGGACTTTAGATCCAAAATAGTATCCGCTTCAACACACAGATTTATATTTTTGGCATATATTGCACACCGTGTTCTGTATTGATACTTATCCGGAACACTCTCTCATGAAGGAGTTTTTGATTAGTGACTATCTGCACAAGGGAGATGTAACACAAACACACAGATAACCATTTTTCACCTTTGTCTCCAACTCCACCATATTACTTTTGAATACAGGATAGTATTTAAAGGAAAGGGATCCCTTCTCCCACGCGCTGCACTTTGGTTTTAAGTGTTTTAACCTATTGAAGGCATGGTTGGGAATAAAAATTGCTTTTTATAAAAAATTTTGGAATACTTGTGATTATATACTGAAATGTGGTATATTCAATTGGAGGTTTAGTCTGTTTTTCGATTGGGTATTTC
Source organism: Xenopus borealis (assembly GCA_024363595.1). NCBI lineage: Eukaryota > Metazoa > Chordata > Amphibia > Anura > Pipidae > Xenopus > Xenopus borealis. The sequence continues at coordinate 56,553,759 of CM044443.1, read as the reverse complement.
TATATATACAGATAGAGTCACTGGGATTTGTAAGTTAAATGCGTCGTGACTCAGCATTAATTGAAGAAACTGTGTTATCTAAAGTTATCTTAACTCATTTAATGCATTTAACCTTTTCCTTAGCATACCAAAGCTCCATTGTTTTCAATGGTGAACTCTTTAATTGGATGGGATGCTGTGACACAATATTCTGTGATAAGTGGGATAAATGAGATAAATGAGTTAAGTCGCGACGCATTAAACTCACCATCCAAAGTGACTGCATCTGTAGGTAGGAGTGGGCACTCCGCTGTGACTATACCCCATAATCTATTAAAGGGGTTGTTCACCTTTGAGTTAACTTTTAGTATAATGTAGAGAGGGATATTCTGAGACAATTTGCAATTGGTTTTCATTTTTTTTTATTTTTGGTTTTATAGTTATTTAGCTTTTTATTCAGCAGCTCTCTAGTTTGCAGTGTCAGCAATTTGGTTTCTAGGGGACAAATTACCCTAGCAACCCTACATTGATTTGAATAAGAGACTGGAATATGAATAGGAGATGGACTGAATAGTAATAAAAAGTGGCCATAACAATACATTTGTAGCCTTACAGAGCATTTGTTTTTAGATGGTGTCAGTGACCCCCATTTGAAAGCTGCAAAGAAACAGAAGAAAATTGCTAATCATTAAAAAAACTATGAAAAATAAATAATGAAGACCAATTGAAAAATTTCTTAGAATTGGCCCTTCTACAATATACTAAAAGTTATCTCATTTTGCTTGCCCCAAGTTTTGGCTAATTTTTTGTATGATTGCATTTTGAAAATAAAAGTAAAACATTCGAAAATGGCAATTATATTTGTATTTGAACAGATTTGAAATAAAAAAAAAATTGCACAAAAGTAAAATTAACAAATAACAAAAAATACCATTTGCCATCCCCCAAAAGAGGCCATACAACTCAGTACCCTTCTGGCAACCTGATACACAGTAAACATGAAGCAGCTAGTAATGAAGACAAACCATTCATAATCCTAGGGAATAACACTAAATTTACATCTGCTGTGTCTGTCCACAACATGACCTCACCGGGGTGCAAAACTCCCACTTGCATCTGTCTGATCCTGACACTACACTTTGGGCGTCTAAAAGGCAATTGATCAACCAGTATACTATGCTGTAAGGCTGAAGAAAGAACCAAGTATTTCATTCATCTATTTACATTTAATTGGTGCATGTTTTGCAATATAGTGCTTCATACTTTGTAAAGCAAACAAAGCCACAAGAGTTGTTTTCTGCTGTTAGTCCCTTTTACTTACATGTTCTTTTAGTGAGTTGCTAAGTATGCAGTCTTAATATAGCGACATTTTCAGCATAGTTTTCTGCTTAGCAGGCTGTTCTCTAATTAGGCATTTTTGGTTGTCTTTCTGTCTTAAAATTTTATTTTCTTCTTTTAGTGCTTGCCTGTTTAGGTCTCTCAGGCTGGAAGGGTTGTTAAGTAAGTTGAAAGGCCTTTTGGTGCAAAAGGAGATGAAGCAGATGAACTGGGATCAGTAAAATACCTCTAAATAGAAATAAGAGATAAACACCCAATTCAGCACTGCTTCATGCTCTTGCATGAAAGCCACTGACAAGTACTTAAACCGATATGAGTGCTGCTAATGATCTGGAAACTTAGGCAGGAGAGGGGGCATTAAATGGAAATGTCATGGCACAGATGTACTTATAGGTGCAAATAACCATAATGTTTCTGAACATGTCAGAGAATGCATTGAGTTCTCCTGTGAATCTAATTTGTTTAAGAGATTGCATATTTTCTCACTCGGTCTCCCCATCAACTCCTGCCACCAACAAGAGAAGAAAAACAACAAAATAATAAAGGAATTTAAAGCCAGGTTTTTATCCATTAGCTTTATCTGTTTATTTCTGTCCTTTATAAAAAAATAAATTGAATAATACAATTCTAGAATACTCATATGCCTGTATACTTTAGTGTAAGGTACTGCTATTTTAACTTATTTAAAGTTACAGTACATATATAAACTGCTTTTACACTAAAGTGCATATATAACAATACAAAGTAATTGACAATCTTAAGCAAAACTTTTTTTTTTTATACTAAAATCTACAGTTAGTATAGCTATGTGCATACAGGTATATGGTTTGTGTTTGAAAGAGTGGAGATGTGTGTGTGTGTATGTATGCTGGGTTTTTAATTTGGAGGGGTTGAACTTGATGGACTCGGTCTTTTTTCAACCCAATTTAACTATGTAACTATGTAAATTAGGTTTGCATAAAATTCACAGGAGAGGTTACAACATAAGAGAAGTTGTTTGAAAACACTTCCCATTATGCTTGGGATGTGAGTTTAAATGCTGAGCAGACCCAGATGCCCAATTTGCCCATTTTGCCCATTAACCCTTGAAAGTCCAGCAGAAATTTGCATTTCCTTTGTACTCAATGGCAGACTTTTTTTTAGCCATTTTGTGCTTTCTATATTTAAAGGCATTTCCTGGAGGGAACTTTTAGTTTATCTATCTGTAATGTATATTATACTTAGATAATCATTGGCACAAGAAGTATTTCCTTGTAAGAGACTCAGACATAGTTACATAGTTAAATTGGGTTGAAAAAAGACAGAATCCATCAAGTTCAACCCCTCCAAATTAAAAACCCAGCATACACACACACACGCACACACATCTCCACTCTTTCACACCTCCACTCTTTAACACAAACCATACAGTATATGCCCATCTACTAACTGTAGAGTTTAGTATCAAAATAGCCTTTGATACCATCCAGGCCCCTCTTAAAAGCATCAACAGAATGAGCCATCACAACATCACCCAGCAGTGCATTCCACAACCTCACTGTCCTCACTGTGAAGAACCACCTGCGCTGCTTCAAATGAAAGTCCTTTTTCTTCTAGTCTGAAGGGGTAGCCTCTGGTGCGGTGATCCTCTTTATGGGTAAAAAGGTCCCCTGATATGTGTCTATAATGTCCTCTAAAATATTTGTAAAGTGTAATTGTGTCCCCTCGCAAGCGCCTTTTTTCCAGAGAAAACAACCCCAACCTGGACAGTCTCCCCTCATAATTTAAGTCTTCCAACCCTCTTACCAGTTTAGTTGCACGTCTCTGCACTCTCTCCAGCTCATTTACATCCCCCCTAAGGACTGGAGTCCAAAACTGCACTGCATACTCCAGATGAGGCCTTACTAGGGATCTATAAAGAGACATAATTATGTTTTCATCCCTTGAGTTTATGCCCTTTTTTATGCAAGACAGAACTTTATTTGCTTTAGTAGCTACAGAATGATACTGCCCTGAATTAGACAACTTGTTATCTATAAAAACTCCCTTCTCCTTTAACCCTTTGCCTGCCAAGCACGTACCTGGTACGTTCTTGCAGGCAAGGGCTTTAACTGCCAAGCACGTATCAAAATTTTTTTGGATTTTTTTTTACACTTAGATGCACTTATATTACACATTATAGACACACTAAAATACTGTGTTTTTTTTTAATCCTAAAAACTGTTTATTTTGGCAGCGTGACTATTGGATAATTGATTTGGGCCACTAATTAAGCTGCCGGTCAGTTATTTTGTAATTTCATTGATTTGCACAATTTTTGTGGTTTTATTGCAATTTTATCCCTGCATTATTGTTCCTTGTGTATCTTTAGTATAGTTTTGCTGTTAGGTGCTTTGATATAGAAAGATATATTTTCCCTTGTTTGATCCATTAGAATATGTACTTTCCAAAAATATATGGTTTTCTGGGAGTCTTTTTACAGTTTGGGGGTCTTACAGCAAATAACGCACAGTTGGGTCTATCTTTTCTGCAGCTAAGTTGGCCAGCGTGAAAATTCAGATGCATGTTTTTCATTTGGGGTCCGTACATGCTACATACTTTGGTAATTCTATGCATATTGGGCATCAAACTATTCAGTAGACCTCTGACGTCCATATTTAGGGTGATTTGTCTTTGTACATAAAACATTGTGTGAGATAAATGCGGAAAACTGCAACATTTTTAGGCGACTTTCAGAAATGTTGTAAAAACCTCTACAATTAGAAACACTTAGCAGTTTAGTCGTTTGGTGTAGAAAGACGTCTTTATATTTGTTGGATTCATCAGAATGTGTACTTTCTGGTTTTGGGGGTCTTTGCTGTTAGGAGGGTGTTTTGGTACATAATATAAAGTAAAGGGTCTATGTTCACAGGAGGCGAATTGGCAGCAGAGAAAATTCAAATGCACTATTTTTATTTGGGGTCCGCACATGCCAGCTGCCTTGGTATATCTATGCATATTGTGCATCAACCTGTTCAGTAGACCCTTTGCATCAATATTTAGGGATATTTCCAGTTGTATGTAAGAAATTGGGTGAGATAAATGTGGCCAATTGCATTTTTTTTAGGCGATTTTCAGAAATGTTAAAACCTCTGCCTGTATCGCTAAATTTAGGAAAGGATTGCAGCTTGGTGCTTTGTAGTAGAAAGACATGCATACCCAATTTGGATTCAGGGGAGTGTGTACTTTCCGAAAATGTATGGTTTTTGTGGGTGAACTTTCTTTTTTCTAATTTTGCCCCCCTCAAAATGATGTAAATCTGTTGATTTTGCAGTACCTGACATGACAGACCACATGGAGGACTTTGTTTTGTGGTTTCTGTATGCCACGTGCTTGGGTACACCAGACCCGCACATCACTACTACAGTAGCTACATGTTTTCAAAGGAGTTCCACAAAATAGGCATGTATTTCTACAATTAGGTGAAGGGATTTCAATGTGCATATTACCTATATTATTGGCTACACAAAAATTCTAGCATATTTTGAAAGCTCATGTTGTCCCAAAAAAATCGATATATTGTTTTCTTAAGTAAACTAAAAGACCCCCCCCAGGAAAGGCCCTTAAAGCGAAAGAGTACAAAATGTCTAAAAACTGCTTGGCAGTAGATGTTCGCATCTAGGACAAAATGGCTGGCAGTGAAAGGGTTAAGGAAACTCCCAACACACTGCCATTTAGTGTATAATTTGCATTTATATTTTTGTTGCCAAAGTGCATAACCTTGCATTTATCAAAATTGAACCTCATTTTCCAGATTGCTGCCCAGTTTCCCAACTTAGACAAATCACTCTGCAAAGTGGCAGCATCCTGCATGAAACCTATAGCTCTGCACAATTTAGTATCAACTGCAAAAATAGAAACCGTACTTTCAATGCCCACATCCAGGTCATCACCTACCATACTCTCTGTTGGTAATAAAGTCTGGTTATACACTACAAACATCCATCTCAGCGTTCTCATTTTCACTTACTGTCATCTCCCACCAGAGGTGCACATCTGTAAGGCTTATCCATTGTCAAATCTGTAGTATTCATCAAAAAATGGCAGAGATCCACTGTGTGTGCCTTTACCCAGGCTGATGCAGTGGTTACAGGTCCAGGCAAGGAAAGAGGCTGGGAATCAGCCCTGTGTGGCATTAGCCTTAACGTTATTTTCAAATGAGAAAAATGGGATTGTTGATTTTGTTTATGTTTTCTATGTGATCCTATTATTAACCACACTGCATTGCAAACTGCAGTCTATTTCGTTTCATGTGCAACATCTGCTTCTTCTATTTGTTTGTTACACTTTTTTTTTTTAAATACATATATATATATATATATACTGTATATGTTCATTTATAATTTATGGGAAAGAATGGAGGGGTGTACGTATGGATATTGGGTTTTCATTTGGAGGGGTTGAACTTGATGGGCTTTGTCTTCATTCAACCCAATTTAACTATGTAACTATGTATACCTGTACACTGTGCATGATCGCAAAAACAGTTATGTCTAATAGAACACATTCCCCATATGTATTTTGTGTATAATGGGCATACAATATATTGTCCCAAAAATGTTGATTCTAGAGTTTTCAGTCAATGTTTTATTGTCATCACTGTAGACACCTTATGGAATAAAATAACAGTCACTTGCCATAAGTTTAGTAATAAAGCTTGAATTATTGGAACCTATCTACCACTTCTACTTAGTTGGATGTGTTTATGACTCTACAGTAAGTGACAAGCATGGTCAAACAGGAGTCCCAAGTGGGCCCTTACCTGCCTGATAAAATCTGACAAACAGCTCGTTACAACTTAATTAGGCAGGTGAAAATTTACCACCCACCAGACAGAAGGCTGAACTGGTCTCCTGTTGTCAGCACTGCTGAAGAGAAGTGCGACAGGACTGCTTTCTTTTAATTACCCTTAAATCTGCTGAAATGCAAACTTAAATAGCAAATTAGTTACAGCTGAGGAATTATAAGTAATCCTGTATCATCCAGCCCCCCCAGGGTGCACAAAGATAAAAAACACAACACATGCAGACCTGTAATTCTGTAAAGCAAGAAGATTAGGGCTGGAAAAACAAATCAGAATGCTAAGCATACTAGACGGCATCTCTGCAGATTTTTTTGTCAATTTTATTATTGTTTAGGCAATTGTGTTAAATGAACAAGATAATTTAATTAGAATTACTTATGTAAAATATAAATGGGCTGACACAATCACAAAAGTAGGCAGATGATCTGTATAACATTTTCATCAATGCCAGTCTGCATATAGTTAATTAGTTTATGCATATAATGCCCATTTATCAGCAAGCATCAGCAGAGTGCTGGAAATAATTTACACAAATAAAACTAGTATAACCCTCTTCTGCTATGCATGAGATCTAGCACGCATTTATGTGCGTGTGGCGCTACAGGAGATCTGTGCCTCTGCTATATGGGAGAGCAGGTGTCCTTTAAAATGGCGTGTCTCCACCCAGGGTCAGGACAGGCTGAACTGTAATACCCCTTCCTAGGAACTTCTGGTACCTGGTGTTGTTCAGTGCAGCCGGAGATCCAAACAGACACCGTTTTTTTTCCGCAAACTCCAACTGATTTATTGAACTCAAAAGAGTAGTAGGATACTTTGATAACCCCTCCAGTCGGATGATACAGACAATATGCAATACAGATAGCTCGCAGCAATGATTCACGCTTCTCAGGATAATTATCCCCTCACTAGGTAATGTCTCCTTTCTGGTAGATAACCTTAGGTCCTGGACGTTACAGCCTGGGGTCTTGTTTCTTGGCACCCGAGTTGGTCCTTACCTCACCCGCTGTACATCAGCCTGGGGTCTTGGGTCTTGGCACCCTATCTGGTCCTAACTCACCCACTGTAGTCCCTGATCTAGTGATTTACACACCACAGGGTCCTAACCCCACTATTTCGCCTTGGTGGAGCCATAGCTGCGCTCTAGCTTCCCTGAGCTGCCTTTCACTCCTAGAGTGACTATAACAGTAACTACTACCACTGGCTAAACCTAACTTTCAAGGAACCAGAGCCCTGGTCCTGTAACACCTCTATGGGAGGCACGGCCCCATGAGTCAGACCCTGAGCACATGGGACTGACCCTTTTATATTGTTACACAGTGCCATCTAGTGGACAATCCCCATGAACTAATGTGGACCCAGGAAAAGGGACATAGCTGCCTGAATTAACTAAAGGACCCTTAGGTGTCCAGTTACCAAGGGGAAACTGCCTGATTAAACATACCCACATCTCAGTGTCCCTACACTAGCATAATTAAAATACTGTAAAAACAGATGAACCATATTTGTAGCACTACTTGTATGTAATCTTCTTTGAAGTAAACATCAAACTTTGCAATTTTTAAACAATTTAACATTAAATGGTGACTATTGTAGTCAGACTGACTTTATGGGGTGATTTATCAGTGTTCAAATTTGAATGTTTCATGCAATGTGAATTTTTTTGGTTATACACTGAATTCTAATTATGCTTTCAAAAACTCAAATGTACATTTTTTATTTACGTCCCTTCGTCAGTGTGCAACTTCGCCTGGCGTAAGGGTGCGAAGTTGCGCTAGTCTATACTTCGCTAGCAAATTTTCACCAGGGACACTGTTAATAAAGTTGCGAAATGACGTCACACTGGCGAATTAGTGCTAGTGTTAGACGCTTCACTCTTAAGTGAATTTGCCCAAAATGTATGTGATCTTTTATCTGGAAACCCATTATCCAGAAATGCTGTCTCCCATAGACTCAATGTTATACAAATAATCAAATTTCTTTTCATTATTTCCTTTTTCTCTGTAATAATAAAACAGTACCTTGTACTTCATCCAAACTGAGATATAATTAATATCTCATTAATTCCTTATTGGAAGAAACCCCAGCCTATTGAGTTTATATAATGTTTACAAGATTTTCTAGTAGTCTTAAGGTATGATGATCCAAATTGTGGATAATAGGTCTAATACCTGTACTACACACTATGAAAAGCAGAGAGACTTCAAGTGCCAGAATGGAATTTGTTGAGAATAACCTGAATATAACTGTGTACTAGGTAACTGGGAAGAATTAGTTAAAACAGGTATCTAGAAAACTCTGAATTACAGAAAGGCCATCTACCATAGACTCCACTTTATCTAAATAATCCACATTTTAAAAAATGATTTTTTTTCTCTGAATACTTATTGGAAGCAAAATCTGTCTGTTAGGTGTATTTAATGTTTACATGATTTTCTAGTAGACAAGCCATGAAGATCCAAATTTTGGAAAGATCTGGAAAACCCCAGGTCCTGAGCATTCAGGATAACAGGTGCCATACCTTCATCTTTTCAAGTTCAGTTCAATTTAACTATGAGGCTACGATTTTATTGCTATTTTAACTTTTTATTACTTATTATTATGATCTTTCTATTCAGCCCCCCTCCTATATCTTGTTTAGTCTCCTATTTATTCCTCTGCTTGGTTGCAACGTTAAAAATCCTAGCAACCAGATAATTTCTAAAATACCAAACTAGAGAGCTGCTAAACAAAAGGCAAAATAACTGAAAAACCATTAAAAATAAAAAAACTGACGTCAATTAAAAAAACTTTCAGAATTTTACTGCCTACATCATACTAAAAGTTAATTCAAGGTGAACTACATTACAAATGTAGCTTTGTGGTGGTGTTACGAGTTTTGAGCTGCAAGAAAGCTTTGAATGTCTTGTTTCCACCCACCAATACACATACCACACACTATAATGAATAGCCTCATAAAAGGAAAATATTTTAATTACATTTTAGTTTGGGGCTCGTTATTAGATGAGAGAAGCTAAATTGAATAATGCAATCCCTGTAATAATTATGTGTAGATGAGCACATTTCAATTATATTTTACAGCTTCTTTACAAAATTACAGCTAAAGGCAGTACAATGATAGACACACAAAGGCCACACAGAAATTATCATAAACTATTAGCTTGTTTGCAACGGGTTTTATGTTAATCTTTGAATACTTAAAGAAGTCTTCAATTAACATATCAGGAGGAGATGCCTCAGAGTGCTCAGATAAAAAGCTATTCACATTAAGAAAATACGAGTCACCACTTCCTACCACACATGCATACAGACACACACAGGGCTGGCATCGGGGGGGGGAAGGGGGGACAAGTGTCTTGGGCTCGGGCGTCTTCGGAGCTCAAGCTGGGGGGCCCAGCTTTCAAAAAGTGCAGCACTGCTGGACCCCCCTTATGAGTGCTTCCTTCCAATGCCCCGAACAGCTGAATGCGGAAGTGCTGAACAGTCAAATATCCTGAAGCAGTGGAAAGACTCGGAATCACGAAGGAGCCGACACTGAAGTCCTGAAGCCACGAATTCAATTCTACTGACACCAATGTGGATTTTTTTTTAATCCCCTGGCCACCAATGTTTTATTTTAATACTCTATAGGCCCCTGCCACCAATTAAAAAAAAATATATATATATATATATATTTTATGGGACCCCAATTTTTTTTAACTTGTAAGAGGGGCCATGACCATCAATATGTGTGGGGAGCTACTTTTTTAGAGCTGTGTGGTCTTTTAATTTTGATGTGGAGTAGGCGGGATCAGGGCTGGGGCTTGGGTGCCAGGGTGGGTGGGGCCCAGGGGGCCCTGAAAATGTTGTTGTACGGGCCCCTTGATTTCTAATGGCAGCCCTGGACACACACACATTAGGGTTGTCACCTCACCCCTTTAAAATGAACACATATGGAATACAGAGCCTGCATGGGTAATTAGCAATTATTTTAGATGTAAGATACATGGCTGCACATAAATCAGTTTAGTCTGCAGCATGCATATATGTAATTATATTGTAGATAAGGGCTGTACATTGTCCTCAGCTTGCTGAAGCTCGCTACATAGTTTTTGTCAAGACTAACTACAGTTGTAGGAAGTAGCCTCTGCCCTTACCCACTAGCTTTCAGAGTTGGATCTTGCACTGTAAGTTTATAAGGGTAGAACTACACGGACGACTTACATGCATTTTCGGCAGATCCGACATGCTGTGTCAAAATGCAGGCATCAAGTCTAATGCGACAGAAAATAAGGTAAGCCATAGCAATGTCGGATAGTGTCTCATCATTCATCTGAGACAACTGTCGAATGCAGATGCTGCGTCTGCATCCAACAGTCATGTCAGATGAACTCTGCAATTAGATTCGACAATTGTATTTCTTACTTTATTTTTGCATCTGACTTGATGCCTGCATTTTGGTGCAGATCGTCGAAAATGCATGGAAGTCGTCCGTGTAGTTCTACCCTAATTGAGTTGAAATGGATTTGAATAATGATTAATGGAGCAAGCGCTGCAAAGTGAGAGACAGATCAGGGGAGAGTTCCACGAACTTTCTCTGGTTGCTAATGAAAGAATGACTAATATAATTAGAGGGAGCTTTATGCAGGCTTGTTCTACAGTGCATTTGATTACAAATAGGGCCAGAGGTTTAGGGCTGAACTACATGATCCGATGCGGTGCTCTGGGTCGTGCTGCGAGCAAACGCAGGTGACCAGTCAGAGGGGCAGAATATAATGTAAGTTAATGAAACATGAATGTAGTTTGTAGCTGCGATGTTTCGTTAACTTACGTTATACTCTGCCCTTCTGACTCAGGGCCGTTTTAAGGCCTTCGTGGGCCCTGGGCAAACAGTCAACTAGTGGACTTATACCCCTGGTGTGTGCAGAGCGTTATAAATTTTCTGAAAACATTTTTGGCCACAGTGCCCCAGCTGGGGCTCTCCAGCCGTCTTACCTTTGTGGAAAAAGGCATCCCCTTATCCACACCCCCCACCACATTCATGATTCTGTGCTGGGGGCCAGGCTGTATTTTGGAGGAGCTCACTGTGCAGTGTAGCGGCCAGCTTTGCCCAGATCCATATCCCCTGCAAGCCCAGCTGCCCTTCTCTCTTCTTCTAATATATCACACGGCTCCTCCTCAGGGCTCTCTCTCTGGACTGTGGCAGGCGGAAGTGGGCCCCCAAAAACAGTGGGCCCTGGGCAGATGCCCCTTTACTTCTATTAAGCGGCCCTGCTCTGACTGCGTTTGCCACACTGTTTCTACACTCACAACAATGATTAGCAATAGCCTCAGCTTTACATTATTGAAGAAATGCCAGTAAGAATTGTGTTTTCACTAATATGGTTCCACCAAAAAACTTTTCAGCACAGTAACTTTACCTTACATTTTGATTTAAAATATTCAGTGGTGTCACGGACACGGTACTTCCAACCGCATGTGACTTTAGGTGTGGCTGTCAGAGGTCACTCACTCAGTCTCTCACCCACCTTGCGCACAGGTTAGACTAGCATAGCAGCACCCCAAACACCAACCAACACCCACAAACACACACAACTTGCTGCCACCACTCTCAACTTCACACTGGTGCTGAGAGAAAGCCATGTTTGGACTCATCTGAAAGCCAATATTACTTTGAACCCATCGCCAGTTTTTAACACTGTTGGTACAACAGGTCTGGGTTCTGTGAGGATGAAAATGTTTTTGGTTGTGTTATTTGTGACCTTCCCTTCACCTGTGAGAAGCCTTTGTGGGCTTTCCCCCCTCTTATCTTATGGCTCTTAGCAGCTAGGGCTTGGAGAAGGGCATAATAGGTTACAAATGGCTAACTCCAGACCTTAGTGAAGAGAGGCCTGTTATGTGTCTAATTTAGTCAGAAATGCTTTATCATGATACCTTGGCCTGTTTTACTAACTATTATCATGTATCATGACAAGTGGTTTTAATAGCGTTTAAAAATATCATTGCTAGGAAAGGCAGACTTACTGAGGGACCGATGTACTAAATTTACTTGAATAGATCGAAGTTCGATAGAATTCGATCGAATTTCGAACGTAGGATTTATTTGTTCGGTCGAATATGCAAATTTTGGCATATTCGATCATCGAATAGCGAATGGTCGAAACGATCAAATACATTCGAATAGAGTTGAATTAATGAATATTCGATCATACGATCAGCGAAGGATTTAATTTTTTAAGTTTATTCGATTGCCTACTTCGGCAGATTGGACCTACCAAATTGCAATAGAAGTCTATGGGAGCACTCCCATAGGCTTCTGAGGCTAAGTCCTGATCGAATAGGATTCGATCGCTCGAATCATACGAATCATTTGAATGATCGAATGGTTTATTCGACTGATCGAATAAATTTTTATTCGATCGTCGAATGATCGAATATCGAATAAAAGGTAGCCTAAAACTATTCGTTTAGCATTCGACGGTCGAATATTGAATTTGGTCGAACTAGTTTTGGGGAATAATAGTAAATTTGCCCCTAAGTGTTTACATAGGCAGACCCTAGCGACCATTTACATTTTCTCCAGTCCTGGCTCTGACTCCTGAAACAATGTTGCAAGTCAGCTGATCAAATCTGATTACAAGACCTAGAGGAGAACTGACATTATTTTAGAGAACGGAAAGATAGAAAAAAGCATTGCTTTCAGTAGTAATTACATTTACAAATGGCTTTGGAACCACTGCAAATCCTTAATGATTATATATTGGAAAGTTGTGTAGACTTCTATAATTCTATTTTCTTTATATATGTATATGCAAAAAAGCAGATCTACATTATTGGTAAGGGAGATGAATATGCAATAAAAACACTAGTCTTTTTTGAAGCACAGCTAACTTGGACAAATCACCGGATTCTTTTAGGCAGACCAATGATTTGTCAATGAGATTGAGATGGCTTCCTACAGTATGTATTCATGAAAGATAATATTTCCTGTTTAGTATTAAGTAGACCACAAAATCCATTGTTCAATCCACTGAGTTTGCTGCCATTTTCACTCCATCTCAAAACATTTCAGGCAGGTTAATTTGCTTTTTAATGTAAAAATGTAAGAGACTTTAAAGGAACATTAACACCAAAATGTTTTAATGAAATGTGAAACGATCTTGGACTATCTGATAAAATGATGTACTTCTTACATTAATGGGGGTGCAAAAAATCATAAAATATATATATATATATAGCAGCTCTCAGTAGTGTGCAATCCTCCATCATTGTATTTATATACACCAATCATTAAATCTTAAAAACATTAATTCATCAATCATTAAACAAACATTCACTGACTTTCTTTTGAAGGGTTGGGTAAGATGTGAAAGTAAACAATGGAACAATTCAGAAGCCATTGTTTTATATATATATATATAGATATACATATATATATATATATATATATATATATATATATATATATATATATATATATATATATACATACAGTGGTGTAGTGTAGTGTATTTGCCCCCTTCCTGATTTCTTATTCTTTTGCATGTTTGTCACACAAAATGTTTCTGATCATCAAACACATTTAACTATTAGTCAAAGATAACACAAGTAAACACAAAATGCAGTTTTTAAATGAGGGTTTTTATTATTTAGGGAGAAAAGAAATCCAAACCTGTGTGAAAAAGTAATTGCCCCCTGAACCTAATAACTTGTTGGGCCACCCTTAGCAGCAATAACTGCAATCAAGCGTTTGCGATAACTTGCAACGAGTCTTTTACAGCGCTCTGGAGGAATTTTGGCCCACTCATCTTTGCAGAATTGTTGTAATTCAGCTTTATTTGAGGGTTTTCTAGCATGAACCGCCTTTTTAAGGTCATGCCGCAACATCTCAATAGGATTCAGGTCAGGACTTTGACTAGGCCACTCCAAAGTCTTCATTTTGTTTTTCTTCAGCCATTCAGAGGTGGATTTGCTGGTGTGTTTTGGGTCATTGTCCTGCTGCAGCACCCAAGATCGCTTCAGCTTGAGTTGACGAACAGATGGCCAGACATTCTCCTTCAGGATTTTTTGGTAGATCGTAGAATTCATGGTTCCATCTATCACAGCAAGCCTTCCAGGTCCTGAAGCAGCAAAACAACCCCAGACCATCACACTACCACCACCATATTTTACTGTTGGTATGATGTTCTTTTTCTGAAATGCTGTGTTACTTTTACGCCAGATGTAACGGGACGCGCACCTTCCAAAAAGTTCAACTTTTGTCTCGTCGGTCCACAAGGTATTTTCCCAAAAGGCAATCATTGAGATGTTTTTTAGCAAAATTGAGACGAGCCTTAATGTTCTTTTTGCTTAAAAGTGGTTTGCGCCTTGGAAATCTGCCATGCAGGCCGTTTTTGCCCAGTCTCTTTCTTATGGTGGAGTCGTGAACACTGACCTTAATTGAGGCAAGTGAGGCCTGCAGTTCTTTAGATGTTGTCCTGGGGTCTTTTGTGGCCTCTCGGATGAGTTGTCTCTGCGCTCCTGGGGTCATTTTGGTCGGCCGGCCACTCCTGGGAAGGTTCACCACTGTTCCATGTTTTTGCCATTTGTGGATAATGGCTCTCACTGTGGTTCGCTGGAGTCCCAAAGCTTTAGAAATGGCTTTATAACTAGTGATGGGCGAATCTCCCGCGATTCGCTTCGCCTAAAGATTCGCGAATTTCTAGAGAAATTTGCGAATCGGCGAAAAATTCGCGTTGCGTCATTTTCGTCACTTCGCGTCATTTCCGATGCGCGTCGCTTTCGGCGCGAGTCGCGTCGCTTTCGACGCGTTGCGTAAGAAAACGACGCGCGACTCGTTTTTTGGGCGAAATTTGCTTGCCGAAATTTCACTGGTGATTCGCGAATTTATTCGCCAGCAGGGAAACGCGGGAATTCGCCGCGAATTCGGCCCTGGCGAATAAATTCGCCCATCACTATTTATAACCTTTACCAGACTGATAGATCTCAATTACTTTTGTTCTTAGTTATTTTTAAC
>CM044443.1:56512110-56530009 GCA_024363595.1 Xenopus borealis | reverse complement strand
CCCCCCCCCCCCCCCACCAGCATGCACACTTCCCTATCGTCACTGAGGACTGTATGCACCCGGTAAGTACTGTAACTAGAAAATTTGCCAAAAAAATCTGGGCCTGTCACAGGGAACAGAGCACCTAAGGCCAAGCACGCTTGACCTGTAATGAGTCAGTGCAGAGCAGGGGATTTATAGCCAGACCAATGGCTAATACTGAACACCTGAGGCCTGATTAGCAACAGCTGAGTTCAACATGGTACTAAATGGACAGATGGCAATAGCAGGGACATTCCATCTTAGAACCACATTACATCTGTCTTGCGTTCCAAGAGGCAGGCCATGGTGTTCCACCACAAACAACTTCCTGTTTCCTTCCACATTTCTCGGCTGCCATCTTTAATATCCTGGTACACAAGCGCAACTGAGGCATCACAATTCCACACAGAGATCAATCTGGGAGTAAGGCACCCATACCATTCTAATAGTGTGATCAGCACAATGGTCAGTAGACATTTGCAGTCCTATCTACGTCATGCTTGATCAAAACATGGTGTCTATTGATGAGGAATTAGTTTCCTTGATTGAGGAAATAGAATTACCAGATAGGCAATGCAAAATGAAAAATAAAATTAAAAAGGCACCTAAGACATCAGCAAAGTGCAAAGAGTGTTCCCACTCCGACTCTCCAATAAGGTTACAGCCTTGCTCTATGGATACCTCACACTTCTCTGTCAAAAATGCCACAACATCAGCAATAGTGCATGCTACACAAAGGGGAAATATACAGGCAGCAACCATGCAGCTACAGCACTCTGCCCCTATAGGGTCCTTCATGCATTTATCACAACCATCTGACATGCCAAAATCAACCTTGCAACATGCACCTATGCAACAGGCAGCATTTCAAAGTACTTCAGCTCAAAATGGATAAATTAATGAACTGGTTCCAATTTACCATTCAGGCAACATTAGATTGGGCAGTAGTTAAACATCCAGAAAGACAGGAAAGTAAGGGAGGCAATAGATCCCCTTCTCCTGTCTCAAACTTCCTGATATGTACTCCGATTCTCCAGAGGAATCAGGTGCATGCTCTAGTTCAGAGGAGCAGTCAATGTCAGAATCACAATCAACATCCTCAGCCCTGAACAACTAGAAGAGGTTAAGGACCTTCTCAGATCCACTTTTGCAAGTTTAGAGATTAAAGAGGAATTTGGCAAATGTTTCGCAACTCTGCTAAGCACCCTAGATCACTTTCAGTCTGCAAGTCCACGAGTAGGGTCAATGATAACAAATGGTCGCAACCAGACAAAAAAGAGTAATATACCCCAATAATTCTTCAATACTTAACCAGTACAATAAGAATACAAATTATGGGATAGGATTCCCAAGGGAGACCCACCCATTGTGAGACTATCCCGTAACACTATTTTACCAGGACGCAGGTCCTCTTAAAGAACCAATGGACAAGAAAATCGACTTAGCACTCAAAAAAGAACTTCAAAGTTCAAGAGCTGTTTTAAAGCCAGCAGTATACACCTCTATGGTTGCCAAAACAGCTCATTATTGGTGTCAGGAGTTTGCACAAGCACCGCACATGGATCCATAGACATTCATGGAAGCAATATCAAAGATCAAGTCAGCCTTCACATTCGTGGGAGAAGCAGCACTAGAAATACTAGACTAGCAGGGTTTCATCGCCTCAGTGGTAGCTCGCAGAACATTATGGCTACGGCAGTGGTCAGGCGACACAGTGTCTAAGCATAGACTCACATCTTTAAAATTCTCAGGGTCTTAATTGTTTGGCAACGAGCTCAAGCAAAGTATCTCCAATGTTACCGGGGTAAAAGGAGCCTTTTTACCTCAGGCATGCCTCAAGAGCCCATGGCATGAGTTCAATCATAGAAATTACCATCACAGTCCATAGAACCTGGGCAGCAAACAGTCAAGAACATCCAGACAACAGAACCAAGATCAATCTAACACATTACAGATCATCTTGGCAGAATCAGACCAAATTTCCCTGGAAATCGACCACGACTAAAAGCCAGGACTCTTGACTAGCCTTCCTTCCCAAAAGATGTAGAGCAAGTAGAGTGAAGGTTACAACACTTTCCAGACATTTGGAAAATGTCTATAGCGGATCCCTGGTTCAAAGAATCATTTCACAAGGGTACAAACTACCCTTTCCACAAAACAGGCATTTTCCGTCAACCATCCCCTCTCAACCTGGAGAAGGGACAAGCCCTCCTGCGCATTATACAGGAACTGCTCCAAAAAAATGTTCATCCAACCTGTTCCCAGGCAACAACGCTTTTCAGGCTTCTTCTCAAATCTCTTTTTAGTTGCAAAAAAAAGGATGGAGGTACCGTCTGGAAGTCAGCTAACACCCCCCTCAACCAATCCGTCAGGTATGACAGGTTCAAGATGGAATCCCTTCCATCCATTGTCAAAGCTCTAAAAACAGAAGCATTTATGTCCGAAAGAGACATCAAGAATGCGTACTTGCACATACCAATATACAAGTCCTAACAGCACTACCTCGGGTTTGCCATGCATCTGACTTACTTCCAATTTCAGGCCCTTCCATTCGGCCTAACATAAGCACTGTGTGTGTTTACAAAATTCCTAAATGCCCTACTAACAGTACTAAGAAGAAAAGACATACATGTCACGGCTTTCCTAGACAATCTCATAATTTTAGCCACATCCCGAGGCATGGCAGGACATCATAACAACAGATGCAAGCCTTCGTGGTGGGGGACTCTTGGCCACCAAAGGGTCTGCCAAGGAAGGTGGTTGGATCAAAAGTCCAGTCTGCATTAGAAATCAGCAGTCTTCAGAGCTCTTATACACTGGCACAACATAGCACAACTATGGCATATCTCAATCACCAGTGTGCTTCAGATATAAAGAAAGCAACCAGAATCATGATTTGGCAAGAAAAGAACAACAGTCATATATCTGTGATCTTAATCCCTGGGCTTCAAAACTGACAAGCGGACTACCTCAGCAGACATACACTGGGGAATGGCATCTAAAACCCAACGAATAAAAAAAAAGACCCAAAGTCTTTTTCTCGTAGACCCATGGGTAGGGTGCTGGGTATTTTTGCTGCTGATCCAATAGACAACTAGGGCAGTTAGGATAACCGTCTCCAACAGCAGGCTTAGTAACTAAACGTAGAGGAGGCAAAGTCACCAATAAGGACAAGACAGAAAATAGTTTGTCCAGCCCCCAGAGAGGAGCAACATAACCCCAGACTTTTCTTGTAAGAAAAACCCCTTTTCTAGGAGCACTGGCATAACATCTCAAGACTCCCTCTTTGCATTAGGGTGACTATGCCCCAACCACTGTAAAATGCAGTATGTATCTTCCTATTTTTGTCTGTAAATTACCACCCAGTTAGATTATATTTTCAAATAAAAGGGACTACTTTCCACTTGTCTCATAACACTAATCGTCTCATAACAGTGATCTTAAATATCATTTACCATGTATTTATAAAGCACTGCAGCAATAAACTGTGTACAATAAAGGGTGACTACATTGAACATAATTATATCTGCTCTTTAATTTAAAGGATCAATCTGGCACATTTCCTTGTGAATGGACAAATGGACATGCTGTTTCACATTTCTTATCTTTACGACAGTCCAAATAATAAATCTATTTGACAGTCCAAATTAATAAAATACTGCTTTGTACTTGATTTGTACTTGACCCCTTTTGTGACACCGGGTGGGGTGGGTCGGCACGGGCCTATAAAAGGAACCCAGAAGTGGAGTTCAGGCAGGAGCAGGTGGAGGGAGCGTAGGTAAAACCAGACCAGCACATCACTACTACAGTAGCTACATGTTTTCAAAGGAGTTCCACAAAATAGGCATGTATTTCTACAATTAGGTGAAGGAATTTCAATGTGCATATTACCTATATTATTGGCTACACTGTCCCTTTAATTAGTTTTCACATAGTTGTTTCTGTACACTTGAAAACATGTTTTGCCCAAAACATCATGGGGCAAAGTGACTAACACTGATGACGATTCAACAGAAGTTTTATTTATTAGAGATGCATAGCACACTATACTATATGGTATGCATCATTGATTTGAATTTTGATTCTGTCTCTTCGGTGTATCCACACTAAAAAAGTCCTCTTAAGCAATATCTATGCATGACACAGAGAGGAAAGTGATGCAACACTCCAGCTGGCAGTGATTTATGCAAATTGGTTACCTACATATTCACTCAAACCAGACCAAATACACAAACAAAAATCAGGATGGTTCACTACCATGCTCTAATGAAGCATTCAAATAAAAATATATATGTTTATGAAATAATGAAGTTATTCTCTGCTATCCCCCACAGTAAGTGGGGCACAACGGTATAGAAAGTCTTAAAGGCAAAAGGTCACGGTTCAAGCATGAGTAGGCAAGATTCCTGGTCAGACAGGCTGGGTCGAGGCAGGCAGACCGCAAGGAACGTCAGGCAGGCAAAGGGTTGAAACCAGGTAATCAATCAGACGAGGATGAGGCAGAATCGATAGTCATATACAGGCACAGGTCAGGATACAGAATTATCAGAGTAGTCAAAGTCAGGCAGGGTCAAAACAGGTATTCAGGAACAAACAGAAGCTATACAGCACCAGGATTAAACCTATCACGGGCAATGATAAAAACCCAGATGCCCCTTTAAATTTTCAAATTTGGCACCATTGCGCGCTGACGTCATGCGTCAGCGCACCTGCGCCTTTAAATACAGGAAGAGCCCGCCGTGCGCACTAGTGGAAGCTGGCATGGAGGAGCGGTGCAGCGGGCGTCCACGCCGATGGTGCGGCGGGCGTCCCTGCTGCACCGAAGGTATTTTTGTAACAGTAATATAAAGTCAGAAGCTGTGCAGTGTTCATCCAACGCGACACGACTGTTGGATGCAAATGTTGCAAGCTGCATCTACATCCGACAGTTGTGTCATGTCGGATCAACGCTGCAACACCATCCGACTTTATATTACTTACCCTGTTATCTGTCGCATCCGACTTGACGCAGGCATTTTGTCACCCAGCATTGGATCCGGCAGAATCTCGGTAAAATCAGCCGTGTAGTTCTACCCTAATAGAGACTCTGAACATAGATAGAATTTTAAAATGGTTATATTTAGAAAGTTCCAGTTTTTCCTTGAGATGAAAATTATACATTTTCATTTATGTTATAGTAGCATTTTAAAGACCGATTATTGGGGTTTGTTCATATGTAATTGGCTTGAAAGAATCTTTTTATTTCAGTAAAAGACAGATTGTGCTGCAGGAAATTGCTCACATTATTTATTTGCGCACACACATGAAGGAGAAGTTTTATCAAAGGTTGAGGTGAATTTTTGAATGAAAAAAAAATAGAATTTTGAGCTAATTTTGTGTTCCTCATCTAGGGAATAGTCCAAATTCAATTCAAATTTGCAAAAAATTTTAAAATTCGAAAATCAAAATTTATCATGTACTGTCTCATTACAAATTCGATTTTGACCATTCTCCAACTAAAACCTGCGGAATTGCTGTTTAAGCTTATGGGAGACCTCCATTAATAATTCTGCCCCTGAGAGAGATATATATATATATATATATATATATATATATATATATGCAGTAGACAGCACCACAAACTTCAAGAACAATAACCTGGTGCATGAAAAAACTGAACATATAACAAAATAAAAAAGGCCAGGGAATTCTCGGTGAAAAACTTTCTTGTATTAGTGCATGTACAAAAAACAGTGTTTTGGTCCCTGATGGAACCTTTATCAAGGTGCACACACAAACAACTTCACAGCTTAAATCCCCTTGGAGGGTGTTAACCGCTACAGTGACATCATCATTCCATGCCCCTTCAGCATAGTGAGAATGTCTGTATAAAATATACTTAAAGCGACCATAAAGTGTGACCACATCATAAAGTGCTATTATAAAATGACTGCAATACAATTCCAGCATAACGTACTACAAGCATTTTAAATATGATGATCAGTGATAAAAATGCTCAATGCTATGTGTATGGCATGAGATAAGTAAATACCTGCTGATTTCAGAAGGCTTCATTTTGCATGTAATTGCTTGTGAAGGGCTTTTTGGCTCCTTTCAGTCCTTCTCACCCTAACCAGGTTTGGTTTTCCTTTTTGCTGCTCTCCAACTCCTACCCCTCAGAAGCCATGTTCCAATATCTCATATCACTGATGAGAGATCTTGCAAGATCGAAACAGGTTGTCTGCAAGTTTGGATATATGGCTCTGAACCATTAGGCTGTATCTGTGCTATAAGCCAGCGGTTCTGGATGCATAGTTGGCCAAAGGGACATAAAGGAGTGATTTACATGTCTCCGCCAAGATGCCTTATGGGAGAATTAAAACTCTCATTTTTAGCATGTAGGCAATGCTATGTACAGTATATGGCATGAGACAAGTAAATACCTTCTGATTTCAGAAGGCTTCAAATTGTAATGTCCAAATTTACAGGAAACAAATGTGGTCCAGTGCATATCACTAACAATATCTAAAACACCACAAATGTAGCATTAATAAAATGCCCTAAATATTGTCCCATTGTTGTTAAGTAATGGGGTCAAATGCAATAAACACTGAAAAAATATTAAAGTAGCATAAATTCTAAAAAGATAATAAAACGTTGATAAAGGTCCCGACAGGGACATTTTTTGCACAGGTGTGGGACATATTATACAGAATGTTTGGGACCTGGGGCTTTCTGGATAACTGGTCTTTCCGTAATTAGAATTTTCACACATTATGTCTACTAGAAAATCATGTAAACATTAAATAACCCAATAGGCTGGTTTTGCTTCCAACAGGCATTAATTATATTTTACTTTGGACTAAATAGAAGCAATTGTTTTATTATTATACAGAAAAAGAAAATAATTTAAAAAAATTTGGATTATTGATTATAATGGAGTCTATGGGAGATGGCCCGTAATTCAGAACTTTCTGGATGTACAGGATGTACATGCACTAATACAAGTTTTTCACAGAGAATTCTCTGAGTGCTGGTCTTTTTTATATTTATACATTTTATATTTACTCTTCTAAAATCCCCTGGTGCTACCAGAAAGTCAATACCATATATGAATAAATGTGTGTACATTTGTACAATAAAAACTATAGAACAGCTAGATGCATATCAATACAGGAAGACCAGATCCTAATTTAGCAGATTTAAGGAGTGGTGATCCAAGGCACAGATACAACTTTTATCTAAAAGTAAAAAAGGAAAGTTACTATTGTGATGTCCTAAACTAGATATTTCCCCTACTTTGAGTAAAGTAGTTCTGCTTACTAATTTCTCCATCAATAACATAGATTGCTGTATTTTTTTCAGAGAAATTTTCCCAAATTAGGGAAGGGATTATTGAGAGAGAGGTTCAGAGGAACTTCCCAGAGCAGCGCACTGGCTGTAACCCAAAGTATTGGTGTCAGCAGGGCCTTTTTGTAGAGCACAGAACCATTTCCTATACCTTTCTGGAGTGAGATTATACCGGTCAATTAGGGCTTGTCTGATGGCATCATAATCTCCATCGAGTTCTGGTGGTAAATACACAAAGGCTTCCAGGGCTTTATCTTTTAACCCTGGCATAAAGTACTTTGACCACAGTTGGTACTGTCAACAAGTCTTCTCAAAACCACGCAGGAAAGTGTCCATATCTCCATGGTAGAGAATTTGTCATGGGAAATATGGAATGGATGTGCCATCCTGGACTCAAAGGACTGCAGTTGTGAGTTTTTTTGCTGGAGCTTTGCTAACTCCAGTTGATGCTGTCTTTAGGCTGTAGCAGCATCTCTCTCTGCCTGCCTTTCTGTTGCATCTCTTTTTGCCTTTCTTTCTGCTGCATCTCTTTCTGCTGCTGCATCTCTTTCTTCCTGTTGATATTGCAGGATAAGCTGAAGACACAGCTGGGGGTCATCTGAACCCAACAATTGCAAAGCTGCTTGACAGGGATGAATTCCTGTCATAATGTCCACTGCAGCTAGAACTGTCCTCTTGCTGAGAGGATCCAGGAACAGAGTTCATCTCTGGGACATCCTGAGTTGCATAATCTCCTGATAGATGTGTGGTTCTGCTGCTCCTGTATGTCATAAGCACCGCCCAGAGCCTTACCAGGAGCTCCGGGTGGCGCATCCAAGATGGTGGTGCCCATAGCCTCCATGTGGGTTGTGGTGCTGGCCGTGACCTCACTGCGCATTGTGGCACCAAATTCAAAATAAATAGACGCTGAGGACGCGGTTTGATGCCCAAGTATAGGTCATCGTGTCTGGTGTTCCTAGGTGTGCTAATATTCCTGTCTGATCCTGTTATTGACCCCTTGCCTGTTTCCTGATATTGATTCTGTGCTGCCTGCCTTATTGAACCTTTGTCTGGATCTTGGCCATTCTTTGAACATCCCTATTTGTACTGTGCCTTGGACTCTCTGGAAGGGCTTCCTCCTTGATCCTGACTACCTCACCATGGGAGTTGCTGGCCTCCCTGACACTGTTCCACCAAGGCATAAATCAACATTTCCTTTGACTTGTCTGCTGCATCAATTCCTCTCTGCTCACAGAGATTGATGAGGGTCTCCTTGGTCTCTTATAAAATGCTGTAATCTTGCAACACCAAAATAAAGATAGAAAATAAAAACAAGAAGGGAAGGGAAACTGTTTGTAAGGATGTCTCAATAAAAATAGTATGTACTGTTTGTCTTTGAGTACTGTGTACTCTTCGCAAGGATTTACAGTTCTTCAGTGCAAGGTTTAATGACTTAACTCTAGCACTAATGCTCTAAATTAATAATATGCCACCGCTGCCTACCAATTTGTCACGGACATGGTACTTCCAACTGCACGTGACTTTAGATGTGGCTATCAGGGGTCACTCACTCACCTTGCACACAGGTTAGACTAGTCACCACTCTCAACTTCACACTGGTGTTGAGAGAAACCAGGTATTCTGGTAGTGAAAGGGTTAATGGAATTCAAACACACACTTCCTACCAGCACTCAGATGGTTAACTAGCATACATACAGGCTAGCATTTCCATTCAGCATGTAGACGGTTAATGCTCACAGTTGCACTCTTTCAGGCTAGGTTCTTTTAGAGCACCAAAGGCAAACTTATTGTGAGAAAAGCTCACCATCAGCGTGGACTCCCACCGCGCCGCTTCCTTCCTCCTCTGCCGGCATCTTCTTAGTGCGCACACTGCTGACTAGGGATTTCAGGGCATCAGGTAACTACACACTCCCCCCCCAGATTGAGTTTTTATGACCTCCTGTGAGTAGGAACTGGACCTAGAATATAATGATCATAACTCCTTATAGGAGAGAAATGATATTATCTTCATTGGTTATGAATTTTCTCCTGGATTCCATAGATACTAAACATCAATACTGTGTGACCTGCTCTGGTCCCGATATTCACATCTGATAAACAGATACCAAACCTAGTCATGTTTGGACTCATCTGAAAGCTAAATGTCATGGTTGGCACCCAAACCAGGCCAGATGCCAAGCACCCTGCTCTCGGCTTGTGCTTCACCAGTAGTGTGACCGCCTTTTGCCTCGGGAGGAGCCCTCAGCTACTCAGATGCCACCTGGACTTAACGAGAGGTGCAAGACAAAAGATCTGGCCAGCAATGTATCACAACTGTACTGCAAAGTCTTTGGGCAGACCAGGGCCAGGCCAGGCCAGGGCAGCCAGGCGCCCCAGGCAACACTGCCAGCCATAGCGCCCCATCCACTGCATGCCTGAAGCACACACGCATGCGCACTGACCTGCGTGTGCACACTCTCCCCCCTCCCCGCATCTGCGCGCGCATGCGCACATGCACAAATACGCGGAGGCGCGCTGATCAGCTGCGTCAACCCCTTCCTGCGCACGATCCCCCCTCCGCGCGCATAAGTAGGCAGAAGCAGAGGAGCAGAACTGAGGCAGACTAGGGGTAAGCAGAAGTGAAAGCTACGTGCCTGGCGCCCCCCAAGCTTTGCGCCCTAGGCACATGCCTACTCTGCCTACCCCTAGTTCCGGCCCTGGGGCAGACTGTCACCAGACAGGATAGAGGCAGATAACGTAGTCAAATCAGGCCGGGTCAGGACAGGCGGAAAACAGACAGACACACACACAGAGTCAGACAGGCCAAGGTCAAAACCAGGAAGACTAGCAGAGGGATCAGGCCGGATCGGAGTCAGGCAAGGATCAAACCAGGAGATCAGATCAGAATGGTCAGGCAGGCAGGGTCAGATTACAGAGTGTAGAATAGTCAGGTCACAGGGCAAGGTCAGGGTCGCAGAAGTCAGGAGAATTCAGGCAGGCAGATGTCAAAACAGCAGAACCTATAACGGGCACAGGTTTGCAGTCATACTAGGCTATTTATATTTTTATATTTTCGTGCCATTGCGCGCTGACATCACACGTCAGCGCACCTGCAACTGCACCCTAGAGCAGCCGGCAGAGAAGAGGAAGATTGCAGCGTGGCGGGTATCCCCGCCGGTGGCACGGGCACCCCCCGCTGCACCACTAGACCACCATGGAAAGTCATTTTTATTACACTAATATTACTTTAAACCCATCACCAGTTTTTAATGCTGTTGGTACAACAGGTCTGGGTTCTGTGAGGATGAATGGGTGTGTTATTTGCGACCTTCACTTCACCTGTGAGAGGCCTTGCTGTGAACTTTAAGTTCTCCCTCCTTGGGCTTTCCCCCTCCACAATGACTCTTATCAGCCAGGGCTTGGCGAAGGGCATAATAGGCTGTGACCCTGTTACAAATGGCTGACTCCAGACCTTAGTGAAGAGAGGCTTGTTATGTGTCTAATTTAGGTCAGACATGCTTTTTCATGATATCTTGGCCTTTTTTATTAACTATTACAGGCCTGTATCATGACACTGTAAAAAAACGGCAGGATAATACACCACACATTGCCAGGCTTCGTCATGTAAAAAACTTCTTTTCTTAGAGTGACAGAGTAACTTAGAGTGACTTCTGTCGCAAGCAATGTAAAATAAAGGCAGCAAATTTGGTGTTCACATGGCATAGAATTTAACCATATGATATTTTAAACAACTTTTTTACAGTTTTTTTTTCCAGAAAATTCAATTTTACACAGTATAATAAAAATGCCCATTTCTGTATTCAGTGATGCTTAGAGCTGTCGATTCTGAGCCAAATGCCTGTATTAGCAGGCTAAACTGGAAATATCTCACACACCCCTTAAAATAGAAAACTTATGTAAATTGCAGGTACTCAGAGGAATACTCTGAATGAATATTAATCAATTATATTCTGCGTTTAGATCCTCTTTGAAAAACAGTGCTTAGGTTCCAACAAAAGTTAAATCTTCCAGGTTCAGCCCATAGTATGTGCTTTGTGGAACCTTTGGCAGTAAAGCTGGGCATACATGGATAAAAGCTGCAGGTATAATTAATATACCCAAGTCTATAAAACTGGATGAATGTAGTGAATGCTGCTGCAGATCTTGAGGCAGGTGGCCACAGTAGGTATCTGAGGCATGTGGCTTCAGTAAAGATGAAGCCTGGGCCCTAAGGTGAAAAGCTAGTGAAAAAGGAGCCTGTGAATGAGGGCTTGTAATCAATTGCAGGATACAAGTTATAGCATGCTCTAGGATTGTGAGCTTGACAGAAGCAATTAGAAAAAGCAGTTGTTTTTTCAAATGAACTGCAGAAGTGTTTAGTAGTTCCTCAGAACTACTAAATCAGCTTGAAAAAATCAGCTTGAAAAAGGAACTAAAATGTTCTGAAAGCTTGCTATGATTATATTAGTTAGCCAATAAAGGTATCACCTTTATACCATTTTGTTATTTTTTATTTCAAAAGGGTTGCCCAATAACATTTTTACTGGCTAACACGGTACAGCAACTTTACCTGTAGTTCCTCAGACAAAGCCTTGCCATGGTTAGGACCCAGGGTAAATCTGAAATAAGTTGAGGCAACGCTGGGGCAAAAAATATCTATGATACTAAGTAAAGTAAATTCCTTCTATTTATCTTATTTTTTTGGATGTCCTTAATTAAGAACTACTGACATTTCTAAATATGTGTAAGAGCTAGTTCAGACTGGAGACCATTTACCATCACTTGGGCCTCTACTCTTGGACTTTATGGATTGTTACAGCTCAGATTTCCTTCTCATGTAAAAAAATGTGACAAAACTGCTTGAATGTATGTTGCAAGGATGGCAGACACAGAGTAGCAAAATAAACAGGATCTGATTGTGTTGACTATTACACCTTTTAATGCAAAGATTCACAAGCTATAAAATCCATTTCCTTCCCACAGTGTGGCTTCGGAAACACTGCTGTGAGAAAAAGCACAGTTAGTGTTGCTATGAGATAGATCTTGACAGCGACATTAATATATTCTACCAGGCAATAGATGTTAATTCTCAAGGTCTGCAGGAAGTGGTGCCTTTATAAATTTTGGCTTCATCTGACACTCTTTTTTTCCCTATGCCATCTGCCTGCCAAAGTCATCAAATGCTAAAACACTTATTACCTCTTTTGGAGTTGCAGTGTAAGAAAAGGTTAAATGTGGCCATATACTTTATGGTTGTTTTAGTAATTGAGTTTTTGGTTTCTGAAATTACATTTTAAAGGACAAGGTGCAGGTTAATCACTGGGGTGACAATTTGTTTTCCATTTTCCAAAGGTGTTTCTCTTTAGGGCTCCTAAACACGGGCGTTTTTGACCTGCGCTCCCCTGCGTTGCGTTTGGCTGCGTTCAGCCTCAGGGGAGCGCAGGTCTAGACGCACCTCATTTTGTTCAATGAGGTTGTACCCACGAGACGCGTGTAAGCGCCGAACGCAGATTCAGACGCGACATGCTGCATTTTTCCTGCGTTCGGCGCTCACATGCGTTCGTGTGAGTACAGCCACATTGAAAATAATTGAGTGCGTCTATACCTGCGCTCCCCTGCGTTTGAACGCAGCAAAACGCAACGCAGGAGAGCGCAGGTAAAAACGCCCGTGTGTAGGAGCCCTTACTGATGCCCCTCTTTCATGATGATCTGGCCCAGGACATACAGTCATATGGAAACATTTGGAAACCCTTCTCAGCCTGCATAATAATTTACTCCACTTTCAACAAAAAAGATAACAGTGGTATGTCTTTCATTCCCAGGTACGGGGGTGTTTTCTGAACAAAGATTGATTCACAAAGAGTGAATCAGTATTCAGTTGTATGAAAATAAGTCAAATGTGAAAATCTGGATGTGCAAAAATGTGGTACCCTTGTAATTTTGCAAATTTGAATGCATGTAACTGCTCAATACTTCAGAACCAAAGGCAAATCCCATGGTGGAACTTTCTCTGATCTTGGGTTTTAGGTGGTTAACTTCTTGGCAGAATCTGGTAACAAGAGGATCCAGAGCCCACTGTATGCCTGAAAGTGCTGATAAGGGTGAAATTTGATTTTTTAAAGTACTGAGGCCTAGTTCCAAACCTTGCTGTAAAAATTCACTATGGTTTCAGCATTTGGACTGAGAAAAGCTTTGTCTTTTCCTTTACACCACTCATGGATAGTGATGGGCGAATCTCCCCCGTTTCGCTTCGCCAAAAAATTTGCGAATTTCCAGCGAAATTTGCGAATTGGTGAAAAAATTCACGAAACGAGTCGCATTTTTGACGCGCGTCGCGTCGTTTTCGTCGCATCAAAAATGACGCGCGACTCGTTTTTTTTGGAGAAATTTTTTTGGTGAATTTTCACTGGCGTTTCGTGAATTTATTCGCCAGCGGCGAATCGCGGGAATTCGCCACAAATTCGCCTCTGGGGAATAAATTTGCCCATCATTACTCATGGAACGTTTGCCAAATCCTGTAGTAGGATTTGGAAGTGGACACTTTTCTAGATGCCTGCAAAGTACCAATAGTGTTTTCAGAAAGTCCTCTGTCCGTCATTATCTTCCTTTCAACCTCCATACCATCAAAGCTAGTTTCTGAAGTTGCGGGTAATGAAGTGGCCCCTGTGTCAGCATACGAGGAACCAATGGCAGTTTGAAAGGTTTCTCTAGTGCCATGAAAAACAGCTGAGGAAACCACAGTCTCATCGGCCACCACGGTAACATAATGATCACATCCACATAATCCAATTGTATTTTCTTGATTACCTTCTGAATTATGGCTAGCAGATAGAACACATAAGCCAGGGTAAATTCCCATTTCCTTGAGAAATCATCTAGAAAAAGAACTCCCTTCTGAGGAAATCGGGAGCAGAATTTTTCCACTTTCTTGTTTTTGGTTGTTGCCATCAAATCTATTTGTGGCATACCACATTGACTATTAAAAGAAACAGCTGTTGATTCAGTTCCCATTCTCCTGCGACTTAGAAAATCCGCAGTCACATTTTGTTGACCTGGGATGTAGATTGCAGTAATGTTGCTCAGGTATCTTTCTGACCAGTAAAGGATCTTCACCGTGATTTTGCGTAATGTTCGGCTTTTTGTTCCTCCTTGTCTGATTGTCTGACACTATTTTGACTGTCTGCTGTATCAACAGAACTGGTTTCATAAGATTGTCTGCTTTTTCCCACAATTTCAGATCTATCATTGTGTTTTTAATCAGTCTGATAATTTGATTCAGCTCCATCTTATTGTTCCATTGTAGAAGAAAGTCTAGATGTAGAGTTCTGACATGGCTCACTACCCATTTCATTGCTTCCATTGTGGATACCAGTTTCCCGATAATATACTCGCACTCCTTTACACTCTTTAAGCTGTTTTGTCTGAACTGATGCATAGATTTTATGATGTTTACTTTTTTGTCTGTAGGAAGGGCAATAGTCAGTCTCTCTGAGTTGAACAGGAGTCCCAGAAATGTCATCTTCTGTGATGGAATTAACTGTGATTTTGTCAGATACAGAATCCATCCATGATCCTGCAATACTTTCATTACAAATTGGATATGCACTTGTAGGGCTATGCACTTCTCTGAGGCTGTAAGTAAGCCATTATGTGAGCCAAAATTTTGTTAAAGTCATTGGTGCTGTTGCTAGTCCAAATGGAAGGCCTATGTACTGAAAATGTTGGTTCAAAGTGCAGAATCTTAGGAATTTCTGGTGCTTTTTGGATATAGGAATGTGAAAATAAGCATCTGTTATGTCTAACTTGACCCATCCAATCTCCTAGCCCGATTTCCTGAGCAATCGTTCTTACTGATTCCATCCTGTGAAGATCCAAAATTGGTCTGGATTCCCCTGATGTTTTTCTGCGGAGAAATAGGATAGAGTAGACTCCTAGAAATCTTTTGTGTTTCTTTACTTTCTTGATTATGTTTTTCTCTAGCAATACTTCTAGGATATGTTTGAGCTGGTTTCTCATTAATGTACCGACTGGGGATTTTGATCTGATGAAGACATTTCTGTCTGACTTTTTTTTTTTTTAAATGGGGAATACCCATGCGCAAGAATATTCTTCACCCATTGGTCTGATATAGTTTTGGCCCATACCTCTTGAAATGAGGACAACCTTCCCCCTATTTTTGGAGGCAGGGCCAGCATACCTTCATGCCTGCTTTTCCCCCCTTTTTGGGTTACGAAAGGAAGACTTGTTCCAGGTATACTGGGTATAGTTTCTTCTCCCCGGTATGTATTGTCTAGCTTCATTATAATATTGTTTATCTCTGAAAGCTCTGAAAGACCTGTTTGCCCTTTACTCTTGCCAGCTCAAGCTTTGGAAATTATGTCATCTAATTTAGCTCCAAAAAGCAATTTCTCTAGAAAAGGAAGTTTGCAGAGATTATGTTTAGAAGGATTGGCTGTCTGCCATTGTTTAGGCCATAGCAATCTGCAGGCTGCAACTGCCATCCCCTTAATTTTAGCTGACGATCTTATTGCATCAAGATCTATAGCCAATTTTTATCACTTATATCACTTTTATCACTTCCAGCATCACTTCTCTGTTGGTTTGTTGACCAGACTATCCTCTAAGTTATTCAGCCATAACGTCATAGCCCTTGCCACTGAAGTAATTGCTACTGCTGGCTTACAGATAGCTCCTCCCACAGAGTAGACTTTTTTAAGCTATTGTCTTGCCTTCTCTCCATCACATCTCTGAGGGAAATGCCTTCATCCACAGGGAAAGTTGTTTTCTGTGCTACTTGGGCAATGACAGCTTCAACTTGGGGGCTTTGTCCCAACGTGGTACAAATAGATACATTTTATAAATTTTTTTGGTAAAAGAAAATCTGATCTGGTTGCTCCCACTCAGCTTTTATCTCATCTACTACTGAATAGATTGGAAAATATTGGTTTTTCTTCTTCTTACGTTTGAACATAACATTTTGTTGGGCAGGATCAGACTCATCATTGTCGAAACGAAGAATGCGGCACTCAAAGGTTCCACCTTATCTAAATCAAAATTGCTGTCCATGTCAGGTACTTCTACAGCTTCCTTCTCGCTGTCAATTTTGGATCTCATTTCTCCAGACTCTTCCGAGTCCGACAGTACAGCAGATACTTTAGAGTGACGCAGCCTTCATGGCACTCTCCGTTCCTTTAGCAATAGCAGAGGCCATAGATTCAACAAAAGAAGTTTGCATCCAGTTCATTAGGTGGGAGATTTGTTCAGATGAGCTTGGACCAGCAATTGAGTTTAAGCAATCTGAACATAACTTTTTATTATCAAGAGCATAATTCCTGTATGCTTGGCACTCACTCCTGACTGCTTTTCTCCTGTGTTCTTTTAAATAGGATCTCCAAAAATTTTTAATTGTCAGAGCCTAATTGAGAAAAGACTCACCCCTATGGGAGGAATGTGACCACCTGGAACTCATAGCTGAAAAATAAAACATACAATCACGAGAAGTTCCATAACTGCTCCATGTCATTCAGACCTCAGAGTCATATTACATACTGTGAGCTAGTTTAGTAGTGCTGTGGGCAAAGAGCTTCCCTGGGTTGCTTCCTTCCTGGCAGACTCAATTACAGCATTACCAGCCCCACTGTTTGTTTTTAAATACCTGTCCTGCGTACGAAAAATCCAATGCTTTCCAAGCTGGAATGCAAATGTGCACTTCCGGTTCTCACTTCTGGTCCCGCACATCTGGTACAAGCAACTCGCCCAGCAAGGGACTTACAGCACGCTGGTGTATGAAGCCAGCACAGCCCTCAGTCACATAGGGTCCCTGGGGAATGGTTGTAATCAGCATTACCCCAGGGTATCAGCAGAAGGAGGAAGGCATCTAGAAATTACATGAAGCTTACTCTCCTGGCTCCATCAAAAGCGATTCGCATTCCAAGAAAAACACCTGCTACCTACTGTCAAATTTGTGGAGGTTCCATAATGCTATGGGGCTGTGTGGCTAGTTCAGGGGCTGGGGCCCTTGTAAAGTCGAGGATCGGATTAATTCAACCCAATATCAACAAATTCTTCAGGATAATGTTCAAGCATAAGTCACAAAGTTGATGTTACGCAGGGGTTGGATATTCCAGCAAGACATATAGTTACATAGTTAAATTGGGTTGAAAAAAGACAACGTCCATCAAGTTCAACCCCTCCAAATTAAAACCCAGCAAACACACACGCACACATCCCTACACTCTTTCACACAAACCATATACTGTATGCACATAGTTATACTAACTGTAGAGTTTAGTATCAAAATAGCCTTTGATATTATGTCTGTCCAAAAAATCATCCAAGCCCCTTTTGAAAGCATCAACAGAATGAGCCATCACAACATCACCCGGCAGTGCATTCCACAGCCTCACTGTCCTCACTGTGAAGAACCACCTACGCTGCTTCAAATGAAAGTCCTTTTCTTCTAGTCTGAAGGGGTGGCCTCTGGTGCAGTGATCCTCTTTATGCGTAAAGTGGTCCCCTGATATTTGTCTATAAAGTCCTCTAATGTATTTGTAAAGTGTAATCATGTCCC
>CM044443.1:56477021-56503963 GCA_024363595.1 Xenopus borealis | reverse complement strand
CAGGGAACAATTATTAACCAATAATACAGAAGGTAGAAGTAAAAAAGAACATACCAGAATTGCATTTGTTAGTAATTATAACACAGCAAGCAAACAGGTTGGGAACATTATACATAAACACTGGCACATCTTACAATCATGCTTGTCTGACGTTCCAGACTTTCGGGAACCCCCGATGCTCGCATATAAAAGAGCTAGAAATCTAAAAGACCGGCTGGTCAAAGCGGACATTGGTCCACAGAAGAAACAGTTTACTCATTTTCTTCAAAATCCCAAATTTGGAACTTTCCCATGTTTACACTGTGTACAATGCAACTCAGTAACTAAAGGTGCACATTTGTTCCATCCACATTCAGGGAAACGCTATGACATTAGAAAGTACTATACATGCGACTCATCCTATGTCATTTATATTTTGAAATGTCCTTGCGGACTAATATACGTTGGGGAGACCACCCAGAAAATACGAGACCGTATCTCAAAACATAAGTCCACTATTAGGAAAAACCAGACAAACTTACCGGTACCGGCACATTTTCAACAGGCAGGACATACTGTAAGTCAACTAAGATTTCAGGTCATTGACTCAGTGGATATCCCCAGGAGAGGAGGAGATAGACTTCATAGAAAGGAAATGCAGTGGATCCACAGGTTAGACTCTATTTGGCCAAGGGGACTTAACAAAGATTACACCCCGGCCTTATTTATTTATGACTAATTGGGAAAGTAGACATTGAGGGAGAGATTTTGTCCCCTTTGAATTACCAGAAACAATATTGTGTTAATTGCTATAATTTTTTCTCTTTAAAGGATAATGAACCAGTGAAATTTCTGAGAGCGGGCACCAATTTCTGTGACCTTGGAAAATCAGAAAATAAGGTACCCCATATGCCTCAGATGACACTAAAACAAAATAGAATCAAATGTAACAATGTTTTTAATCCTGTTTTGATACTTTTTTGATACTTTGTAATGTTTTTATATGCATCATATATTTATGGACACACATTATCTATTTATTTGAAAAATATTGGATCAAAGTCACTAGATGAATTTGTACACAATGTATAGTGGGAGGTGCATTCTCCTCCCCCCTTCCTTTTGATTGGACACAATCTTTCTAATTGGACACACCTTTTTAATTGAACACAGTATTTAAGGGGGCACAATGTTTGATGTGATTAGGCTTGATAAAGGACACAGAGGGGTCCGAAACGTTGCCTGTTTCTCTGTCTACTATGAGCTAATAAATATTGAAATTGCACTGAACTTCAATACCCAGCACAGATCACGATGTCTTCAAATGGTGAAAATACATTTGCCATTGAGTCCTTGGTAGGTTTGAGATGGTGGCTTATCAGATTCTGACTTTTAGTAGCTTTGGGGTATAATAAATCTCAAAATAAATTCCATTTCCCCCTATTTTACCCCTTAAGTTTATTAAATTCAAAATAGAAAAATTGTATCATCTTTTAATCCTGCACTAAAATCCTACAAATTGGACCCAGGGAATATAATCTGGCTGTATGTCTGTACCCTCTGTAAACAGTTTGCATACATTATTTTATTCTTATGTATTTATTACCAACTCTACCCCTATAGGATAAATGGAGAGAAAAGTGATCTCATGTGAAAACAAGATTCAATTCGAGGAAAAAAAACTTTTCACCAAATTCACTTCAGTTTTTTCCAATAGACTTTGGGTTTTCATGTGAATTGAATTGCCTCTCAAATTGAATCTTGTCCAAGCCTTTTCACGTGATAAACATTTTTCTCATTAAATTGAATTTTGCCCAAAGTTACCAGATCACTAGTGATGAGTGATTTTTTGCCATACCTAGTCATATTCCACATTTTGTCACTGGCAAATCTTTTTGCAAAACTGCAACAAAAACATTGCTGCAAAAAAAAATTCTGCTGGACAAAACACCTATTCACGTAAATTCATTTGGTGTGAGGAAAAAATGTCCATTGGCTTTAATATGGGGTGCTGTTTGTCCCTAATACATTCTGTATACAAAACTATCCCTAACACACAGAATGAATGTCTCTCATGTTATATTACTATTTGTGACCATATAAACAGATAAAAAATATACAAAAGGCTTCTTTCTATTAAAGAATGAGAACAAAATATGGTTAGTGCACAAAAGGATGTCATTATATTACAAACTGCATTCTGTACATTTTAACAATCAGTCTGTCTCAAAAATATTACTTTACTGAACCAATAAGAACAAACATTACTGGCCTGCTTGTGTGGCTATTTTGGGCATTACTGCTGTTTTGACATTGTCTTATGATATTATAGGAATATATTATATTATAACATATTCCTGTTCATGTTCCCCTCTTCCTGTCTAAGCTGAGAGGAAACATGAAGCAGCCACACCCACCTGCCATGTTGTAATAAATGTACTGTGCTTGGCTGACTGTGACTGTGCTGACTGTGCTTACCTGAACTAACACAGTAGAATCATTTAATCCACTAGCAGCCAGTTTGGGGCATGTTTACTAACATTGGAGATAAATATCTGGAGAGATTTCTGGAGCTGTTGCCCATGGCAACCAATCAGCAATTAGATTTAAACAGCCACTTATAAAGCTACCAATAGACACAATGATCTTTCCCTGCCGAACGACCGATCTTAGGGAAGTCCGACCAATCTGTCAAATTATTGTGCGGTTAGTGGGATACAAACGATCGTTCATCTTACTATTTTTCGTCCGACATTGATCTGATGATTGATCGGCCAGGTTAGAAAATCTTTATCGGTCCCCATGCAATCTACTTATGTTTGCAGGGCAAAGCAGGCTGCTTCAGTTTTGCTGGCAATATCGCCTGAAATGGTCTTTTTAGTTGATTGACACATCAGGCATTTAAACGATCGTTTTAAGACAATTGTGGTCTCACGATAACAACTGGATCTTTCATAAATCTTTACGTCTATGGCCAGCTTAAGTTAGAAAATGTATTGGATACTATGGGCAACATATTCAGAAATCTTTCCAGATATTTATCTCCAATGTTAGTAAACATATCCACTATTATCTTGCAACCTAACTGTAACATCATTATAATAGGCCTAATATCCCTTAAATGATGTCTGACAAACTCTCAGAGTCACTTATACATTGTGTATATGATGTTAGGCTCTAGTGTCTCCTTCTAGCTCTAATCTTGCACCAGTTAGCTTTTAGCACTCTCTTAATAATGTGCTTGGTTATAGTTCAACTACTACATAATAGGTTTAGCCATAAATGTGGGACTGATTATGTGTACACATTCTGTATAGTATGATGTGTTGGTCTTATGAGTAGTCTCATAGTTAGCTGTAGTTCAGAATTTTTTTTTCCTTGTTTTAGTGTGGAAATGAAGTCTCGCGTAAAAAAAATATCTGCTGGTCAAAAAAGTTTTGCAACCATAGATTTTAATGAGCATTGGCAAAATTTCGCCAGTGGAGAATCTTTGACGAAATGGGTTGAATTCACCCATCCCTATTAGCCACAGATGTGGGAGTGATCATGTGCACACATATTCTGTATAGTATGATTGGTGGGTCTTATGAGTAGTCTCATAGTTAGCTGTAGTTCAACTACTACATAACAGTTTTAGCCACAGTGTGGGAGTGATCATGTGCACACATATTCTGTATAGTATATTGTGTATAAATGACCCCTTTTGTGTGCAAACAAAAGGGGTCATTTATACAGGGGCAATTTTAGGGGATCATAATTTATTTATATAACACATCAAGCTGCACAGTGCTTTACATTCATTTATAACAAAAGGGGTCTACTGATGCTGCCCCCTTACCTACCCAGCACTTACCACTTTCACATCACAGCGGGTTGCGAGGGGCACAACAATAGCGCAGTGAGAACGGCACAACACTAGTGCAGAGAGCTGCCCCAGTGGGCCCCGGGGCCCCCAGTCCGACCCTGGGAGCAGGACAATGTCTTGGCAATTGCCTGATCACCGTGTCAGTCATAGTGAATCCTGCCTGTTTTTTTTCAGTTGGAAAACTGGGCAGACAGTTTTGACCCAGACAGCCTTTCAAATATCTGGGCTGTCCAGGTCAAAACCGGACACCTGCATTATGGGGAATGTGTAACTTAGTGCGCATCTGTTTGCCATGTAATAATTCAGCTGGAGATGATTGGGTTGTTGCATGGCATGTTGCTCTGTAGTTATGTAATAACACTGTTGTAAATACTTTCCAAGGTTTCCCAGTAAGATTTGCTGTCTGTAGTGTTTCTTTCAGACTCCTGTTGAATCACTCTATTTCTCCATTTGCTTGTGGGTAATACACTGAAGATTTCCTATGCACAATATTCCTCTCTCTCAGAAAGGATTCAAACTCATATGAGACAAACTGTGGTCCGTTATCTGATATTAACTCCTTTGGATTTCCTTCTCTGCTGAAGACTGTAGACAGAAATGTTATTACTCTAGCTGATGTTACATGAGAAACACATGCAATTTCAGGCCATTTACTGTAATAGTCTATCAGAGTTATAGCAAATCTACATCTATAGGAGCATCTGCAAAAGGACCCACAATATCAATAGCAAGTTTTTCCCATGCTGATTGTAAGGCCCGAAGGCTCCGAAGTAGTGAGGACCAAGGAGGGAACTCCAATCCGAGGAAAGTTCGTGGTAATAAAGGGGCAAGAGTGAGAGTAACCAAAGTCCAAGCAAATAATCAGTCCAGGCAGCAAATGTTCAGAAGTCCGAAGTTCAGGCAAGGTCATACACAGGAATCAATTGAAGAAGTAGAGAAACACACCCAGGAGCAAGGAAACTTAACCAGTCCAGCATCCAGAGCTTCCTTAAATAGGCCCCAATTGGCGCCAAACGGACGCCGGCGTGATGGCATCAAGACGCACGCACGCACGCGTGCGCCCATTCCGGCGCGCCAACTTCGACGCCGGCAGGCATTAACAGGCACCCTTACAGTACCCCGCCCTCACGGGGGGCCTCAGGACCACCAGGCTTGGGTTTCAGAGGAAAGTCCTTGTGGAATCTATGAGTAAGCAACGGGGCATGGACGTCATCAGCCTTGACCCAAGAACATTCTTCCGGACCGAATCCCTTCCATTCCACCAGATATTGTACAGAACCTCTGGAAACCCGGGAATCCAAAATGCACTGTACCTCGAACTCCTGGTGATCGTCCACAAGAACTGCAGCAGGAGGAGTAGGAGAGGAAGAGGTACACACAGCAGGCTTGAGAAGGGACACCTGGAAAACATTTGGGATCTTCATCTCCGGGGGAAGTTGAAGACGGACAGCTGCTGGATTAACCACCGCAATCACCGAAAAAGGTCCGATAAACTTTGGCCCCCATTTAGGAGTAGGAATCTTGAGGCGGATGTTCCTGGTGGAGAGCCAAACCTTATCGCCCGGACTGTAAGGAGGAGCAGGAACTCTTCTCTTGTCTGCGAACCTTTTCTGTGAAAGGGAGCTTTTATCCAGACTGGCCTTGGTAGCATGCCATATAGCAGACATGTGTGCCACTTGGTCATTGGCTGCGGGAACATTAGTCAAGATGAAGTCTTGAGGGAATGCCAATGGATGGAGACCATAGACACAGAAGAAGGGGGACCTCCCGGAAGAGTCATGACATGCATTGTTGTGAGCAAACTCAGCCCATGGGAGAAGTTCTACCCAGTCATCTTGACACAAGGAAACATGGCATCGAAGAAACTGTTCCAAAGCCTGGTTAACCCTCTCTGCAGCACCGTTGGACTGAGGATGGTAAGCAGACAAGAGATGTTCAAGGACTTGCACAAGGACCTCCAAAACTGGGAGATGAACTGTGAACCCCGGTCAGACACAATCTCAGTAGGAAGTCCGTGTAAGCAGAAAATGTGGGCAATAAATAACTGGGAAAGTTCAGGAGCAGAGGGAAGCTTCCGGAGAGGAATAAAATGGGCCATTTTGCTGAATCTGTCGATTACAACCCAGATTACCGTGTGTCCTTGTGAAGCGGGAAGATCAACAGCAAAGTCCATGGCCAAATGAGTCCAAGGTCGGGAAGGAATTGGCAATGGACAAAGCAGACCTTGAGGAGGAGATCGTCCAGACTTGGATGTGGCACAGATGGAACACTCCGAGACAAATTTCTTAACATCTTTTCAAAGCGAGGGCCACCAGACCAGACGAGACAAGAGTTCGATAGTTTTCTTAATACCAGGATGACCTGCTTGCCTGGTATTATGGGATTGTTCAAGGATGGGGGCACGCAGCTCCGGGGGAACAAAGGCTACTCCCATAGGAGTATCAGATGGAGCAGAAGTCTGGGCTGACAACAACTGAGAAGCCATCGTGGGAAATAATGCAGCCACAATTTTCGTAGGAGGTATATGGGGTCAGGATCCTCAGTATTGGGGTCCTCAGGGGAGAAACTTCTAGACAGAGCATCAGCCTTCTTATTCCTGGAGCTGGGGCGAAAGGTGATGACAAAGTTGAAGCGGGAGAAGAAGAGTGCCCAACGAGCCTGTCTAGGATTCAGTCGTTTTGCTGACTGGATGTACTCGAGGTTCTTATGGTCAGTAAAAATGGTAATTGGTACCGAAGAACCCTCCAATAGATGTCTCCACTCTTCTAGGGCGAGTTTGATAGCTAATAACTCCCGATTTCCTATGTCATAATTCTTCTCTGCAGGCAAGAATTTCCTGGAAAAGTAGGCGCAGGGATGGAACTTCTCGTCACAAGGTAGTCTCTGGGAGAGAACAGCGCCAGCACCCACATCAGAGGCATCCACCTCAATGAAAAAAGGAAAGCTGGGATCTGGATGTCTGAGAACAGGGGAGTTGGAAAAACAGTTCTTCAAATACTCAAAGGATTCTAAAGCTTGAGAGGTCCAATTCTGAGGCTAACCTCCTTTACGTATAAGAGCCAGAATCGGGGAGACTTGGGTGGAGAACCCTTTGATAAACTGTCTGTAGTAATTGGCAAAACCAATGAACCTCTGGATAGCTTTGGTGGAAGTAGGTAAAGGCAAATTACGAATAGCGGAAATCTTTATGGGATCCATTTTGAAGCCTTCACGAGATATGATGTACCCAAGGAAGGGAATCGAGGTTTCAAAAATGCATTTCTCAAACTTGGCATAGAGGGCATTCTTCCTTAAACGAGACAAGACCTTGAGAACGATGCTCCTCCAGGTTTTTAGAAAAAATAAGAATGTCATCTAAATAGACAACCACACAATGGCCCAACAAGTCTCTGAAAATATCATTAACAAATTCTTGGAAGACCGCAGGTGCGTTGCATAGTCCAAAGGGCATTACAAGGTACTCATAATGCCCGTCGCGGGTGTTAAAAGCAGTCTTCCATTCATCGCCTTCTCTAATTCGAATTAAATTGTAAGCCCCTCGAAGATCCAGCTTGGTAAAAATATTGGAACCTTTCAGATAATCAAATAACTCCGATATTAAAGGAAGAGGATATCGGTTCTTTACTGTTATTTTGTTAAGGCCACGATAGTCAATGCATGGACGTAGGCCTCCATCCTTCTTCTCGACGAAGAAGAATCCAGCCCCAGCAGGGGAGGAAGATGGTCGAATGAAGCCTCTCTGAAGATTTTCCTGGATGTACTCCTTCATAGCTTTAGTCTCAGAAGGAGAGAGAGGAAAAGTACGTCCACGAGGAGGCATGGTTCCAGGGAGGTCAATAGGGCAATCGTAGTGGCGATGGGGAGGAAGTTTTTCAGAAGATTTCTTACTGAAGACATCAGAAAAAGCCAGGTACGGTGAAGGGATGGGAGGAATGTCTGTACCCACTGAAGAGAGTTTGAGAAGAGGGCTTACTGGCAGGCAATGTTTAAAACAAAATGGACTCCAACGCGTGATCTGAGCAACTGACCAGTCTATGGTGGGATTGTGAGTGCAGAGCCACGGCAAACCCAGGACCACAGGGGTAGACGGGCAGTCAATAAGCAGGAACCAAAGCTTCTCAGAATGGAGAATGCCCACTTTAAAAAACAATTCAACTGTAGATTTGGAGATCACCGCCGTGGAGAGAGGGCGATCATCGATGGCCAAAACACGGAGAGGAATAGCCAGAGCTTGGAGAGGAACAGAATGGAGTTCAGCAAATGATTTGTCCATGAAATTCCCTGCTGCCCCAGAATCAAGGAAAGCTTGAGTATGAATAATCTTTGAGGAGAACTGGAGTTGCACAGGAATGAGTAAATGTTGCGCAGAGGTCTGAGGAGATGAACCATGGGGAGGTGAGGTGGTCCCACCTAGATGGGATTCCCCAAACCCAACTAGGCGCTGAAGTTTCCCGGCTTCACTGGACAACTTGAGGCAAAGTGGGATTTGCCCCCACAATATAAACAAAGGCCTTCCATGCGTCTCCGGAGTTTCTCTTGAGGAGGTAAACGGGCTCGACCTATCTGCATAGGTTCTTCTGCAGGAACAGAGGAGGGTATGGCTGGAGACGAAAAATTCGAAAGAGGAAGAAGAGGCTTCTGGAAATGCGGTGCCAATGGAGGAAGAGATCTTTTGGCGCGATCCTTGTCCAACTGGTGCTCTCTCTGCCGAGTATCCACCTTAATGGCTAGGTCGACGAGGTCTTCCCAGTGCGTAGGAAGATCCCGAGCAACCAAATCGTCCTTCAGGCGGAAGGAGAGCCCATAATAAAAGGTAGCGTGATATGCCTCGTTATTCCTATTCGTCTCAGCCACCAAGGTCCGGAATTCAATTGCATATTCTGGGACCGAACGAGTGCCCTGGCGTATCCGGGACGAAGCAGATGCCGTACGGCCAGGAGCATCAAAAATTCTTCGGAGGGATTCGATAAAGGCCTTGGTGTCATCGATAAGCAAGTCCCCTTTCTCCCACAAAGGTGAAGCCCATTCAAGTGCTTTGCCGGAAAGGCGTGAAATAATGTAGCCCACTTTTGCTCTTTCAGAGGCAAATTGCCGGGGTAACAATGAAAACTGAATCTCACATTGGATGAGAAATCCTCGGCAGGCAGAAGGCTCACCGGAGAAGAGAGGTGGTGCAGGGATGTGAGGTTCGGTGGGGCGAACCGGGCGCTCCGGCACGGGAAGCTGAACAGGAGGCTGGGATGAAGAAGGAGACATGGCAGACAGTTTTTCCAGAATTGCTGTGAGTGCAAGGCCAAAATTCGACTGCTGAGCCTCAAAGGAATCCATGCGGTCTCCTAAATTTCGGATAGCTCTGCCGAAGTCGGACAGGGTCCCCTCAGTCGGGTCCATGGCCCGATTATAATGTAAGGCCCGAAGGCTCCGAAGTAGTGAGGACCAAGGAGGGAACTCCAATCCGAGGAAATTTCGTGGTAATAAAGGGGCAAGAGTGAGAGTAACCAAAGTCCAAGCAAATAATCAGTCCAGGCAGCAAAGGTTCAGAAGTCCGAAGTTCAGGCAAGGTCATACACAGGAATCAATTGAAGAAGTAGAGAAACACACCTAGGAGCAAGGAAACTTGACCTATAAACGGGCACCAGTCCAGCATCCAGAGCTTCCTTAAATAGGCCCCAATTGGCGCCAAACGGACGCCGGCGTGATGGCGTCATGACGCACGCACGCGTGCACCCATTCCGGCGAGCCGACTTTGACGCGCGCCGACTTCGACGCCGGCAGGCATTAACAGGCACCCTTACACTAATTCAGGAAATTATACTGGTTGAAGTGGTGGTGTATGTGTGATAGCTGTTTTGTCATGATTCTGACAAGTAGCAACAGAATGAATGGCAGTTACCACATCGGCATCCATTGCTGGCCACCAGTATATTTCTTGTAGTCTTTGTTTTGTACGTACAATTCCTTGATGACTCTCATGTGCAAGTTGTATGAGCTTTTCTCGCAAGGTCTCTGGTACCAATAAATGGTGAGCTCCACGGACAACATAGCCATCTACTAAGGACAATTCGTGTCTAATCCTGTAGTAAGGTTGAAGGTCAGGGCTGAGTTTCTTCTCAGCATTTGGCCATTTGCTTTGTAAGATGTCCCATAGTTTTTCTTGAATTGGACATGTGAGGCAAGCTTGCTTAAAATCAGAAGCTGTAACTGTAGATGATAGTAAATCAGTCAATGCTACAACTTCTATGTTCTCATCCAGTGTATCAGAAGCTGTAGGTAAACGTGACAAGCAATCAGCAGTAACATTTTTCAAACCTCGTTTGTATTGCATTTTGTAGTTGAAATTCAGTAGCCTTGCTGACCATCTAGCTATATGCATTCCAGCTCTTCCTAGTCCCTTTGTGGTAAGTAGTATAGTTAAAAGGCTATGATCAGTGCATAAGGTAAATTCTCTGCTCCATAGGTAGGTTCTCCATTTTTTTGTTGCCCAAACACATGCTAGAGCTTCTTTTTCAACAGTTGAAAACTTACGCTCTGTCTCTGTAAGTGTTCTGGATGCAAATACAACAGTTTTCTCTGTATGAACAGCATGGATCTGTGTGAGAACTGAACCAACACCATAGTCGGAAGCATCTGTAGTAACCACAGTGGGTAGTGCAGGATCAAATAAAGCTAGCACTGGATTGTTCACAATTAGCTGTTTCACTATTTCAAAGCTATGTTGAGCAGATTCTGACCACACCAGACTTAAAGTTCCACGTAGTAGTGCTCTGAGCGGCTCCACAACTGAAGCATAGTTGGGAATAAACTTAGAATACCAAGAAGTAAGACCTAAGAAAGCTCATAAGGTCTGGAAATCAGATGGAGTAGGCGCTTGTGTAACCGCGTTGACATGGTCAGGGCCAGGCCATAATCCATTTTATGAAATTATATGACCCAGAAATGACAGCTGAGTTTGTCTGAAGTGGCATTTGGAAAGGTTCATTTTGAGTCCTGCATTTCAGAACCTTTTCCAGGTACTTGTCATGGAGATCCATAGTTGGAGCGTAGACAATTATATCATTCAAGTAGCATTGTAAACCAGGTAATGTATGCCATGGAGTATAGAAGACATCAGTCTTTGAAAACAACTCGGTGCTGAATCCAGTCCATAAGGTACACGCTTGAACCGAAACAAACCATCATGGGTGATAAATGCAGTGATGTCTCTGCTTTCCTCATGCAGTAATACTTGATGATAAGCACGCTGAAGATCCAGAGTAGAAAAGAATTTTGCTCCTTGGAGTTCAGAAAATATTTCCTCTATGTGTGGCAAGGGATGATTATCCAAAACAACTGCTTTATTAGGTTCATGGAGATCAACACACAATCGAATACCTCCAGTTTTCTTCTTTGTTACAACAATTGGTGAAACCTATTCAGAGGATTCTGATTTTTCAATCACATCTTGCTCTACCAGTTTCTTTAGTTCCTGTGAGACAGTCTCCCTTATAGAGTAGGGCAATATCCTCAATTTCTGGCATACTGGTTTTACATCTGTTCTCAACTTAACTTTGTGTATAAAGTTCTTTGCACAACCCAGTAATGTGTTGCTTTGTGATGACATTTTAGACACTGGCTGTGTGGCAGGCACTGGTGCTGTAGTAATGAGAAGAATTAGGCTCTCGCACTCCCTTTTAGAAAAATCGTGAAGAGATGTCTGGTGCTCAGTGGTAGAGGTACGGCCCCCTCCCGAATCAGTACTGAGAACAAAAGGTA
Source organism: Xenopus borealis (assembly GCA_024363595.1). Taxonomy (NCBI): domain Eukaryota; kingdom Metazoa; phylum Chordata; class Amphibia; order Anura; family Pipidae; genus Xenopus; species Xenopus borealis. The sequence continues at coordinate 56,492,367 of CM044443.1, read as the reverse complement.
TCCACGGCACACAGAACTAATGCAAGCAAGGGATCACCTTGCACATTTAATGCACTGCACTTCCGCATTAAATGTGCAAGGTGATCCCTTGCTTGCATTAGTTCTGTGTGCTGTGGATACCTTTTGTTCTCAGTGCTGTAGTAATGAGACCATACACTAATTGTAGGTTTAATGCAGCAAACAGATCCCTTCCAAGTATAGCAGTACCCTTATTCACAATGTAAAAGTCACATTTTGCAGTATTTGATTTAAATTGTACAGTCACTGGCAAGCAACCAAGCACAGGGATTGGATCCTTTCAGTAACTGACTAGTCTCAGGGCAGGTGCAACAAGGATATCTTTTGCAAATTATTTCAAGAAAATATCCTTTGGTAGTATAGAAACAGCTGAACCTGTGTCAAGCATCAGGTTAATGGAGTGTCCATTTTCAGCAGAAGCAGTATTGACAGTGCATATAAACTTGTCTGGAATAAATGTACCAACTTTATCCACACTTAATACTGTAACATTTGTAGTAGTGACTTCATGGACATCTTTAGCAGAACTACAGCAAACCCCAGAAAAGTGACCGACCTTTGAGCATCTGCAGCACTGTACCACTTTGGCAGGACATGTAGCATAATTTGCAATGTGTTGTGTTGAACCACACTGAAAGCAGTATTTATTTGTATTTGCTGCCAGGTTTTGCAGTGATTACCTTTCCTTAGCACTGTATTTTGCCTGTGACTTATTAGGCCACAGTTTTGAATTCGCAATCTGTACATTCCCAGCAGTTCCCTGAATGAGAGTTTTAGCCTTTACCACAGCTGTTTCAATTTGGCTAGCAACTGAGATAACATTTGCAAGGGTTAAACCTTTTTCTAGGAGTAGTCTCTCTCTAATGCATGGTGAGTTTGTTTTTTTCCACTATTTGGTCTCTTAGCATTTCATCTGTTAGATTCCCAAACTCACAGGTAGTGATGGGCGAATCTCCCCAATTTCGCTTTGCCGAAAAATTTGCGAATTTCCAGAGAAATTCGCGAAATGAGTCACGGCACGCTTTTGACGCGCGTCGCATCAACTTCGATGCGTCGCATCAAAAACGACGCGTGACTCGTTTTTTCGGCAAATTTTCGCCAGGCGAAATTTCACTGGCGTTTCGCGAATTTATTTGCCAGCGGCGAATCGCGGGTATTCGCAGCGAATTCGCCCCTTCGCCCATCACTACTCACAGCTAACAACCAGCTCTCTCTCAAAGCTGCTACAAATTGTTCTGTGTATTTGCCATTACGTTGTCCACGTTGGCGGAATTTATATCTTTCAGCAACCACATTTACTCTTGGCACAAAAAGATTCTTTATAGCATTAAGAGCAGTTTCATAAGTATCATCAGGTAATGGTAATGTATAGAATATACGCTGCCCCTCTGCTCCCAGGCAGTGAATAAGTAAAGCACGTTTTCTAGCTGCAGAAATCTCCCCTTGGTAGGGTTGCCACCTTTTCTTTAAAAAAATACCAGCATTCCTATATATTGAGCTTTTTTCCCTATTAATAACATTGAGATCGGACATCTAAAATACCGGTCAGGCCGGTAAAAAACCGGCCAGGTGGCAACCCTACCCCTTGGTCAGCAGCAATAATGTGATTATCAAACATAAGTATCCAAGCAGTAAAAGGTATGGTAGGCTCACCAGGGTTTTGGTAGAAAAGGTGCAGACTGCTGCAGAGGTATAAAAAAGACATCCTTGTCGCCATTTGTTGTGTTTGGTAGCCGAGTATAAGCAGGGTATAACAGTGCCTTATTAACAGGTGCATGCAGCCATTGCACAACTGCAGTACACAGTGACACCCGCAGGCCAGTTGTATAAACACTACAATTACGATGTTCGTGCTACAAAATTTGGCAGGTTATGAAAGTTTGAACATACAGATGCACTCTAGAATGGAGTGCTCAAACCTCTCTTCGGACCAGGTGCTAAACAGTAATACATCCGACCTGCCACAGGTCAAACAATTACTTACAGAAGTCCAAAGCACTGTAGCACACTTGGTTGGAATGTTGTGCAATAAGTGATTTATTCGCTCGAAGCATATTTGCAGACAACAAGTGGCAACGTTTCGGGCAACGCAGTGCCCTTTATCAAGCCTGTGTAATTGTGCACTGTTATCTCTTAAATAGCATGTGTAGGAGGAGACCAGAGAATAGGGAAGGAGAAAAGTGAGGTGAGGAAAAAATAGTGACACCCTTTCATTGCATACAACTGTCTCCTCTGTGTTGCAATTACATATCAACCATTCATTGTAAATGTTACATTGTATACATTACATATTCCCATATAATAACATTGTTGCATTAAATTCTGTTCCATCCTGTGTTTTTTTTTTTACACATCTTGTGTCCAATTTGTGAAACATCTTCTAAGTGAATGTGCATATAAATTCAACCATGTAACATATTAAATCGGGGATGGGGATAAAATGTCCTTGCTTTTGAAACGGACAATAATATGGATCAGAAGATCTGAGACGCTGCTGCATTACCTGACTTGCAGTATGCAATGTGTAGCCCTTCTGTGGTTTCTCCATTCATGCAATAGGTAATTTGAGCACTCAGAATGTTACGATCCTTTTCTCTTCGATAATCTTGAACAATACAAGTAATAGTAACATATTAGTACATTGAATGGAACCTTTAAAATATTCAAACAGTACCAATACTAATCAATTGTCTGCTCCCTACTGGTAAATAAACATTGCTGGGGTATAATCCTTATTGAGACCTCTAGGCCAAATTGTGTCCAGTCTATTAATCCACTGCATTTCTAATCTATGTAGTTGTAGTAATCTATTCCCACCCCTTCTTGGTACCTCAACTGAGTCAATTACCTGGAACTTAAGCTGACTAACTGTATGTCCGGCCTGTTTAAAATGTGCTGGAACAGGTAATGTGGTAAGTTCCTTACGTATAGTGGACTTATGTTTGGATATTCTATCTTTTATTTTTTGAGTTGTTTCTCCGACATAAAGGAGGCCACACAGGCATTTCAATAGATAGACAACAAATGTTGACTCACAAGTATAGTACCATCTGATAGTATATTTCTTTCCAGAGTGTGGCTGGTGAAAGTTTTCCCCTTTAATTACCGAATTACACTGGGCACAATGCAAACATGGAAATGTCCCAAACTTCGGTCTAAGTTTCTAAGAAATCTAAGAAATCGGGTATGGTGTCTCCTCATGCTTCCAACATCTGCTTTGATTAGTCTATCTTTAAGGTTTTTCGCCCTTTTGTATGCTATCATTGGTAAATGTTGAAATTGAGGAACATCCGGCAAACATGATTGTAATATATGCCAATGTTTGCATATAATATTACTGATCTGTTTGCTGGCTGTGTTATAGCTACTCACAAATACCATTTTAGAGTCTTCTTGTTTTTTCGGAGTTGAGAACAGGAGGATTCCCTGGACTTACTCTGTACCTTATGTAAATTCTTCCGTAATATCTCAGTGCTGTATCCCCTTTGGTAAAAACGCTTCGACATTTCATTCATTTGTTCAGTACACTCACAGGGATGGCTGGTGATGCACTTTACCCTTGCATACTGAGACATTGGTAGAGAATGCTTTAGGGGCTCTGGATGGAAACTTTCAAAGTGAAGAAAAGTGTTTTTGTCAGTCTCTTTTCTAAACATGCTGGTTTTCAGTTTATTGCCTACTCTATAGTTATTTTTACATCCAGAAAATTCAATGTTGATTTGTCGGACACTATTGTAAATTTCAAAGTCCCAACAATCTGATTTAAAAAGTTGTAGAAATGTGTCAAACTATCCTGTGTACCATCCCAAATTAATAACAGGTCATCGATGTAACTTATATACGGTGAACAGTGGGTCTTCCAGAGGTGATTATTATAAATAATCGTGTCCTCTATAAAGGACATGTAGAGGTTAGCATATGTGGGGGCTACATTGCTCCCCATTGCTGTCCCCCTTTGTTGAATATAAAAAGTGTCACCAAACAGAAAATAGTTCTGATGTAAGACTATCTCCAATAAGGGTAGAGGAAATGCCCTCTGCTCAACCGTATAATCAGTCTGTTCCAGATAGTGTTGTATGGCTGTTAATCCCGCATCGTGTGCTATTGATGTGTACAGACTCGCGACATCTAAGCTGACCAGCAGGATGTCATGTTCTGGCAATGTGATCGCACTTAGTAATGTCAGTAAGTGTTTCGTATCCCTGACATATGATCTCATATTCTGTTACAACGGTTGTAATATTTTATCAAGATAAACCGCTAAAGGGGATAGTACTGATTCTGTACCAGCAACAATTGGACGGCCTGGTGGTTTTTGTAAATTTTTATGTATTTTAGGTAAGGTGTAAAACACCGGTGTAATAGGGTTATCCTTAACCAAAAAAAGTTTAAGATCCTCTGATATAATTCCATCCTCTGCGGCTGTAAACACTATATTCATAATGCATTATTGAATAGAGGACAGAGGATCTGCTGTCATTTTCTTATAGACATTTTGATCCGACAGTTGCATTTCTATCTCTTCCATATAATATTGTTTATTCATAACCACCAGGGCGCCCCCTTTGTCTGCTGGTTTCACAATTAATTTATCATTATGCATCAGATCTTGTATATATCTATTCTCCTTATGTGTCAAATTTGATTTAGTACCCATCATTGGATTACGTTTCATTTTCTTTTTGAGTATATCCATATCTCCTTTCACCAGTTTGATATATGCCTCTACCACATTATCTGTGGTTGGTGGTATAAAAGTGCTTTTGTTACGTAAACCCACTGCTTTAATGGAGAGTTGGTAATGTCCCAAGCCCCCATTACTATAAGTGGTACCTGGTGCTATGGGTAATTTTGAAAAATGCAGTTTTAATCTCAAATTATGAAAATTATGAAAAAAACGTAAATCTATATCTAGAGTAAATGTGTCACAAATGCTAGTAGGGCTAAAGGTCAAACCCCTTTGAACTACAGAAGTCTGTAAAGGTGTAAGTATACTGTCAGAGATGTATACTAACATGTCTGCTGAGTTCTCCGTGCTGATCTGTCTCCACTCCAAGGCCAGGTCTGGTTCCCTGGTGCGTATCCGACTTCTGCTGTTGTCCATTTCGAATTTTTTTGCCCCTCCGCGTCTTTGGCCAGATTCCGGGGGGCTGTAATCTAAAAAAGAGCTCTCTGAGGTACTGTCTTCCGCACGAACAGTGCACAATTACACAGGCTTGATAAAGGGCACTGCGTTGCCCGAAACGTTGCCACTTGTTGTCTGCAAATATGTTTTGAGCGAATAAATCACTTATTGCACAACATTCCAACCAAGTGTGCTACAGTACTTTGGACTTCTGAACATACAGTATTTATGCAATTGTTACAGATTTGCTAATGAAGTTGAATTGTCCTTTAAGCTGTAAGTCTAACTTCTCCCAAAAGAGATTTGCTTATCTCACCTGGTGGCTGTTCTGGGATCTCTGCCAAAAGCAAATTAAGTTAGAAACTTTGTTTCTTTTTCTGGCTGTTCAGTGCAGAGAAAGTCGGGACTTTCCAGTACAAATGCGGGGCTGGGGGTTTAGCTGTCAAAAGTTGGACTGTCCCATTGAAAACAGGACAGTTGGGAGGTATGTGATCAGTCCCACATCTTGGCTAAACCTATGTAGTAGTTGAACTATAACTAAGCACATTATTAAGAGAGTGCTAAAAGCTAACTGGTGCAAGATTAGAGCTAGGAGGAGACACTAGAGCCTAACATCATATAAAAAATGTATAACAGACATCATTGAAGGGATATTACATGCCTCCCAACTGTCCCTTTTTCAGAGGGACAGTCCCTCTTTTGACAGCTCAACCTGCAGTCCCTCGTTTGTAATGGAATGTCCCTCTTTTCTCTGCACTGAACAGCCAGAAAAAGTAACAAAGTTTCAAACTTAATTGGCTTTTGGCAGAGAGCCCAGAACAGCTAACAGGTGCAAATAAGATAAGAAAAGACGCAATTGTAACATTTTAGATAAGGAGAAATATTTTCAAACTTTCATAATCTGCCAAATTTTGTTAAATGAAAATGGTAGTTAAGGGGTGTGGCCACAAAAACGGGCGAGGTCAACCACGGCAAAATTTTTTTGTCTATCTTTTTACTCCCAAAATGTTGGGAGGTATGTTATTAGGCCTATTATAATGATGTTAGAGTTAGGCTGCAAGATAATAAGTGTGATAAACTGGCTGCTAGTGGATGAAATGATTGTGCTGTGTTCGTTCAGCTAAAGCAGTCAGACAAGCACAGTACATTTATTACAACATGACAGGTGGGTGTGGCTGCTTCATGTTTCCTCTCAGCTTAGACAGGAAGAGGGAAACAGGAACAGGAATATGAATCATAAGAAAATGGCAAAACAGCAGGAATTCCCCTAACCAAAATGGCCACACAAGCAGGTTACTACTTCATATTTATGTTTTGCATACTTTTTTTCCTCTAGAATCATTATCAGTGCAGCATTATATTTCTCTGTCATTTGTAAGAACTTCCAATTAGGAACCCTTAGTGTTTAACAGCAGCCCTTTTGTTTATTACTATGCAGCAGAGGGGATATTAGAGGGCACTCTCTATAGCAGGTCAGATAGTATCCTATGCCCTTAGGGATGATGCAGCCATGTGGAGCAGAGCTGGCAACTTTTCATCTATTCATCATGTTATATGGCAATAAGCTTTGTTCTTATTGGTTCAGTAAAGTGACTGACAGTATTGCTTCACAGAATAATGAATTCTGTACTATAAAATCTTGCTTTCTATCACAAATATCTATTTTGTCATTCAAATCTAGCTTGGCATGCACTAGTTAGTTACACTATTATATATAGGGTTGCCACCTGTCCGGTTTTGAACCGGACAGCCCGGTATTTTGAAGGGCTGCCCGGTTCAATGCTTCCTGCCCGGTTTTCCAAATAAGGAAAACCGGGCGGGATTAGCTTGATTGACGCCACGATCAGCCAATCGGCGATCGCGGCATCATAGCTCCGCCCCGTGACGTCACGGGACTGCCCACTGACGTCACGGGACCGCCCACTGACGTCACGGGACCGCCCCCGTGACGTCACAGGACCACCCCCTGTCCGGCTGGAGCCACAGGGAAAGGTGGCAACCCTAATTATATATTATATCCAAGTTTTAATTTACATAATTCATTCTGTAAGTAACTTTGCATATGTGTGTCTGTTACATCTATGTTATATATTTGTGAGACAGATTGATTGTTAAAATGTACAGAATGTAGTTTTTAATACAATGACATCTTTTTGTGCACTAATCATGTTTTGTTCTCATTTTTTAATAGAAATAAGGCTTTTGTATATTTTTTATCTGTGTATATGGTCACAAATATTAATATACCATGAGAGACAATTCTATGTATCAGAGATAGTTTTGTATACAGAACGTATTTGGGACAAAGGCACCCCATACTTTAATGCAATTGGAGTGAGAAAAAACATCCATTGCCAATGCTTTTGAAGTCAGTAAAACTTGACAAAACAATCCATTTTTTTGTGAGACAACAAAAAAGTCTCCCATAAACTTTAATTCTTTTCACAAATTTAGCTGTTTTGCTATTTTTTCTGCAGTTTTGCAAATTTTTCAGTTTAACTTTTGAAGTGCAAGGCACTTATGAGCCAATGCACTAACATATTGAATGCACACATTGTCCATTTTGACATAATTTACATTTGCATTTTATACAGTATGCAGTTGTTCCAGCTGCTTGTGTTTAAAACCAGGGACAAACACTTATATATGTACAGAGCACTTAAGTAACTCAAATTCGACAGGTTGCCACCTAAAACCTGCAGAGTATGTATAAGTCAATGGCTGAGGTTTGCTGACATATTAGAAGAAGTTAATAGCCTTCCCGACATTCAAGGTTTTTTCAAGGAGGTGGTGAAGTCCTCAAGAATGATTTAAAAAAAACTAGGTGTAAAGTTTAGGGTGAGGACTTCCAAGGTAATTTTCTCAGAGAGCAATGCCATGAGCAATGTTAAGAAGACAGCGGGAGCTTAGGGAGATTAATTTGTGACTGAGAGATTGGTGTAGGGAGGAGGGTTTTGGGCTTTAGGAGAACTACAGGCTTCTTGCTAGGGATAGGCTGCACCTCAATGATGATGGTGCTGCTGTTTTGGGGGAGAAAATGGTTATGGGGGGAGGGTTCTGTAAAGGATTCTGTGGAAGACAGGTTAGATGAGGTAGTGGGCAAAGCAATGGAAAATGGGGGAGGAGATTTGGGTGGTGACAGGGAGGACCACGTCATATGTTCAATATGGTACCAGTATTAAATGTATCTTTGCAAATGCAAGGATTCTGAATGGTAAAATGAAAAAGCTTGAGATGCTGGAGGGAAAATATGATATGATTGGTGTGACCAAAACATTGCTGAAAGAGCTGCATGACTGGGCAGTTAATTTCAGCAGCTATACTTTGTTTCAGAGGGACAATATAAAATGAGGGGGCGGAAGTCTTATGGGTGGAGCACTTCACTGATTGTAAAGAATCCACCAAATTAATTGTAGGACTATGTGATAGACCCCCCCAATTTAAGTGAGGAGGAGATGGCTAAGCTCATGATGCAAATAGAATAGACTGCTAGTTTAGGGAAAGTAATGGTTATGGGGGAATTTAATTACCCAGATATTGACTGGAGCAACAGTACCTCAAGGTCAGTTAATAGGAACAATTTTATAAACAAGGGAACATAATTATACCTCTTTATAGATCCCTAGTAAGACCTCACCTGGAGTATGCAGTGCAGTTTTGGACTCCGGTCCTTAAGAGGGATATAAATGAGCTGGAGAGGGTGCAGAGACTTGCAACTAAGCTGGTTAGAGTGATGGTAGACATAAATTATGAGTGTAGACTGTCCAGGTTGGGGTTGTTTTCTCTGGAAAAAAGGCGCTTGCAAGGTGACATGATTGCACTTTACAAATACATTAGAGGACATTATAGACAAATATCAGGGGACCTTTTTACCCATAAAGAGGATCACCACACTAGAGCCCACCCCTTCAGACTAGAACTAAACTTGATGGACTTGCATGACAATTTTATGGCACAAGTTGTTGAGGAGCCAATCTGAAAAAAATGCTATACTGGATCTAGTGATCTCTAATGACCTAGAAAGTATAGCAAATGTGCAAGTGATTGAACCCCTGATAATAGTGACCATAATATGATATAATCTAATGTCTGGTGCAAAAAAAAACTGGGACAACAAACAACATGAATTTCAAAACAGCTAATTTTAGTGTCTTAAGGGCTACCCTTCAAAGCATAGATTGGGACATTATGTTTTCAGATTAATATGATATAATCTAATGTCTGGTGCAAAAAAAACAAATATACACTGGGACAACAAAAAACATGAATTGCAGAACAGCTAATTTTAGTGTCTTAAGGGCTACCCTTCAAAGCATAGATTGGGACATTATGTTTTCAGCTAAAAACACATACTAGAAATGGTTGTCATTTAAAATGGTATTAAATTGTTACTGTTCTTAATTTATTCCCTAAAGGAGTAAATGTAGAACCTCTAATAATCACCCTAGTTGGCTTAATATACTGTAGAAGTATATTAATACCCCCAGACCACCTTGCAGAATTTACTTTATACTTTAGAGCAATTTCAACAACTCTCGTGGTATAAAATCAATCCTAAAAAATCACAATCTCTCCCACTAAACATACCCGAACCAGAATTGAAACTCCTTCTGCTTAACTTCGATTATAAATGGGAAAAAGAAACTATAGAATATCTTGGAATCAATCTCACTTCATCCTATAACACTTTATATAAAGCTAACTATTCGAAACTTATTGACAAACTCAAAAAAGATCTAACCACATGGCATACATATAAGCTTTCTTGGTTTGGTAGGATATCTGCAGTGAAAATGACATTACTGCCACAACTCTTGTACTTCTTCAGGTCGTTACCAATAAATTTTCCTGTAAAAATAGCAACATCAATAGAGAGGGCAATATCGGAATTCTTTTGGGAAGGGAAGAGATCAAGGTGTCAATTATGACTAAGCCTAAATCATTGGGGGCCCAGGAGTTCCACACATTTATAGATATTATTTAGCAAGTAGATTAGAAGTCATGATCCATATACATGCTCCTACAGAGGAGCCATGAAAAGACACAGAGAATCATTTTGCAGCGCCCATGCAAATAGCACATTTATTCTGGATACCGAAGTCACTTAGAGAAACACCCAGGGAGCTTTTCCCATCATTGCAGTAAGCCCTAGATTTATAGGATTCAATGGCAATTAAGATGAAATTAACCACACCAAACACAGAACTATTCTTTGCAACAAAAGATTTTCGCCAGGATGTAGTCCCATAGATTTCAAACCATGGATTGATGCAAAAATACTCACAATCACAGCGTTCCATTCAGAACGAAACACAGTACCATTTCAGCAATTTTAGGAAAACATGGTATCCCACACTAGCAATTTTTCCGTTATCTGCAGATCAGACACTTTGTGGAAACTGAGGTCAAAATTCAAAATGCTCAAACTATGACCTATTTTGAAACTATTTGCTTCAACCACTCTTATCCATCTAACTCTGTGTCGCTGTTGTATGGCTGTCTCTCAACAGATACCACAGTCATACACATACCACAGACCTTAAATTGGACAAGATGGCGGCTTCCAAATCAGAAGCCTTGCATCAGACTTGCATGGCTCAGTCTTGGTGTAGGAAGGAAGGGTTTGGGTTCCTAGAGAACTGGGCTGATTTGTCCTTGGGGTACAACCTATACAGTCGTGACGGATTGCACCTCAATGGAAGGGGGTCCACTGTGCTAGGGGAAAGAATGGTCAAGAGGTTGGAGGAGTGTTTAAACTAGGCGAGTGGGGGGTGGGTGAGAGAATTATGGGGAAGCTAGGGTAGAAGGGGTAGTTGGATTAGTAAGGGGTCATGGGGGAGGAGTGAGGGGGGCATACATTTTACCAACAAAGTTTGTCGGGTAAAATGGGAGACCTAGAATTAATTGCATGCTCTAAATATTATGATATAATTGGTATCACTGCGACTTGGTGGGATGAAACATGTGACTGGACTTTGAATTTAAATGGTTACACCCTTTTTAGGAGGGACAGAGAGATTAGAAAGGGGGGAGGAGTGTGTTTGAATGTAAAGCCTGAATTAAAGCCATGCACTAAAGAAATAACCATTACGGGCACTGGTGAGGGTTTGGAATCCCTCTGGGTAGAGATTTCGACTGGGCATAAGTTTACAAAGAAAATTTTCATTGGTGTATGCTACAAACCACTAAGTGACGATTATGAAGCCCAGCTACTTTTACAAATAGAAGCAGATTCACAACTAGGTCAAGTTATTATTATGGGTGACTTCAATTATCCGGATATTGACTGGGGTAATGGGGTTGCCAAGACAGATAAAGCTAGTAGGTTTCTAAATATGCTAAATGGCAACTTTTTATCCCAGCTCGTTCAAGAACCTACTAGGAATAACTCTCTTTTGGATCTTGTAAAAACTAATAACACTGAACTCATCTCTAGCATTTGTGTGGGTGAGCATTTAGGAAATAGTAATCATAACATGGTCTCCTTTGAGATTCTGTTGCAGAGGCAATTCTATAAGGGAGTAACTAAAACATTGAATTTCAGGTGTGCAAACTTTGACAGTAAAAGAGCATCTCTGCAACATATTAAAGTGGACCTGTCACCCCAAAAAAATATTCAAAATCATATTTTATCACATTAGTCAAGCAAAATGAACATTAATTACACTATATAAATTATTTGAATATTGTTTTCTTCAGTCTGGGAATTCATAATTATAGCAAGCAGGCAGGAGCCATTTTGTGGACACTGTTATCAAGGCAAGCCTTGCATCATCTCAGAATCTTGTTTGTGCACCAGAATGGGGGACCCGATGTCTATCCCCGTGTCCTGGCTACACAAGTAAATTGTTAAGAGAACTGGAGGAATGTGTGGAGAGCAGTTACATCTAGGAAGTGCTGTATTATCTGCCCCACCTCTATGCCTAAGGCATAGAGGAGTGGCAGACAATATTTGATTGACAGCTGAGATTTTTAAATGAGCTAAAAAACAGCTATGAATGCTTTAATAAAAAATGTTGTGTCTGGGTGACAGGTCCACTTTAAGTGGGAAATACTTTTCACAGGGTTAAACACTGAACGAAAATGGGAAGTCTTTAAAATGCTGCTTAATAAATATACATGTCAGTACATTCTGCTTGTAAGCAAGGAACGTTGTTGCAAAGCAAAACCTTTTTGGTTCAAAAGAAGTGTTGGTGTGGGTAAGAAAAGACGTGCTTTTAAGGCTTTCAGGTTAGCTGGGACAGCCAAATCATTTATAAGGTACAAGGAGGCCAATAAATCATGCAAAAAAGCAAGGCAAGCTAAAATCGATAAGGAAAAAGATATAGCAGTAAGCAGTAAAAAGAATCTAAAATTGTTTTTTAAATGAAGCAGGAAGGGGTAGGACCTTTATTATCGGAGGCGGGGTCAACTGGTTGAGAGGAACAAGCAAAAACCTCAGATTCTGAATGCATACTTTTCGTCTGTCTACACAAATGAGGAACCAGCAAATAAAGGTTTCCTTATTAATAGTCCCAATTCTAATAATACATCTAATGATGCATGTTAACATGTTAAGTTAAACAAAGGTCCAGGGCTAGATGGGATTTATCCCAGGGTAATTAACGAGCTTAGCTCTGTGATTACAAAACCTCTCTACTTAATTTTTCAGGATTTCAGGTCGGCATGATGCCGAGAGACTGGCGAATTGCTAATGTGGTGCCGCTATTCAAAAAAGGATCCCATTCTCTGCCTCAAAACTATGGGCCTGTTAGTCTGACATCGGTGGTAGGAAAGCTTTTCGAAGGATTAATACAGGATAGGATACTGGACTTCATAGCAAATAACATTACTATGAGTTTGTGCCAGTATGGTTTTATGCGTAATAGATTTTGCCAGACTAACATAATTTCATTTTATGAGAAGGTAAGCAGGGACCTCGATTCTGGGATGGCTGTGGATGTAATTTACTTAGATTTCAGTAAAGCATTTGATACAGTGCCACACAGAAGGTTACTGGTTAAATTAAGGAATGTTGGCCTGGAACATAGTATTTGTAACTGGATAGACAACTGGCTAAAAGATAGACTACAAAGAGTGGTTGTAAATGGAACATTTTCTAATTGGACTAGTGTTGTTAGTGGCATACCGCAGGGCTCTGTACTGGTTCCCTTGCTTTTCAACTTGTTTATTAATGAGCTGGATGTGGGCATTGAAAGTACAGTTTCTATTTTTGCAGATGATACTAAATTGTGCAGAACTATAGATTCCATGCAGGATGCTGCCACTTTGCAGAGTGATTTGTCTAAGTTGGGAAACTGGCAAAATAATATAAATGCAAGTTATACACTAAATGGCAGTGTGTTGGGAGTTTCCTTAAGTGAGAAGGATCTTGGGGTTTTTATATAGTTACATAGTTACATAGTTAAATTGGGTTGAAAAAAGACAGAGTCCATCAAGTTAAACCCCTCCAAATTAAAACCCAGCATACACAAACACACACACAAAACTCCACTCTTTCACACCTCCACTCTTTCACACAAACCATACAGATGCAGTCACTTGGATTTGTAAGTTAAATGCATCGTGACTCAGGGCTAATTGAAGAAACTGTGTTATCTAAAGTCATCTTAACTCATTTAATGCATTTAACCTTTTAATTAGCATACCAAAGCACCATTGTTTTCAATGGTGAACTCTTTAATTGGATGGGATGCTGTGACACAATATTCTGTGCTAAGTGGGATAAATGAGATAGATGAGTTAAAGGGGTGGTTCACCTTCAAGATAACTTTTAGTATATTGCAGAATGGCCATTTCTATTAAACTTTTCAATTAGTCTTCATTATTTATTTTTTATAGTTTTTTAATGATTTGCAATTTTCTTCTGTTTCTTTGCAGCTTGCAACTGGGGGTCACTGACACCATCTAAAAACAAATAGTCTGTAAGGCTACAAATGTATTGTTATTGCCACTTTTTATTACTTATCATTCTATTCAGTCCCTCTACTATTCATATTCCAGTCTCTTATTCAAATCAATGCAGGGTTGCTAAGGTAATTTGAACCCTAGGAACCAAATTGCTGACACTGCAAACTGGAGAGCTGCTGAATAAAAAGCTAAATAACTCAAAAACCACAAACAATAAAAAATGAAAACCAATTGCAAATTGTCTCAGAATATCACTCTCTACATTATACTAAAAGTTAACTCAAAGGTGAACAACCCCTTTAAGTCACGACGCATTTAACACACAATCCAAAGTGACTGCATCTGTATATGCCCATAGCTATACTAACTGTAGCATTTAGTATCAAAATAGTCTTTGATATTGTGTCTGTCCAAAAAATTATCCAGGCCCCTCTTAAAAGCATCAATAGAATCAGCCATCACAACATCAACCGGCAGTGCATTCCACAACCTCATTGTCCTGACTGTGAAGAACAACCTACGCTGCTTCAAATGAAAGTCCTTTTCTTCTAGTCTGAAGGGGTGGCCTCTGGTGTGGTGATCCTCTTCATGGGTAAAAAGGTCCCCTGATATTTGTCTATAATATCCTCTAATGTATTTGTAAAGTGTAATCATGTCTCCCCTCATAATTTAAGTCTTCCATCCCTCTAACCAGTTTAGTTACACATCTCTGCACTCTATCCAGCTCATTTATATCCCTCCTAAGGACTGGGTTCAACTTCCAGTGAACGAGCATATAAAATTATATTCAGATGGTTATACACTCCCACACGTATAAGCAGGCTGAGCGGTAACCCAGATCATTCAACTTGCTTTAGCGTTTGTGGAGAACAAGGGTCATGTGATGTGGCTCAGACTTTTTGGAAGATAGTTGCGACTATGCTCTCCGAGGTCTTATACTGTTCCATTCAAGCGACTCCCCATACATTTTGTCTAGGCATGTAAATTAGGGCCATACACTCAAAACCATCCAACAAATTAGCTACTCATATCCGGACAGCAGCAAGATCTCTATTGGCAGCAAGTTGGAAGAGACCACAAATTCCAGGTCTCCAAACACTGACAACTAAAGTAAATAGGATCAGAGCAATGGAATCTATCAGAGACAAACTTCTAGATAGAAGTTACGAAGGAGAATTGGAGTGGTACCCGTTGGCGCTCATACTGACCGGCTATCCCGATAGAGGAGATGTCACTCGGTAGGAACAATTGGCAGCTATAATTATTATAATTCTTTCTTCTGTATTCCTCTAA
>CM044443.1:56445487-56459488 GCA_024363595.1 Xenopus borealis | reverse complement strand
TTACCTAGTTCTTGGGTATGTCGATGTCCCTGGACCAAGGCTAAGCAAACAGTGTATGAGCTTCAGCAGACACTGTATGTTTACTGATGTTACAATTGGGTCATGCTGACAAAATTATGAGTATGTGCTGGGAGAGAATGAAAAAGTGATATGTGATTCCATATAGTATATAGTATATAATTATATGATATACAGACAGCCTTAACAATTTAATATTAGGCCATGGAACATGTTAGTTACAGAGGCAGTCAAAAAAAGTTTGTACATGCTATACATCTCTGTTTAACAATATAAAATGATTCTCATTTTCATATGCTTTTTGCATTACTGATTATGTGCCTCTCTGTCCTTAGGCTCCCAGTAGCGCAGAGTACAGCTCTCCAGAGATGACTTACACTCCATTGCCATGCTTATCCAGGGATCCAACAAATCACAGAGGTATGCGATACACGTATAATGTTTTTATATGGTTATTAAGTGTTTCCATGCCCTCATTCTTATTTGAGGAGCAGATAAAAAACAACAGTTTTTTATATCTGTACCTAAAGCTACCCAACTCTCCAGAATGTTGATAAATTAATCTGACACAGAGAGAAGATTTATTATTAATATATATATATATATATATATATATATAGAGTTCTCCATCGGTGCAAGAAGCCAGCACTCACGAAAAAATAATGATAATAAATTGACTGACGTTTCAGCCCCCTCCGAGGCTCCGAGAAAAGCCTCGGAGGGGACTGAAACGTCAGTCATGTCTATCCAATAAAACTTTTTTATTTTATTTTTAAGTCCTGTGAGTGCGGACCCTCTTTGCTGCTGTTTTATATATATATATATATTAATAATGGGTTATCCAGTGTTATACTGATGCCATCACATGCAGGGAGAACAGAGTTGTCAAGAACTCCCTCATTTAGAAACAGGGACTTGGTGCATACTGACTTCTGCTCCTCTGAGATGAACATCTCCTGTCTGTATTCCCTGGCCCATTCAATTTAGGTGCAGAGCCCAATTAATGGGTATTTAAGCCTGCCTCTTCCAACAACCTGTTCTGGATCATTAGCCCTTCTGCTTTTTCCAAGCCATTAGAGTCCCTGTCCTGAGATCTGTTCCTGTGTTCCTGTCTGTAAGTCGATTTTGTGTCCCTGGCCTGTTATTTGATTTCTTCTTGTCTGCAACTTCTTGTCTGCAACTTGCCCCAATCTAATGCTGGGTTCACAGAATCAGTTTAATTGCTTTAACTGCTTTGCACATTCTGTGTTGTTTCTAGTTTTCTAGTTATTCTAGTTTTTTATGTATTAATCTTTTGTTAAAAACACAGTTTTGGTCAAGCCTCTGTAGAGACGCATATGTTGACTAATGTCCCTATGGCTTTAAATCCCTACGCTTCCTTTATTTCACTAGTTGCTGGGCAGATGGCCATGGATCTAGTTGTTAGTTTACATTTCCCAATTATTGGCTAAGAGGCTTTATGACCACTTCCTGCCACACTGTAACATAGTGCTTGGTAAGGGGTGACTCTTCCTCATTGGTTTCTGGTTGCTGACCCATCTAGATGACCCCACTGAGCCTGGGTACAACAATGCCCAGTAAAAAAATTTTTGAACCTGTAGTGTTGAGTGGGGCACATGCAGCTGTCTCATAAAACTGTCCTAGCCTGCGGATTTCTATTCTACATATGCCTCTTTGCTCTGTAAGTAACCCTGTGGATCAATTGTCTCTGACAAATAAACTATTCCTGTTTTGTTTGATTATAAGAACCTCCTTCCTTTCTTTTATCATTTCATGCACAGTAGCCTGTGGGAGTTGTAGGTGCACTACACCATACCTTAATTTCTTCCACTTTGTTTTGAGTCAAATGTAACCCATGCTCTAATACACTAGCTGGAAATTAACCCCTTTGGTCTAAATAACCCAAAATAGTATTACACCTCTATATAGTATGTCTGCTAGAAGTTAGACAGCACACAGGCTTTTTAACAGCAAAAATAGCTATTCTGAGAAGAGTAGGGGAAATATTTGGATAGGATTTAGTGGACCTACCTGAGAAGATGTGTCCTGTACCACAAGTTGCTTGGAGCAATTGCTTTGTTTATAAAGATTCCCTCCCCAGAGTATTACTCATAGGTAGTGTTGCAAGAACCATTTGTATGTCATATAATCGATTTCCATAGAAAGGAAAGAACTATGTATACTATTACAGTTCTGGACTGGAGTTGCTGGCCATTATTATAGACAATAATCTTTTGGCTTTTCTGTGTTCAAAGTGGTAAAAATAGCAGCACTCCCATTTCACAAAAATAAAACCTCCTTTACTGTCACATCCACAATGTTTCAGACCTCCTGGGTCCTTTTTCAAGCTATTTTTACCGCTTTCACACAGATGAACACGTCAATTTGCATACACCCCTTGGAAGAAGGTTTATAATGCACTGGAGGATAGTTGTATTGTATATTAAACTTTTCTGGATTCAGTCTTATGCGACAGTTTGGAGCAAGCAGAGTTTCTCTAAGTAGTGATGGGCGAATCTACCCAGTTTCGCTTTGGAGAAAAATTTGCGAATCTCCACCGAAATTCGGGAATTGCGAAAGAAATTTGCGAAACGAGCCGCGGCACTTTTTTGACATGCGTCGTCGTCTTAGACGCGCGTCGCGTTGTTTTCGTCGTGCGTTGCGTCATTTTCGACACGCGTCACGTCGTTTTTGTTGCGTCGTGTCAAAAAACGAAGTGCGACTCATTTTTTTAAGCGGATTTTTGCCAGGCGAAATTTTCGCTGGCGTTTCGCGAATTTATTCGCCCGCAGCGAATCGCTGGAATTCGCCGCAAATTCGCCCCTGGCGAATAAATTCGCCCATCACTATCTCTAAGGCCTTTTTTGATGATACCCACAACAACCCAGTGACGTTTTACCAGAATGTGAAAGTCCTATCTCATTATACAACAACAATTTCTAGTGTACATTAAGATGAGAGATTTGGGCATGTGTAGCTACCACTTTCCACAGATTATGGGAAAGTATGGGAGAATATGGGAAGAAGCTTCAAGTGCACCCAAGGTCCCATAGGTTGTAAATGTCATGTTCTAAAAAAAAAAGTGATGAACTGGTTGACGTGTGGACCAGTCTTGCAGTAGCATCACAGGTAAAATAGACTAAAAGAGCAAGATGATTTGCTTTACTAATGCAGTGAGTGGCAAAAGGAGCAACATGTTCTTGGAAGCTAGTGATGTCAGGATTACATGTAGAAGGGGTTTGCCGTTGATGGCTATAGACTTTATCATTATAAAGGCTGTCTGCAAGGTTATTGAAAACCTACTTGTTTTCATTGACCACTTTTCCAAAATCAATTTTGCAGCCCCACTAGCGATCAAACATCACAAACTATTGTTTGCTGGATTCATGTTGTATTGGCTAAGCTTGGTGATGCTGTAGAAATGGGTGTGCCTGCTATAGCACCCCCCAGGTGAATAAGAATGTTCAACCAACTGATGATGAATATGGAGAAAGATACAAACACATCAGTCCCACCTCCCACTTACAACTTACTACTGGAGTCACTCAATATCATTAACCTTACAGACATGTATACAGTTGATTGTAAGCCCCCACAATAGATGGAAAATGGGTTTTAATTAAGGGGCAGATATATCAAAACATGACTTTAGATCTTAAATAAAAACTCACATTATATTCATTGCAATGGGATTTTGGAACCATATTTATCAAATGGTGAGTTCTAACTTTCACACATTGATAAACACAATTCTAAAAATCCCTTAGGTATGAATATTTTAGGTATGAATAGAAGGTGGGTGAGTTTTTATTTATTGAGCTCTAAACTTGATTATTTCTGCCCTTTTAAAGGTTTAGAATTTAAACTCATTATGGCAGGGCCTGTTTGATGATGTATATTCTCTATAAAGCAATGCGTACATGTGTGTGTATAAATAACAGGTAACAATAATAAATGCTGATCATGTGGAAAATAGCTGTAGGGCATACCTCCCAACTGTCCCTTTTTCAGAGGGACAGTCCCTCTTTTGACAGCTCAACCTGCAGTCCTTCATGTGTACTGGAAAGTCCTTCTTTTCTCTACACTGAACAGCCAGAAAAAGTAACAAAGTTTCTAACTTAATTGGCTTTTGGCAGAGAGCCCAGAACAGCTAACATGTGCAAATAAGATACTTTGCAACAATTGTGAGATAAAAAATAAGTAATTGTAACAGTTTAGATAAGGAGAAATATTTTGAAACTTTCATCTGCCAAATTAAATGAAAGTGGTAGTTAGGGGGAGTGGTCAAAAACATTCGCCGTTCTAAGCACGCCAATTTTTTTTGTCCCTCTTTTTACTCCCTAAAATGTTGGGAGGTATGGTTGTAGGGGAATATGAGGAAATGCGTAAATTACAAACTGATACATTTATATGGATTAGCATGGACATAATATGAAGTCAACAGGTTATCAAAAAGCTAGTGTGGCTAGCTCTTATACTGCTACTCATAAGCAGACATAAAAGCTTTACTTTATATACCTCAAACTCTTGCAGTAAATCCACCTTCCAGCACCTTCACACAGTGCAGCACTTCCACAAACATGTCCCATAAGTTAACAGCTGGTACTTGTAAGGCTGGACTATGTTTCTTTAGGAATCTAGTAATATGAAGATATGTAACGCAAAAATTGAAAGTGTTTTTTTTTTCTTTCTTGCAATCACACCCCTCTGCTCCCTTTTCATGAATTTATTGAAAATTAACATTTGATTGTTCTTATCCCAGCATGTGACTAGGGAGCAAGAGTGTGACAGTGAAAATGTGAAACATATCTCTAAAAACGTGTGATGAGGTATGGGGTGCCGTTTGTCCCAAATACATTCTGTATACAAAACTATCCCTGATGCACAGAACAAATGTCTCTCATGGTATATTACTATATTACTATAAATAAAAAATATACAAAATGCTTATTTCTATTAAAGAATGAGAACAAAATATGATTAGTGCACAAAAGGATGTCATTATATTACAAACTCCATTCTGTACATTTTAACAATCAATCAGTTTCACAAATTTATAACCTCCATGTAACAGACACACTTATTTGCAAAGTTATTTACAGAATGAATAATGTAAAGAAAACTTGGACAGAATATATAATAGTGTATGCCAAGCTAGATTTGAATGAAAAAATTGTTATTTGTGACAGAAAGCAATATTTTATAGTACAGGATTCATTCTTTCAACAAAATGAAAGTTTTGTTTCACAAAACAGATAAAATATCCATTCTGTGAAGCAATACTGTCAGCTACTTTCCTGAACCAATAAGAACAAAGCTTACTGGCCTGCTTGTGCAGACATTTTGATTAAGGGCATTCCTGCTGTTTTGCCATTGTCTTATGATTCCTCTTCCTGTTCCTGTTTCCCTCTTCCTGTCTAAGCTGAAAAGAAACATGAAGCAGCCACATCCACCTGCCATGTAGTAATAAAGGTAGTGTGTTTGTCTCACTGCTTTACCTGAACTCACACACGCAATCACCACTAGCAGCCAGTTTGTCTGACAGTTTATTATCTTGCAGCCTAACTGTAACATCATTATAATAGGCCTAATATCCCTTCAATGAGTCACTTATACATTGTGTATATGATGTTAGGCTCTAGTGTCTCCTCCAAGCTCTAATCTTGCACCACTTAGCTTTTAGCTCTCTCTTAATAATCTGCTTAGCTATAGTTCTACTACTACATAATAGGTTTAGCCAAAATGTTGGATTGATCACATACCTCCAAACTGGCCTGTTTTTAGAGGGACAGTCCCTCTTTTAACAGTTCAACTCCCAGTCCCGCATTTGTAATGGAAAGTCCCGACTTTCTCTGCACAGAACAGCCAGAAAAAGAAACAAAGTTTGTAACTTAATTGGCTTTTGGCAGAGAGCCCAGAACAGCCACCAGGTGCAACTATTTTTTACTTTTTATAATTTTGAGATAAGCAAATCTCTCTTGGGAGAAGTTAGACTTACAGCTTAAAGGGCAATTCACCTTCATTAGCAAAACTAATAATGGAAAAAATTGCTGACATTTGTTCAAATGTTTCATAACCTGCCAAATTTTGTATCAAAAACATGGTAATTAGGGGGTGTGGCCACAAAAATGGGCGCAATAAAAATTTGCAATGCTATGCACATGCATTTTTGGTCCCTCTTTTTCTTTCCAAAATGTTGTGAGGTAAATGATCATGATTTTTTGCTCGTGAGCCACATTTAAATGTAAAAAAGAGTTGGAGAGCAACACAAGCATGAAAAAGTCCATGGGGATGTCAAATAAGAGCTCTGATTGGCTTTTTGGTAACCCCTATATGGACTGGCAGCCTACAGGAGAGAATTTTTGGCAGGACATCTGTTTTTTATACAACCAAAACTTGCCTCTAAGCCATTAATTCAAAAATAAGCACCTGCTTTGAGGCCACTGGGAGCAACATCCAAGGGGTTGGAGAGCAACATGTTACTCACGAGCTACTGGTTGGGGATCACTGGTGTATAGTATGATGGATGGGTTTCATGAAGTCTCATAGATAGTTGTAGATCAACTACTACATAATAGTTTTAGCCACATGTGGAACTGATCATGTGCAGCCACTCCTGAGTACTGTGTGCAAACTATATGGGTCATTTAGATAGGGGCAATTTTAGGGAATCATAATTTATTCACACTATGGAAAATACTGTTTTTTAAATTATATTACTGTATGAGATGCACCTGGATTGTCACTGGGGAGGAGCTGTACAGTTCAGATTTGGCAGTTTGGCTTTATTAATTATACAATGTTTTCTTTTGGTACTATTGACTGTGTGGAGAGGGGGTCCGGACAGTCTGCCCCTGCCTGCCCCTGATATCATGGCTTCAACCCCATTGCAGCAAGACCCACCCCCCATTGCATAACAGCCCGCCCCCTGCCTTGATCCCCTGGCCACCAATGTTGTATTTTAATACTCTATAGGCCCCTGCACAAATATTTTTTGGAGCCCAATTTTTTTAACTTGTAAGGGGAGCCCTGGCACCAATGTTTTTTTCAAAAATATTTTTTTGGGGCCCCAATTTTTTTTTAATTTGTGAGGGGGGCCCTGGGGCAAATGTTTTTTAAAAATATTTTTTGGGGCCCCAATTTTTTTTTAATTTGTGAGGGGGGCCCTGGCGCCAATGGTTATTAAAAATATATTGTTTGGGGCTTGTACGGGGGCCCTGGCACCAATGTTTTTTTTAAAAAAAAATATTCTTTGGGGCCCCATTTTTTACTTATTAGGGGGGCCCTGGCGCCAATGTTTTTTTTTTTACTTATAAGGGAGCCGTGACCATCAATATGTGTGGGGGGAGGGGGTTAGTTTTTTAGTGCTGATATCTGTGTGGTCTTTGATGTGGAGTAGGCGGGATCAGAGGTGGGGCTTGGGTGTCAGCATGGGCGGGGCCCAGGGCCCCCAAAAATGTTGTTGTGCGGGGCCCCGTGATTTCTAATGGCGGCCCTTTGTGTTATATAAATACATTATCATCCCCTAAAATTGCCCCTGTATAAATGACCCCTTTTATTTGCACACAGTACTCAGGAGTGACTGCTCATAAGTCCTGCACATTATACTTTACAGAATATATGTGCACCTGATCACTTCCACACTGTGGCTAAACCTATTATGTATTAGTAGAACTATAACTAAGCAGATGATTAAGAGAGAGCTAAAAGCTAAGTGGTGCAAGATTAGAGCTAGGAGGAGACACTAGAGCCTAACATCATATACACAATGTATAAGTGACTCATTGAAGGGATATTAGGCCTATTATAATGATGTTACAGTTAGGCTGCAAGATAATAAACTGTCAGACAAACTGTCTGCTAGTGGATTCAATGATTGTGTGTGTTAGTTCAGGTAAAGCAGTGAGACAAACACACTACATTTATTGCTACATAGCAGGTGGATGTGGTTGCTTCATGTTTCTTTTCAGCTTAGACAGGAAGAGGGAAACAGGAACAGGAAGAGGAATCATAAGACAATGGCAAAACAGCAGGAATGCCCTTAACCAAAATGTCTGCACAAGCAGGCCAATAAGCTTTGTTCCTATTGGTTCAGGAAAGTAGCTGACAGTATTGCTTCACAAAATGGTTATTTTATCTGTTTTGTGAAACAAAACTTTCATTTTGTTGAAAGAATGAATCCTGTACTATAAAATCTTGCTTTCTGTCACAAATAACTCTTTTGTCATTCAAATCTAGCTTGGCATGCACTAGTTACTTACACTATTATATATTCTGTCCAAGTTTTTTTTATATAATTCATTCTGTAAGTAACTTTGCAAATAAGTGTGTCTGTTACATGGAGGTTATAAATTTGTGAAACTGATTGATTGTTAAAATGTACAGAATGGAGTTTGTAATATAATGACATCCTTTTGTGCACTAATCATATTTTTTTCTAATTATTTAATAGAAATAAGCATTTTGTATATTTTTTATTTATGTATATGGTCAGAAATAGTAATATACTATGAGAGACATTCATTCTGTGTATCAGGGATAGTTTTGTATACAGAATGTATTTGGGACAAACGGCACCCCATACATATCTTCATATTACTAGATTCCTAAAGAAACATAATCTAAATATTGCTCCGAGTTTATCAGTAAATGTTGGTTGCATGACATTTTTCCAGTTAACAAGATATGATTTCCATTTACTCTCTGCTGGGTGAGACCAGGTGTACAGCCTAACACCCAGGATATTCCTAGGTAATCATCTTTAAAGGCAACTGTGCAAAATTATGTGATGTTTTGCCAGCAGATCTTCTCCATTGATTTGAATCTGATCAGTTTGCATGCACACACAAACAGCAGAGCTGAGGTCAGCCCGAAGATGCTACCTCCACTGTGTGTGTACACACGCAGGCTGATCGGATTCAAATGGAGCAGGAGCAGGCACCAGATCTGCATCTCTGAGTCTGCAAAAATATGCAGGCTGACAACAGCCGATGCTCTTAACCTGTGTGCCCTCAGCCTTGGCCAGTGGAACTCAATGCATATAACAGAACTGTTAAAGAGGATGTAAAGGCAAAAAAATAAAAGCCCATTTTTACTTTATTTAAAGTGGACCCGTCACCCCCAAAAAATATTCAAAATCCTATTTCATCACATTAGTCATTAAAAATGAACATTAATTACACTATATAAATTATTTTAATCTTGTTTTCTTCAGTCTGGGAATTCATAATTATAGCAAGCAGGCAGGAGACATTTTGTGGACACTGTTATTAAGGCAAGCATTATATCATCTCAGAATCTTGTTTGTGCACCAGAATGGGGGACCCGATGTCTATCCCCATGTCTGGCTACACATTTAAATGGTTAAGAGAACTGGGGGAATGTGTGGGGAGCAGTGGCATCTAGGAAGTGCTGAATGGAAAGTGAAAGTAATTATCTGCCCCACCTCTATGCCTAAGGCATAGAGGAGTGGCAGACAATATTTCATTGACAGCTGAGCTTTTTAAATGAACTTAAAACAGCTATGAATGCTTTAATAAAAATTTTAATTTGGATTTCATGTTTAATTTGAAAAGGACTTTTATTATACAGATTTTTGTGTCTGGGTGACGGGTCCACTTTAAAGAAATCTGTCTCCAATATACTTCAATCAAAAAATGTCTACCGTTTTTTTTAAGAAACCTGACTGTATGCAGTGAAATTCTCCCTTCAATTACTGCTGTGGATAGGAATGGTCAGACAGTACCTAAGTGCTCTGCAGGGAAACTGTCATACTTTCAAACAGCAGGGGAAACCCCCCACCTTACTTCCCAGAACTCCAGCAGTTTTGTCTTTTTCCCTGTAAAACAGCCAGTGACTGTGTAGAGATTTGTATCTACAGATCGAGTGCAGTCTGTATATTCTGATTATTAATCAGTGTCATGCCAAGGCAGCATTGCTCTGGCATCAAAAGTTAACATGGCAAAATAGTTGGTTGCAGTCTCACACAGAGACCCTTGATTGTATATCTCACCAGGGGGGCTGTGGAAAGGTGACATCCATTTGTGTCATCAGAGATGGTCTGGAGCCACACCATTTGGGCAAGGAAGCTGGGGCAGTCTGTTCTTTGATCGGCAGATCAAAGAACAGAGCTGTGGACCTAGAGCAGCAGGGGGGATAGCTAGTAGAAAATGATGGATTATAGGAAAGTATCCATATCTCCTGTGTCATAGGATTCACAACCTCATAACTTACATATTGGTTATGAGGAAGTCACAAGCTTCCTAACAATACCAAACAGGACCAGCCTATACCCACCTGTTAGGAGGGCTGGTTCCTGGGGGACTGGAAGATGGGAACCTATTAGTGTTTTTAATTGTTCTGTTTGCCCACACATGGATCACAGCCTGCCCATGTTTTTATTATAGTATTGGGTCCTGGCAAGTACCCATATTATATTAAGGGATATTGGGGAATATTGCCTGAGCTGTATTGGCTTCTATGGGAAATATTATTTGACTTCTGTTGTTTTGATAATTTATGACGATCCCTAAGCTTAACCCTCCCAACTGAAGCCCAGATCACACTGAGCATGTGCAAGTCTTGATATTGCAGAGATGTCTAACAAAGTTACAAGATGACAGCCCCCTGCACCAACTTTTCATGCATAAATCATTTGTCTTATTAGGCTTGTGGTGCAGTAAGTTCATGTTTATATTTAGTATACAAAATACAGCATTTCTAACATTACTCTATTTTAGACTTTAGTTGCCCTTTAACTGGCCTCATATCATGTGAGTGATATCAAATATCTCATTCTTCTACACAGAAAACTAACTTAAAGCTATTGCACTGCTTAGTAAAAAGGGGCAAACATGATCTTAGTATAAAATCACATATCATATCTTTATACTGGCATTCTGATCACTTTTAGTGCATTCCCAAATAGTGGTGTGTTTAAATAGCACATTAATTTTAATAAATTCTCCTTCAGTATGGTTATAATGTAAAGACAGCTTCCTAAGTGCACAGATAGGAACATTTTTATTATCATAATTACCCAATTACAGATGGGAGAGCAGGTGTCCAGAGCAGAAATAGAATATGCAAGCATGTGTATTTAAATTACACTATCAAGCACAGCAGTTTTTGAGTGATATTTCTTTACCCACGAGCAAAGGACGAGTTAACAGCTTCTGTCCTACCTTTCCTTGATAAAGTACCCCTTACTTAGTAAGTACCATAGGGTTTCTTAGGGTGCAAAAATACATCCATCTCTTTGACCAGTAATCTAGTGATGTCGACAATAAGTGGACCCACCCCCGACCCTGTAGCTGGCCAGCTAAGACCTGTCCTAGGTTGCTATTATGGTTCACATATATATGCACCAAAACCTGCCAATAACCTCAGTACAGTTCATATGTTCACATGTACAAGCCAAAAGCAGAGTTATTGCTGTAATTTATGTTTCTGAATGTTATAACAGTTATATATGCATTGTGTTAGCAGAAGCAGAAAATGTACCTTTAACCTTTTAAGTGCCACAGAACGTAGAATCTACGTTCTGTGGCAAAGTAACTTGAAGTGCCACAGAACGTAGATTCTACGCTCTCCTGCACTTCCGGGTTTAGGAACGGAGGAGCGGCTTTTTGAGCCGCTCGCTCCGTTCCTCCTCGATCCCCTGCTCCTAAGCAACGCGCAGAGCAGGGGATCGCGTGGCCCCTGGAGCGCGATCGCTCAGGGGCCACTGAAGCAGCAGCAGGCACGCTGAAAACACTGAAGACATTGAAGAACTGCATGGGACAGATCTGCCAGTCTTTTTCCCGAGGTTACTGCAACTACAACTCACACAAACACACACAAACACACACATATTACACTATAGTACATTTAGATCTATACTGTCACGGTCGGCACCCAATACCAGAACAAACGCCAAGCACCCTGGTCTGGGCTCGTGCTTCACCAGTAGTGTGACAGCCTTTGGCTTCGGGAGGAGCCCTCAGCTACTCAGATGCCACCTGTACTTAAACGAGAGGTGCAGGGCGGGAGTTCTGGCCGGCAGTGGGGCACGACTGTATAAAAGTCTTTAAAAGCCGATGGTCATGGTACAGACAGGAGAAGGCAGGTTCGAGGTCAAACTGGCTGGGTCGAGGCAGACTGATAGCTAGGAGTCGTCAGGCAGGCAAAGGGTCAAACCGGGTGATCAATCAGATAGGAAACGGCAGAATCGGTAGTCAAAAACAGGCACAGGTCAGGATAACGAGATCAGGGTAGTCAATAAGCCAGGCAGGGTCAAACACAGGTAGCAGGAATAAATCAGAAGCTTAAACAGCACAGGAAAGGCACCAGGAGCAAATCCTATCACGGGCAATGAGTAAATTAGAAATGCCCCTTTAAATATTTAAACTTTGGCGCCATTGTGCGCTGACGTGAAAACGCTATTTATAATAGGAAGAATGCGCGCGGCGCGCGCACTAGGGAGAAGACCAGGGAGAGGAGCGGCTTAGCGTCCCCACCGCACCACTAGACCACTAGGGTGAGTTTTCATAACATATACTTACACATACATTTTTGGGGATCACATACACTCGGGGTGGTCACAAACACTTGCACACGCACATACACGCACATACACGCACATACACGCACATAACATGCACATAACACGCAATTTACCAATTGTACACATGCTTATGCACATATGTTGTATTATGCTTTTTTTCTTATCGTTGCTTTTTGGCTGAAATTTTTTTTTATTGCCATTGAGAATAGCGTATTCGCTAACCGTACTGTGCAATAACATTTGTATGTTATTAAGGTGATTGTATTGCAATTTTGTTGATTTTGGTGCATTTATAGCCAATTTATCTGCATTTCACACTTTTCTGTCTTATTTTGTAAATTTTATCTGCTATATATCCATTTGGGCGTCTCCGTGCGCCACGTAGTAAGGTATATCTATGCATATTGGGCATCAAAGTGTTCAGTAGATCCCTGGCGTTCATGTGTAGGATGTTTTATGCTGATACGTTACGAAATGTGGGGCATATAATTAGGTAAAATTCAAGCTTTGTGACGATTTTCTGAAATTTGATAAAAACCATTACGTTCAACATCGCATTACCCTTTGTCAGTTTGCAGTAGAAACTCAAATGTACCCATATTGGATTCGTGAGAATGTGTACTTTCAGAAAATCTATGGTTTTCTAGGGTCTCTATACTGCTAGGGGGTCTTATGTCAGATATACACATAATGGGGTGCTTATATTGAAGCAGCCAACACGTCAGCCGTGAAAATTTATGTACACTATTGTCATTTGGGCGTCTCTGTTCGCCACGTAGTAAGGTATATCTATGCATATTGGGCATCAAAGTGTTCAGTAGACCCCTGGTGTTCATGTGTAGGATGTTTTATGCTGATACGTTACAAAATGTGGGGCATATAATGGGGTAAAATTCAAGCTTTGTGACAATTTTCTGAAATTTTATAAAAACCGTTACGTTCAGCATCGCTTTACAAATTTGTCAGTTTGCAGTAGAAACACATATGTACCTATATTGGATTCATCAGAATGTGTACTTTCTGAAAATATATGGTTTTCTAGGGTCTCTGTACTGTTAGGGGGTCTTATGTCACATATACAAATAACGGGGTGCTTATATTGCAGCAGCCAGCTCGTCAGCCGTGAAAATTTTTGTACACTATTGTCATTTGGGCGTCTCTGTTCGCCAAATAGTAGTTATATCTATGCATATTGGGCATCAAAGTGTTCAGTAGACCCCTGGGGTTCATGTGTAAGATGTTTTATGCTGATGCGTTACGAAATGTGGGGCATATAATGGGGTAAAATTCAAGCTTTGTGACAATTTTCTGAAATTTGATCAAAACCGTTACGTTCAGCATCGATTTACAGTTTGTCAGTTTGCAGTAGAAACATAAATACATATGTACCCATATTGGATTTGTCAGAATGTGTACTTTCTGAAAATATATGGTTTTCT
>CM044443.1:56366347-56405074 GCA_024363595.1 Xenopus borealis | reverse complement strand
CAGTAAACCAGTAAACCAGCAGTAAAGAACAATGTAAAGGGGAACTAAACCAGCAGTAAAATAATAATGAAATAAGAACAATAAAAAACACAAACCAATGAAGAAAATGGCAAAATAATAGTAAAAATCAATCAAATAACTGTAATACAAGATCAGAAATAAAGTTTGAACAAGAAATAAAGAAAAACTACTAAAGAAAGCAAAGAAAAAAAGAAAAGAAAAAAAGTATAGAGAAAAAAAGTAAGAAAGTAAGTGAGTAAGCGTGAGTATGAGTGTGAGTGGCAAAGCTGTCTGTAAGTGTTGTCTGTAAGTGGGTATACTAAGGCCAAAGAGAGAAGAAAAAAGAAAAACTAGAAAAAAATTTTTTTTATATAGAAATAAACAGAAATAAAGGATGTAGAGAGGTGTAGTTGAGCTCACTCAGACGAATCCAGGCAATCAAAGCAACCAACTCGGCAGGAAACCAGCAGATTGGCAGCAGGGGGGCTCCAACTGTAGCAGATGCGCAGCAGGAGTGGAAGGGGCGGCGTTTTGGGGCATAAATTTATAGGGGGAGCAGTGGAGACATCATCATTGTGCTCCCTGCGTCTCCACTGCTCCTATTGGCTGCTCAAAACCGAT
The DNA here is from genome assembly GCA_024363595.1 of Xenopus borealis. Lineage (NCBI taxonomy): Eukaryota > Metazoa > Chordata > Amphibia > Anura > Pipidae > Xenopus > Xenopus borealis. Next base: position 56,404,453 of record CM044443.1, on the reverse strand, counting down.
CGGGTCCTGGATCGGTAAGTATGACCTGTATTGCTCGTTGCCTAGGGGGTTTTGAAGAGAACAGAAGCGGTGCACAGCTTTTTAATGCGCACCGCTTTCTGCAGGGAGGGAAATGCTGCCGAACGTAGAATCTACGTTTTGTGGCATTTCAAGTACCTTTGCCACAGAACATAGATTCTACGTTGGCTGGCATTTAAAAGGTTAAATAGAGTTGGACTCAGGCTGCAGCCTTGTCTGACTCCACAGTCTTGCGGGAACCACACGCTTCTCTTCCCGTTAATCTTCACACTACAGTGGTTCTCAGTATATGACATCATATGTCTTCCCTCCTATCCCGCTCTCCAGAAGTCTCAAGAATATGCCTGGGTGCCACACTGAGTCAAAGGCCTTTTTAAAAGCTACAAAAGAGGAAAATATTTTTCCATGTTTTGTATTATGGACATGGTTCCTGATGAGGCTGTATAGGGTGTAGATTTGATCACTGGTGCAATGTTCTGGCATGTACCCGACTTGGCTCTGGCTGAGAACATGATGCTGAGTTAGGAATGTGAGGAATCACCTATTTAGGATAGTGTTGAACAGTTTGCCCATTGTGCTCCCCACGCAGATCCCTCTGTAATTGACTGGGTTATACCTGTCCCAACTTTTGTAGATGGGTGTTACAAGTAGTGATAGTCGAATTTATTCGCCAGGGGCGAATTCGTGGCGAATTCCTGCAATGGCGAATAAATTCACGAAACGCCAGCGAAAACGAGTCGTGCGCCATTTTTGATGCGATGCGACACGAACGAAAACGACGCGACGAAAACAATGCAACGCGCCTCGAAAACGATGTAACGCGTCAAAAACGTGCCGCTACTCATTTCGCTAATTTTTTCGCCAATTTGTGAATTTTGCTGGAAATTCGCAAATTTTTCGGCGAAGTGAAAAGTGTTCCATTTCTGAGGGAAGTGGCCAACACTTAAGGACAAGGTTAAAGAGTTTTGTTATTGCAGTATGTGTTTCTGGGGGGTTGTATTTAATCATCTCAGGCAGAATTCCATCTGTACCGGACGTTTTTTTGCATTGTATTGTATGTCTCATTTTCTCTGCTTATTCTTGGGGTGTTATTGGTGTTTGTCAAGGGGTTTGGAAACCCTTTATTTTTGCTTCCAGAAGATGAAGCTTTGTCTTTATGTGCTTTTGTTCCAGGGTTTGTTCAACTGAGAGCATCTCTTTCTACAGATCTTGTAAGGATCTGTTTGTATTGTTTCTGTATGTTGTTATGGACTGCCTTCAGCTCTGGGTTGTCTGGTTAAGTGTTAAGCAGTGTTAAAAACCTTTGCCTTGCATGCTGGGAGTGCTGGGTGCAGGGAGGGAGGTGAGGGAGTAAGTGCAAATAAGTGACTACTGTGTGCTCTGAGAGTTTTCTCTGTTTGGGGTAAACTAGTAGATACATTTAGTACATTTATTCTATTTTTGTTTTTCAGCCTAAGAGTTTCTAAGGGGAACATTTTAAAAAAAAAACAACAAAGGGTTGTTTTACTGCTGGTAGCATACAGCATTTTTTTCTCTTTTTTCCCTCTTTCCCTGTCTGTTAATTAAGGTGGAGGAGTTAATCAAGTAAACTATGTGTTTGTGTTCTGTGGGTTTGAAACCTTATCTCTGTGACAGCAAAGCGAGTGTTGGAGTTGCTAAGCGAGTGTTGCATGTGAATTAAGTGTTAAGTAGCGTTAAATGAAAACTATACCCCCCCCCCCGGACAATGTAGGTCTCTATACAAAGATATTGCATAAAACAACTCATATGTAAAACTCTGCTTCATGCAAATAAACCATTTTCATAATAATATAGCTTTTTAGTAGCATGTGCCATTGGGTAATCATAAATAGAAAATTGCCATTTTAAAAAATAGGGACAGCCTCCTGCGATCGTATGATTCAACGGAGCACACAAACATACCAAACTATAGCGTTAGGTCACATTAGACAATTAACAGACAGAGTTCTGTCTTTTGCTACCACACTTCTTCCTGTTACAGTTAGATTTGAAATATTTCTGGTCAGGTGATCTCTGATGTAGCACACAGACCATCAAGAAATGGTGGTAATTTTTGTGTCAAACTCACAATCCAAAGTGGCTTCATCTGTACATAAAATTTTTCCCTAATAAACAGTAAAAAAAATTTCTGCACTTATGTGAACAATAAGAAAGCTGCAGCACTCAGGAGTGTGATTTTCTTAAAGAATATAATAATTTCCTCCATCCAGAGTATGGTCTTTGTATGTAATAGGTGCCTTTTAAATGATAAAATAAGACGTCACAACTCCAAAAGTACTGCAAAGTGGACACCGGATCATAAGATATGGTGTGTGTTGAGTAGTTTCTTTGGCCTCCCCTCATATTTTATCATGCAATGCATTTTCTGTGAGACAGTCTCCCTTATAGAGTAGGACAATCACTTCAATTTCTGGGATACTGTTTTACATCTGGTCTCAACTTAACTTTTTGTACAAAGTTCTTTGTACAAACTAATGAAGTGTTGATTTGTGGTGAAATTTTAGACACTGGCTTTGTGGCAGGCAATGGTGCTGTAGTAATGAGACCAATTGTAGTTGCAGCAAAGAGATCCCTTCCAAGTATAGCAGTACCCTTATTCATAATGTAAAAGTCACATTTTGCAGTATTTGATTCAAATTGTACAGTGACTGGCAAGCAACCAAGCACAGGGATCATCAGGTGATCAGGTAATGTATAGAATATATGCTGTCCCTCTGCTTCCAGGCAGTGAACAAGTAAAGAATACTTCCTAGCAGCAGAAATCTCCCCTTGGTCAGCAGCAATAATGTCATTTTCAAACATACAAATCCAAGCAGTAAAAGGCATGGTAGGCTCATCAGGGTTTTGGAGAAACATGCAGGCTGCTGCAGAGGTAGAAGAGACATTTCATCACCAATTTGTTACATTTTGGTAGAGGAGGATCAGCAGAGTATAACAGTGCTTTATTAGCAGGTTTGTGCAGCCATTACACTTAAACAGTAACTTCAACTCTAACCTTTTAAGATAGTACTGTGTATGCACTGTATAACTCTGGGCACAGTGACATCTAAAGGCAATTTGGATAAACACCACAACTCAAAATTCATAAATGTGGTACTCCGAAGACAATTTAGTGCTTTATTCAAGTAAATAGACTGAGATTTTTGTGAATTTTATGGGTTTTTTTTTTAAACATTTTTACTCCCATAAGCTTTCTTACTACTGTTTTACTTGACTTAGCTTTGCCTGCAACTTAGTACAATTGACAATATCAGCACTTTTAAACATCTTGTATTTATAAAGCTATGCATTATGAAGAAATTACTCTGATTACAGAGATTACAACTGTTTAGGAATTTATTAAGATTCATCGGTTGATATTCAGCCAAGCTGAAATTAGTCAAATAAATAGCAGCTGTGTATGTAGATTTGCAGTTCTGTATGCAGATCTTATATGTGCCAATAAAATATTAAAGGTGATTCACCTTAAAGTGATTCTGACACTAAAAAATTAATTTTAACATATGAATGTACATTACATGTTACTTATAGGTCATGGTGATCATTTTTTGCTGAGAGCTTTGTTTTTATTTGTTGAATTTCCTAAGCCTGACTCTCTGACACTCTGGGGCAAATTCATTATTGCGCGAAGAGTCTAACGCAGACCAGGCGAAGTTCAATACAATAGATAGGAGGTTGAAAAAACACTGAAAAAACACTGGAGTGTTTAAGCATTGGAGGGTGATAGTCTGAAAAAGATCGATATTTTTTTTGGGGGGGTTACCCTCCTTTCCCCCTACATTTCGTAACATATGGCAACACAACTATACAGGGGGCACATGTAGGGCAATAGGACAACTTTATTTAATTTAATTAAGGTTTCCTGGGCTTGTGTAGTGGCTGTAACATATACTTCTATTCTAAGTTAAAGTTCCCGGCGTATGCAAATAAGGCTTCGCTAGAGTAACAGCTCTCTGCCTAGCGAAGTAACAGTAGCGCAACTATGCTACAGTTCGCCGACCTGAGCGTAAATTCGCACTTAAGTGAATTTGCGTAGCCCTGGCGAAAATTCGCCTGGTGAAGTGTGGCGAACGCTAGCGAAGCCAACGCTAGCAAATTTTCACATTTTAGTGAATTTGTCCCTCTGACTTTGCCAACCTAACAGTCCCACCTCAGTCTGTAAGTTACAGTTTCTAATGATAACACATGCCTGCTGCACAAATATGGCAGCCCCCTCATACAGGAACACAGGGGATCAGACAGGTAATGTAAAAGCATCATGCAAATACTTTATGGCAAAGTTAGAAGTAGCTTTTAAAGCCAGTTATTATAATAGATGTAAAAAAGAGTTTAATTTCAGGTGTCAGTATCTCTTTAAGTTAAGTTCTAAGCAACTTTTCAATTGGCTTTCATTTTTGTTTACATTCTTTGCCTCCTTCTTCTGACTCTTTCCAGCTTTCAAATGGGGGTCACTGACCCCATATAAAAAAAACAGATGCTCTGTACGACTACAAATGCTTGTAATTGTTATTACTACTTGTTATTACTCATGTTTCTATTCAGGCCTCTCTTATTCATATTCCAGTCTCTTATTCATATTAAGACATGGTTTACAGGATAATATTTACCTTAGCAACCAGATTGGGAACATTGCATCTGAATCTGGAGAGCTGCTGAATATAAAGCTAAATAATCATACTAAAAGTTAATTAAAGCTTCATTAAATCCCTATGCTGCAGAGTTGATATAGTTGGTATAGGTGGGTTTCCTACCTAAAACTTTAGCAGCAATCAGCCCCCTAACACCGGCACTAAATTGCACCATTGCAGTAGCATATAGCAACCAGTCAGTTCTTTACTTTGATTTTCACTTATGTGATACCTTATAGTAAAGCAGGCCCCATGTATTTCTGTAAGCTTATTTTCCTTGCAATAAATTAATATTCCTGTGCTATCACAACATTAAGAACATTGAATAGTTAAGTGCAATTATTCGATTTTGCATGAGCAGTATGCAGAGCCATATATTTGCAGGGTGTGGAGTGGTGAAATATTATCTGGCCTCCTCATACTGTCATTCTTTGTACAGTCGCATTGATATATTACTGTTGAAGGTTTCATTGTATTTACATCTGATAGTAAGTGACGGTAGACTGGCAGCTCCATCAATCAGCTTCCTCACTGCTGAATTCCATCCCTGTGACAGCTAATCAGCTATGAAGTGAATTTTGTTCTTGATATGCAGTAATGAGGATATGACAAGAATGTTTCCTCTACCCCTGCGGCGGCCTCTAGATGAAGAAGAGGTTTGAATGCACAGCTCAAGACACAAACACACATATACTGTATCTTTTTTATATATATATATATATATATATATATATATATATATATATATATATATATATATGCGTGTGTATATATATATATATATATATCTCTAAACTAGACCAAAAAAAATGCACCAATCAAGACTTTATGTTGTGTCAAAATAACAGAAAAAATGTTAAAAAAGAAATTGTCATGTTTCGGCTCTGTCGCTTGAGCCGTCCTCAGGAATATTCCTGAGGATGGCTCGAGTGACAGAGCGAAAAGTTGAAAATAAAAGATTTTTTGTTATTTTGACACAACATATAGTCCTGATTGGTGCGTGTTTTTTTTGCTCTAGTTTTATATAATAATATCTTTTGAACCAGCACACAGGCACTGAACATTTTTTGCTGTGTGCACCAGTTCTACGTTGTCTAGTATATATATATATATATATATATATATATATATATAGTTCAAGAAGATGCATGGTATTAATTCATGTGTACAAATAATAACTATTATAAATATACCAATTATTTTACACAAACATTTCCCTAGCATTTTCAAAGAACAAAATATTTTACATACTTAAAAAAAAAAATACACTTCCTAAAATATATACTGATTCCATGAAAGAACAAAAGTAAAATCCTGAATCACATTAACTAGCTTCTGTAAATGTAGTTATGATCATTATGGCTGTTATGGCCAATCAGACCCCTTACAGGGGAAGTGAACATTTTGTTTAGCTAGGAATAAATAGCACTGTTCCTATAACTGAGCCTAATAACACAAGATGATATGGAACCTCTCATTAATCCTTAGCAGTTGTATACTGTAAGTGCTGTGGTTTTTGGGATAATTGATTTTTAGTTTACATAAGATGTAGATGGAATTATAGTTTTTATTTCCATTACGTCCTACAGGCAGCACACCAAGGGTTAACTCCAGTGTCTCGCCTGAAAGGACAGGTAGCATAAAACATTCAATTAACAGTCTTTAAAACCCCAGACTACCCTTCCCTCTGCCTGTTTTTTTCCTGTCCTACCTGTGTGTCAGGGTAGTGAAGATCCATGAAGATCCAGGCTCTTAGGAGTTTGATGGCAGACTGGGGGTTACCTGACGGTTATCCCCTGGGGGGAGTGTATATCCCTTGGCACTGCTGATTCATGGGGTTGCATGGGCTCATCGTCCTGGTAAGGAACCTTTATCCCCCTTTGGGGGATTCGGACAAGGGTAGAGGAGACCGATCGGTGAATGCTCAGAGATTGTGCTGCGAGTGACTTCACTTCCGGTTTCACACAAGAGCCGCAAAGATGGCGTGGGAAGATCGGGAGCAGTATTTCCTGCAGTTTCTAACTGCCTCTAAAGCTATATATAGTTCTAGTCTACCGCTAAAGGGTGTCTTTGACTAGATGGAATATATCTTCTATCCTTCTGCCAGGCTGTTGTGTGACTTGAGAAATGGACTAAGGTATGGTGGTTTCTTCAGATCAGCTGTTTTGCTTTCTATGGTGTGCAGCATATTAAATGCTGTTTTGTCTTCCTCCTAGATGTCTAAATCTCCTGCTAAGCGAACTCAAAAAGCAAAACATAGGATGTGTGCTGCATGTGAGCATCCATTACCTGAAGATTATGCACAGAAGATTTGTGCTCCCTGTATAAAGGCAAATGTGGATGAAGAGCAGATAAAGAAATCTGAGTGTTTTATAGACTGGTTTAAGTCTATGATGTTTAAAACTTTTGATGATATGAAACAAGTGGTGACTGCTTCTGATAAAGAGGATTTGATTGTTATTGATCAAGTGTCCGCAGACTCAGATACGGGTGAAGTGTCCTCTTCTTTGGCCTCTTCCACAGTTCATGATAAAAGGGATAATTTATTTATTTTCCCTCCAGAGAAAACCCACAAACTGGTGAGAGCAGTTAATAAAGTTATGGTGGATCAGGGAAGAAAGAAAAGCAAAGATCCACCTAAGGATACACTTCTGTTTTTCTCACAACCAAAAGATGGCATTTTTCCTGTTAATATTGTCAGTAGAGAACTTATGGAAGCAGAATGGAAAGATCCTGCTAAAAAAACTGATTTTTCAAAAAGGTTTAAACAGATGTTCTTATTAGACAAGCAGGATATTGCTAAATGGGATGAACCTCCCTCAGTGGATATACCCATTGCGAGAATGTCTAAAAGGACAACTATTCCTGTTGAAGATACTTCTGGTCTTAAGGAACCCATGGACAGGAAGGTGGATACTGCATTAAGAAGATCTTATGTGGCTGCAACAGGAATTGCTAAACCTTCTATAGCAGCCGTGTCCGTGTCCAGAACACTGAAGTATTGGATAAATAATCTGGAGGACGATATTGATTCAGGAGTGCCAAGGGATGATCTTTTGGAATCCTTCAAATATATACAATTAGCTTCCTTTGCGACACCACTGTTGAGGCTGTTAAACTTTCTGCCAGGATGATGGCGCTTTCCTCGGTCGGTAGAAGGGCATTATGGATGAAAGCTTGGAAGGCAGATCTGTCTTCTAAGAACAGCCTCTTTTCATTACCGTTTGAACCAGGTAAATTGTTTGGTTCTAAGCTGGATCAATTAATAGAAAGTCTACAAAGCGGTAAAGGAAAAACGCTACCTCAGACTTCCTATAGAGGATCCAAAAGATAGTTTTTTCGTTGGAGAACCAGAAGTAAGTCTCCTAGGGCTAAGCAGCCCAGATATGGACTTAGAAATAGAGAGTTTTTCAGAAGAAACAGACGGTTAAGATTAACTGAATCTGACAGAGGAAGAGGAGGCAAGAACAGAGACTCAAAGAGAGAAAAATTGGATTTCTGACGCCAGGTAGAGACCCGAAGCTGTGGGGGGAAGGCTGACTTTATTTCTCCACGAGTGGGAAAAGACCACCACAGACAGGGTTCTAGACTGTATAAAAGATGGATATTTGATAGAGTTAAGATCTCGGCCTTTAGAAAGATTTGTCATTTAAAAACAAAGAGATACGCTGTTCAGAATAACAGTGGAAGATTTCCTTCGAAAGAATGTGTTGGAGGAGGTTCCTTTGGCAGAACAAGGGAGAGGAGTGTATTCAACTATGTTCCTGGTTCCTAAACCAAGGGGAAAAGTGAGATTAATCTTAGACTTGAGACACCTAAACAAATTTGTTTTACAAAAGGAAATTTCACATGGAATCTATAAGGTTAGTTCCGTGAATCCTCAACAGAGGGGATTTCATGGTAACTATAGACTGAAGGATGCTTATTTACACGTGCCAGTTCATCAAAACAGCAGAAAATTGTAGCGGTGTTCGAAGGAGACATGATTCAACATCTTCAGTTCAGAGCTTTACCATTTGGGATCACTTCAGCTCCAAGAGTTTTTACAAAAATAATAGTGGTTTTGGCAGCAGCTTTAAGAAAGGAAGGAATTTTCATAGTTCCGTTTTTGGACGACTGGCTTTTAAAAGCATCCAGCAGAGAGGAAATGAGAAGTCATTTGCAAAGGACTTAAGAGTTTTTGGAAGTTCATGGATGGATTGTCAACTTGCAAAAATCCAATCTGCATCCATCTACCTCAGTAAGATTTTTGGGATTGATAATAGATTCTTTTTGTATGAAGATTTTTCTATCAGAAGAGAAAGTGTGGGCACTGATTCAGGAGATAAGTACCATATGGAAAGAGAGAACAGTTTCGATCTGTCAGGCTATGAGACTTCTTGGTCACATGACCGCGGCTATAGAAGCAGTTCCATGGGGCAAAGCTCAAATGAGAACTTTTCAGCTGATAATTCTGAGAGCATGGAATCGGAGGTTGTCAGGTCAGGAAAATAAGAGTTTCTATCAAGATGAAGGCTGCACTAAAGTGGTGGACTTGGCCACAGCATTTAATCAGGGGGAGAACGTTTCTGTATCCGGCTCCATTGATTATAACAACGGATGCATCAATGAAAGGCTGGGGAGCTCACCTAGGCAACCAGATGGTTCCGTTGTCAAGGAGGGAGAAGAAGTCATCTTAAAACTACAGAGAATTGAAAGCGGTTTGGAAAGCACTAAGATGTTTTAACAAACAGATGTTACTAAAGAATGTTGTGGTACAGTCGGACAACATGTGTGTAGTCTCTTATTTGAATCATCAGGGAGGAACCAGGTCCCAGAGATTGATCAGACTCTGTGCCAGAATAATGACTTGGATTCAAACAAGGGTTCTTCAGATCAGTGCTATTCACATAAGAGGTGCGGACAATAAGTGGACAGACCAACTTAGCAGGCAGATGATAGTACCTGGGGAGTGGTCATTGAACAAGAAAATCTTTCTACAGTTGACCAGGATGTGGGGTACCCCACAGATAGAATTGATGGCCACCAGGATGAACTCCAAGTGCAAGAGATTTTGTTCGACAAGCCAACTTACTTGGATGCTTTTTCCATCAGTTGGGATTTCCGGCTGGCATTTGTGTTTCCGCCAGTTCCCCTAATCCAGAGAGTCACCAAGAAAGTGAAACTAGACAGGGCCAAGGTTATTGCAATTATACCGAATTGGCCCAGGAGGTCTTGGTACCCAGAATTATTACTTCTTTCCAAGAAAAAGTTCTGGATTCTTCCATTGGAAAAGAATCTGATTTCACAGGGGAAAATTTACTTCCCAGAGATACAGAAACTGAAATTGACGGCATGGTTGTTGACACAAAGTTTAAAACAAGGTTTGTCTCAGGAAGTTATTGAAACCCTGTTTTCAGCTAGGAAAGAATATACGTCTAAACCATATGAGAGAGTCTGGAAAATCTTTGCCAGATGGTGTATCAGAAATTATATAGCGCCTTTGGAGGTGAAGATTCCGCAAATCTTTCAATTTTTACAAGAAGGCTTTGAAAAGGGTCTACATCCTAATACGTTAAAAGTTCAGGTTTCCGCCTTATCAGCTCATTTGAATTTAAGGTTGTCGACAGATGTATTAGTAAGAAGATTCCTAAAAGCTATTTCTAGGTTGAGACCGACAATAAAATCCTTTGTTCCTGCATGGGATCTTAATTTGGTCCTTAATAAATAGTGCTCTCCACCCTTTGAACCTTTAGGGGAGGTTTCCCTCAAGATGCTTAATTTGAAGGCTGTCTTCCTAACCACTATAACCTCAGCAAGACGAATTGGAGAAATCCAAGCATTGGGAGCCTCAGAGCCTTACACTGTGTTTTTCCAAGATAAAGTCTGCTTAAGAACTTTACCTTCTTTTGTACCAAAGGTTCCGTCTTCATGGTGTGTTATTGCAGAAAATAATCTACCAGTTTTTATCCAAGAACCTAGCTGTCAAGAGGAAGAAATTCTTCATAATCTAGATCTGAAAATGTGTTTAAGTCTTTACCTTGAAAGAACAAAATCCTTCAGAGATTTGGTTAATCTGTTTATTCTTTTTTCTGGAAAGAACAAAGGGAAGAAGGCTTCTAAAGCTTCTATTGCAAGGTGGATTAAAGGGGTTGTTCACCTTTGAGTTAACTTTTAGTATAATGTAGAGAGTGATATACTGAGACAATTTGCAATTGGTTTTCATTTTTTATTGTTTGTGGTTTTTGAGTTATCTAGCTTTTGATTCAGCAGCTCTCTAATTTGCAGTGTCAGCAATTTGGTTTCTAGGGTAAACATTACCCTAGAATCCCTGCATTGATCTGAATAAGAGACTAGAATATGAATAGGAGAGGTACTGAATAGAATGATAAGTAATAAAAAGTGGCAATAACAATACATTTGTAGCCTTACAGAGCATTTGTTTTCAGATGGTGTCAGTGACCCCCATTTGAAAGCTGCAAAGAAACAGAAGAAAATTGCAAATCATTAAAAAACTATGAAAAATAAATAATGAAGACCAATTGAAAAGTTTCTTAGAATTGGCCCTTCTACAATATAGTAAAAGTTAACTTGAAGGTGAACCACCCCTTTAATCTTACCTACAAGCTGGAAGGTAAAGAACCACCTAAATTTGTAAGAGCTCACTCTACAAGGGGAGTCACTACCTCATGGGCAGAAAGATGTTATGCATCTCCTCAAGATATCTGTAAAGCAGCCACGTGGTGAAGTTTGAATATGTTTGCTAAGCACTACAAATTAGACGTCTTGTCCGCAAAAGATACGGCCTTTGGCAGCAAAGTTCTACAAGCGGTACTTCCTGAAGCTACTCTAACCCGCCCTTAATTGGAAAGCTAGCAAATTCCCTTGGTGTGCTGCCTGTAGGAGGTAATGGAAGTAGAAAATTGGTATACTTACCGCTGAAATTTTCATTTCCATTAGTCCGTAAGGCAGCACATATATCCCTCCCAAAATATGATTAAAAATGTGGTTACAGCATTGTGTTGTTGTTCTTGTGGTAGAGCTATAGAAATAACAGGCAGAGGGAAGGGTAGTCTGGGGTTTTAAAGACTGTTAATTTAATGTTTTATGCTACCTGTCCTATCACCCTTGTCCTAAACCCTTGCTGTGCTGCCTTACGGACTAATGGAAATGAAAATTTTAGCGGTAAGTATACCAATTTTATACATTTTATGTTTTCTTTGATCATTTTGTCTTCGTGAATAATATTCCTTATTAGAACTTCAAAGCTATGGATTATTTACAATTTTTCAATGTTTTCTTTGAAGGGGAGGCTTACCTCCTTGGGGTCTTCTGCCTCTGTGTGGTCAGATCTTCATCATCATCATCATCATCATCAACAACACACAGTTCCCACCCTGAACTGCTGCTGTTATCCTCCTGAGCTGGCACCCAGGGTCTGTATCCGTCATCCTCAAAATCCTCCCCAAGCCCCTGCATTGTACATGGCATCCACACCCACATCCAGCATGCTGGCATCTGCCACAACACCAGCAGCCTGCTGCCCTACTAGTGGGGGACCCTAACATCCACTACTGCTAATGTGTTGGGCTTTGCCAGGAAGGCTGTCTGTGCCCTCCACCAGCAGGTGGTGGTGAATGTGTCCCTGTTGCTGGCTCATGCTCCTCCTCCTCATCAGACAGGAATGCAATGCAGCCCCCCCCCCCCAATACCTTCCTGCTCTACAAAAAACATCCTGGTTGTCTGGTCCCAAGTCCACCTCAGGAACAAATAATAAGGGGGATTGGGTGTCCCCAGTACTGAGCTGCGAAAATTACATCATATCATACCACTCATTTGTGCCTGCTGCAAATGAGGGAGCATGGATGAGCCAGTCTACCACTGCATCTGCCTGCTGCAACTGGATAGGTTGCGAAGCAGAGGCAAAAAATCTGGTACAGTCCTGTGGGTGCCAGATGCCTCACTGCATCACAATGCCCCCTGCTGCTGCTTTTGCAGCTGCTATTTTACATTGCCCAGATAGCACGTGGGTTGGGCTCTTGTGGGGTAGAAGAAGCAGCATACCCACAGCCAGTACTATGGCCTCTCACTCCCTTCCTCCCTATTCCACCCTTCCTCCCTCTCCCACAGCCCTTCATATTGGACTCACATAAACTAGAAAAGAAAAAAATAAGGGGGGTGGATATTTGGTGGATGGAAAGGGTACATAAATAAAACACTAAACTAAATTGAAAAAAAACAAAACCTCAGCGCACCCACAGGGGATACACACAAACAGACAAAGTCAAACAAACGTAGGCATAAAAAGGGCTCTTGGGTCTCACAGGTGAGAAGGCAAGCAGATGAGAGTAAGCAGTAAACTGAAATCCACAACTTCCACTTGCACTAACTCAAACAGCTAGCTCCACAAACACCTACTAAATGCCCTTAGCGCCTACTCTATCCGCAATCAAGAATGCACTAAGTAATGGACCTCCTTATATTATCAGTGGTAGGGTTCAGATACAATTAGATGTGGAGGAAAGGGGAGGATAAAATGGCATTTATGTTTGCTATGCATCTTATTTTTGTTGCGCCAAGCAAAACTAACCATGTGGTGAATTTTGATGTAGCTTTGTGGAAAATATCAGTCGGCGAATCCATGTATGGTGAATAGTGATTTCTGCAATTCGCTGACATCAACACCTGTGACAATTTTGATGCCGGTGACAATATATAATGTGTCCATTGACTAAATATTTTAATGCCAGTAACAATTTACCATGTGAAAAATATTTTGAGGCCGGCAACAATTTTGATACTGGTGACAATTTACCCCACACCTATTGACTTCAATGCAATAGAACAAAATAGACACACATAAAATTGTCGCCGGCATCAAAATTGTCCTGTTTGCTAATTTTTCCGGGGAGAATTCACCCATCACTAATGGTGCAATTTTTTGCTCATAACAATTCACAAAGTACTGTATCTTTATCTGCATTGGTTGTTTGGCCATAGACCTTTGTTACTGTAATGACACTGCATCAAATTTACCTTGGTTGATTCATAGTGTAAACCGTAACAATATACAGATGCAGCCACTGGGATTTGTGAGTTAAATGCGTCATGACTCAGGGTTAATTGAAGAAACTGTGTTATCTAAAGTTATCTTAACTAATTTAATGCATTTAACCTTTTCATTAGCATACCAAAGCACCATTGTTTTCAATGGTGAACTCTTTAACCCTTTGCCTGCCAAGAACGTAGGTACTACGTTCTTGCAGGGAAAAGCCCTAACTGCCAAGCACGTAGTACCTAAGTTCTTGGCTGTAAAGGGCTCCTCTCTGCATTAGCGGCAGATTGCCGCTTCTGCAGAGGGTTTCCGGTGTCTCCCAACCCCCTAGGCAACGAGCAGGGAGACGGAGGGGCTGGTCACGTGGGTCCTGCGACGCGATCGTCTCAGGACCCGCCTTCTGTTATGCAGACACGTGTCTGCTCCTTGTACTGCGTCTCCTGTGCCAGCTCTAGCTAGCCTGCGACTTCCTGCTGATGAAGGACCCCCCCCATGGCTTCCAAGGACCCTCCTGGACTTCAGAACGGTAGGTGTTTTTTTTGTAACAGTTATACACTCATTTACATAGACATTCATGTATAAAATACACATTTCACCAAGTTATCTTTATTCTTTTTCATTTCAGGCTTTTTTTTTTTTTTTGCAATTTTATATTTGTCAGAATATGTACTTTACAAAAATATATGGTTTTGGGGAGGTCTATGTGCTGTTAGAGGGTCTATGTGGCACAATACACAGTTGCTTATCTATGTTCATAGAAGGCGAAAAGACAGCGGAGAAAATTCAAATATGCTAATTATTTGGGGGTCCGCACATGCCAGCTGCTTTGGTATATCTATGCAAATTGGGCATCAAACTGTTCAGTAGACCCTTGGCATTAATATTTAGGATGTTTTACAATTGTATGTAAGAAATTGGGTGAGATAAATGCAGCCAATTGCGATATTTTTAGACAATTTTCAGAAATGTCATAAAACCTTTGGAGTACAAAGACATAATTACCCATTTTAGATTCGTCAGAATGTGTACTTTCCGAAAATATATGGTTTTGGGGGGTCTATGTGCTGTTAGGAGGGTCTTTTGGCAAATAATACGAAGTCCCGGGTCATTCTTCACAGAAGGCAAAAAGACAGCTGAGAAAATTAAAATACACCAATTTTTTGGGGGTCCGCACAGGCCAGCTGCTTTGGTATATCTATGCACATTGGGCATCAAAATGTTCAGTAGACCCTAGGCATCAACATATGGTTTTGGGGGGTCACCTTTTTGTAACTTTTATTCAATATAAAACTGGTAACATTTGGAAATTAGTGTAAATGCAAGCCATCAAATAAGTATGCACAAGGTAGATTCTGGGGTCTTTACATGCCATGTACTTCTATACTTCTATACTTCTATAATGTACATTGGGCATCAAACTGTTCAGAGGACCCCAGGTTTTCATATTTGGGGCGATCTATTTTGATACCTAATAGTATGTACGAAATAAGGTGCTACAGGGTGGTGATTTTTGGAAATGTCACTAACATCGACAAATTTAGGAAAGATTTGCTGACTGGTGCTTTGGGGTAGAAAGACATGCATACCCAATTTAGATTCGGGGGAAGTGTATATATGGTTTTCTGGGGTGAATTTTTTCTAAATTCCCCCCCCCCCCAAAAAAAAAACTATGTAAATATGTTGAATTTGCAGTACCTAAAATGACAGACCATAAGGGGGTCTTCCTTTTGGGGCCCCTGTGTGCTACCTGCTTGGGTACACCTATACATATTGCACATCAAACTGTTCAGAGGACCCTAGGCTTTCATATTTGGGGTGATTTCTCTTGATACCTAAAAGTATGTGTGAAATACGATGCTGCAGGTTGGCAATTTTTAGGTGATTTTTGGAAATGTCACGAAAATCACCAAATTTAGGAATGGTTTGCGGCTTTGTACTTCAGAGTAAAAAGACATGCATACCCAATTTTGATTCGTGGGAATGTGTACTTTGCGAAAATATATGGTTTTCTGGGGTGAACTTATTTTTTTCTAAATCCCCCCCCCCAAAAAACTATGTAAATGTGTTGAGTTTGCAGTGCCTAGAATGACAGACCATATGGGGGTCTTCGTTTTGGGGGCCCTATATGCCACGTGCTTGTGTACACCTATATATATTGCACATCAAACTGTTCAGAGGAACCTAGGCTTTCATATTTGAGGTGATTTCTCTTGATCCCTAAAAGTATGTGGGAAATACAATGCTGCAGGGTGGAAATTTTGAGGTGATGTTTGGAAATGTCACTAAAATCACCAAATTTAGAAATGGTTTGCGGCTTGGTTTTTTGTAGTAGAAAGACATGCATACCCAATTTGGATTCGGGGGAATGTGTACTTTCCGAAACTGTATGGTTTTACATTGATACCTAATGATGTGTGGGATATATGATGTTGTAGAGTGGAAGCTTTGAGGTCATTTTTTAAAAAAATCACCAATTTCTATAAAACATTATAAATTTAGGAAACAATTGCAGCTTGGTAGTTTGGAGTACATAGGTATAGTTACCCATTTTTGATTCACCAGAATCTGCTCTTTCTAATAATGGGTAGTTTTCTAGGGTAAACCTACTGTTAGGGGAATGTTTGGCCTAGAAATCAGAAGTATGCCATTTGGGGAGCGTTGCTTTGTAAATTTGATAGTATACTACTTTTAGATTTTGATCTATACAAGTGAGAAATCTCCATAAAACTATATACAGTATATTTGGTATTGCCGCGTTCAGGAGACATAGACCTTTCCAAATTGGGTGTTTTTCCGTAAATAAAATAAACGGTGTTTCTGTTATATGTGATTGTTCTTTGTGAAACAAAGGGATAGTTGCTGTGAGTGCTTTCTTTTTTTCTTGTTTTACCAACCACGGTTACCACTCGCCCGTTTACACACACACATATATATATATTGTACATATATAGATACACACACATACAGTGGTGTGAAAAACTATTTGCCCCCTTCCTGATTTCTTATTCTTTTGCATGTTTGTCACACAAAATGTTTCTGATCATCAAACAGATTTAACTATTAGTCAAAGATAACGCAAGTAAACAAACACAAAATGCAGTTTTTAAATGAGGGCTTTTATTATTTAGGGAGAAAAAAATCCAAACCTGTGTGAAAAAGTAATTGCCCCCTGAACCTAATAACTTGTTGGGCCACCCTTAGCAGCAATAACTGCAAAAGAGTCTTTTACAGCGCTCTGGAGGAATTTTGGCCCACTCATCTTTGCAGAATTGTTGTAATTCAGCTTTATTTGAGGGTTTTCTAGCATGAACCGCCTTTTTAAGGTCATGCCACAACATCTCAATAGGATTCAGGTCAGGACTTTGACTAGGCCACTCCAAAGTCTTCATTTTGTTTTTCTTCAGCCATTCAGAGGTGGATTTGCTGGTGTGTTTTGGGTCATTGTCCTGCTGCAGCACCCAAGATCGCTTCAGCTTGAGTTGACGAACAGATGGCCGGACATTCTCCTTCAGGATTTTTTGGTAGACAGTAGAATTCATGGTTCCATCTATCACAGCAAGCCTTCCAGGTCCTGAAGCAGCAAAACAACCCCAGACCATCACACTACCACCACCATATTTTACTGTTGGTATGATGTTCTTTTTCTGAAATGCTGTGTTACTTTTACGCCAGATGTAACGGGACACGCACCTTCCAAAAAGTTCAACTTTTGTCTCGTCGGTCCACAAGGTATTTTCCCAAAAGTCTTGGCAATCATTGAGATGTTTTTTTAGCAAAATTTAGATGAGCCTTAATGTTCTTTTTGCTTAAAAGTGGTTTGCGCCTTGGAAATCTGCCATGCAGGCCGTTTTTGCCCAGTCTCTTTCTTATGGTGGAGTCGTGAACACTGACCTTAATTGAGGCAAGTGAGGCCTGCAGTTCTTTAGATGTTGAAAGGAGAACTAAAACCTAAAAATGAATATGGCTACCCCCCAGGTCCAATGCTGATTGCATCAACCTTCCACCAGTTTCAGCTTCTCAATAGCAGCAATGATCCAATTCAAACTTGTCACAGGGGGTCACAATCTTGGAAAGTGTCTGTGGCACTCACATGCTTAGTGTGCATTGAGCACCTGCTGACGGCTATGGTTGGGGCTGTCGCAAATTATCAAGCAGAAAACAGGGTTGGCCTGTTATATAAGCTGATGCTACAGAGCTCATTATTTAATTCTCATGCTAGTTGAACTGTTTTCTGTGCTGCCATGTAGTAATTATCTGTATTAATTACTAATCAGCCTTATATTGTGACATTTATATTCTATGTGTACTATATATTTTGAGTCAGCTCAGTAACTGACAGTAGCACAGAGCATGTGCAGTGAATCCACAGAAAAGTAGATGGGGAACTACAGGGGCATCTTTGATAGCAAATATCTTCACTGCTAAAGGGTTGTGGTCGCCTTGGGGTGATACAGAAGCCCGAAACATAACTTATAACATTTCTAACCTTCTTTAGTTAGGCTTTAGTTCTCCTTTAACACATCTCAAAATGCTTAATGTCAGTGGTTCTGTTCTATCTGTTCTATCATGGTTGTCATCCTATCTTTCTATGTGCACCTTCAGTATAACAGTTTTTAAAAAGACTCCACTAATGATGGGCAAATCGTTATAAATAATTTTGATGCAAGATCATTTTTATGCACAAGACAATTTTTACACATGCAACTTTTTTTCCAAATGCATTAAAGTCAATGGGCATCAACATAATTTTGAAGTGCAACAATTTTTACACACGCAATATTTTTGCAACGACAGAATGCGGAAATTAACCGCCAGTCCATGCCTACCGACTAAATTCGCCCAACACTACTCTCTGCCCATTGATTTCTGTCAGTGTGACTCAAGGGTCTGTCCTTGGTACTCCTTTTTTCTTACTTTACTTTTTTTTATTTTTAACAAACTTTCTCAGTACAAATATCACATAGCCAAATGATACATCTTACTTTACTTTTACTATGTTTTGGGAACTACATGACTACTACTTTGGCTTCTTCTATAACCTTGTGCAGAAAACACACAATGTTTCCCTTCCTGACTTGATCTCAACCTTAAATGGCTGCTCACAATCTAAATCTTATTTAGTAAACCTCGAATTGTTCTGGTAGAGATTTTAAAGGGAAAAACTAAAATTTTTAGAGAAAAAAATAGAGTTTTATTATACCCCAAAGGTGCTAAAAATCTGAACCTGAAAATACTCCATCTAAAATCTGTTGAAGTCATGTAGAAGTCAATGGCAGATGTCCCTGAAGATGTTTCTTGAAACTGTGATCCACATTGGTTTTCATCTGATAATCTGATAAATTTGAGTTTCTATGGAGACAGTTAGAAAAAGTCATGATGTATGATTTTAATGGATTTGTCGCAGTGCTTTTTTTCGCTCCTACGTTTTCAAAAGAATTATTGATAAATGAGTAAATAGTTCATATTCCCCTCAAAACTTAGCCCCCTCCCCATATTACAGTCAAAAACATCATTATACTTCCAGTTTTCCATGGCAGGTGTTTTGATGTTTCTAGATGTCACTCATGACCATTTCCTCACTGTATCAGGTCAAATTAGATCCCTCACCAGGATGTGCCGTTCCTTTCTAAGAAACATTGCAAAAATTTGTCATTTCTTCTGTGTCTGTACTTTTAAAACATTATTCAAGGATCTTTTTTTTCTCCAAAATTGACTGCTGCAGCATATTACATTATTACTAATTGGTCAGCCAGGATTGTATCTCTACCCACTGCATTCTATCCTTTCTACTACTGCATCTTACCTGTACTTATAACTCTCTCCAGCACCAGTAAAATCTCTACTGGCTGATCAAGTGGGGCATATTTATCAAGGGTTGATTTGAAATTTTTAATTTTCAAAAATTGTTATGGTCAAAACATTCAAATCTGACTAGCGAGTTACTGTAATTCAAATTCAATTCAAGTTTTTAAAAAAATTTAAATTTGATCTTTGAGATTTATCATCATTTGCTTTAAGAACTTAAATATGACTATTCGCCGCCTAAAACCTGCTGAGTTGCTGTTTAAGTCAATGGGAGACATCCAGGGATCAATTTGGAGTTGTTTACAGCCTTCCTGACATTCAAGTTGTTTTTTTTAAATCAAGTTTTTTAAATTCAATTAGAATTAAATTCGAGTTTTCGGGTCTATTTAATTCATCCAAGTTTTAGAAATGTGATTTTTTTTTTAAAGAAATTTCAATTGGTCAAATTTTGAATTTATGGGCATTTAAGAGAGTTACTAAATTTGAAATTCGACCTTTGATAGATGTGCCTCCCTATGTAATATTCTCCCCATGCCTTTCAGAGTCCTATATTCTTCTGCTCCTCATCATATGTCTGCTCCCATCTCTTCATACACACCAGGCCTTTTAGATCCCTCAGGAGCTGGGTCACTGACTGCACCACATATCGGGAATGCTCTGATGTCTTGCCTCGGGATAGCACTTTTTACAAACAACAAGTCCTTGACCTATGTACTTGTTGACCTTACCATTTTCTGTCTCGTCTACATAGTATAATGTAAGTTCTTCAGGACAGGGGCCTCTTAAGGAACAACTTAAGTATTTCTTTAAAATGTTTAAGTTATAATAACTATATTAGTGTAGTGCTATAGTAAACTAGTGTGACAAGGATCAGTTATAGCTACTCAAATGGTATTACACCACAAATGAAACTCTCTTTCTCAGGGATGAGCCCTTGCAGCGGGGTGGAGGAAGGATATAGTTGAACTGTAACCAGGTGCTATAAGCACAATAAGTTGGGCGCCAGTGATTCTTTATGCTTAACCAAAACAGCAGTTATTGAACAGCAGAGCAATAGAACAATCACCACATTGGAGTAAAGAGCATCTTATACAGTTACACGGCATAAGTACAGAGCACACAGCATAAAGGAGCATATACTCACAGCACCACACATGGGCTGGATCCCTTCAGGCAAGGGGTCATGTCAGCAGTAGTTGAGCTTTGAATGTGGAAAGCCTTTGCCCTAAGTGGAACCTGAGGGGAAACCCTATCCCTAGGTCTGTACACTTAGTCCCTACTTCTGGGTTATTAGTACCCGGGATCTTAATCCCTCTATTGCTCCTGTCGGAGCGTGAGTTGCTCAACTAGCTACCTTTCTATCACTCCTAGAGTGATCTTCACTAGGGCCTTTGCGCCTAGGGATCATGCCCATTCCCTGCCATCTAGTGTACACTGTGAGAACTACAGGGGTTACATAAGCACCAAGGTCCCCATTAGGACCCATTAGGCATCCATATTACTAGGAATGTGCCTGTTAGAAATATGTGAGGGTGTCTAATTTTCACATCCCTACATTAGTATTTGTGTTTATGCCTTAAACACAAACAGCACTGGGTACATATGTACTACTGTATATGAATAAGTACTACATACAGATATTCATATAGGTCATGTACTTAAAGGAATTGTTCAGTATAAAAATAAAAACTGGACAAAATAAAAAATGTTTCCAATATAGCCAGTCGGGAAAAATGTAATGTATAAAGGCTGGGGTGACTGGATGTCTAACATAATAGCCAGAACACTGCTTTTCAGTAGTGCTTTTCAGCTTTTCAGCTCTCTTGGTTTCTACTGATTGGTAACCAGGGAGTGACCAATCAGTGACTTGAGGTGGTGTCATGTGGGTCATAATTGTTTACTTTTGAATCAGAGCTGAATGCTGAGGATCAGTTGCAAACTCACTTTACAGTTATGTCCCATGTGGCCCCCAATCAGGTCACTGACTGATTTAAAGCTAGAGAGCTGAAAAGCAAGAAGTTGTATTCTGCTCTGTTATTTTAGACATCCAGTCACTCCAGCCTTTATGCATTATATTTTAGCTAACTCTATTAGAAACATTTATTATTTTGCACTTTTCTGTTTACCCAGTTGTTTTTACACTGAACTGTTCCTTTAAAAGACAGTATCAAAATTCAGCTGATTCAAGTCATACACATACAGGTATAGGATCTGTTATCAGGAAACCTTTTATCCAGAAGGATTTAAAATAAGGAAAGACCATCTCCCATAGCCTCAATTTTATCCAAATAATCCCGATTTTTTAAAATTATTTCCTTTTTTCTGTAATAAATCATTACCTTGTACTTGATCTAAACTATGACAATTAATCATTATTGGAAGCAAAACCAGCCTTTTGAGTTTATTTAATGTTATTTAATGCCATCTTTTTTTGTAATAATCTTCAGCTATAATCTATTTTTCACCACTTTGCTTCAACTTTTATGAAATGCTCAAACCTTTATTTTTATGCCCACAAAAATATCCCATCTAGGCCACAATATTAATACAGTTGCTGTAGTCTGTCATTCCTCAGGGTATTGTTTCCAATCTTGTTCATTTTCTTTTTGCACAACATTATTACATTGATTGTAAAGCTAATGAAAACATAAGACAGCAATAGCTTCAACTATGAACCATTTGTATGAAAGATAACCTTGATGTTAAAGGTTGTGTAGTCTTCAGATACGTCTATTCTTGACACACTGGTCCTTGAAATTGGATAAGCTGATTGTATTCAGAATGAGATCATTAAAGGCATATTTACTAAGGGTCAAAGTGAAAATTTGAATTTTGAAATAATTTTTGGCTACTTCGACTATTGAATAGCCCAAAATTCGATTTGAATAGAAAAAATTTGAAATTTCAAACTGCCTCTTTAAAAAAATTCAAGTTCGACACTTCACCCCCTTAAAGCTACTGAATAGCTATTTTAGCCTATAGGGGTCCTCCTGGAACCTTTATGGAGAGTTTTTGAAATTCAAATGATTTTTACTTGATCGAAAACAGACCTGTTCGATCCATTTTTGATGGTCCAAATTCTGAATTTTTTTTTAATTCAAAATTTGACCCTTAGTAAATCTGCCCCTTGGTGCTTGATACATGTGTTGTTCCCCAAAGAATTTGCCAAAAGATAGGCTCCTCCTACTAAAAGCTAGATAGAGACACTCTTGTTCATGCTTTTGTCTCAGCTAGGCTAAAAGTTTCTTTTGTCATTCTAATACATAGACACATACCAAAACACATACTTAAACCACCAATAACAGAATAGTGAAGGTGAATATCTAATCACTCTGATGCGATTGGTTACAGTTGCTTAGTGTGTTGGGCAGGATATTGTTTTCTTTATTAGTTTAAAAATGCATATTTTTGTTATTTTTTGCCAAAACTGACAAAATTAATACCAGTACCTCTAAGACTGCTGATGAGCATTCATGGTTGAAAACAGCTGTTTCCTGACCAAATGCTAATTGAATGTTCTGTAGATGGTATAAAGGTGATACCTTTATTGGCTAACTAATATAATCATAGCAAGCTTTCAGAACATTTTAGTTCCTTTTCAAGCTGATTACAATGAAAATGTGGTGTTCTCTGGTGTATATATACAACATTTAGCTCATAGATCAAATGACCAACAAAAAGGAATATCAAACTGTGTGTGAGGTGTCAAAGTCATTTACGAGGGGATCTGCAAGAGATAGTCAGATAAGGTACAAGATAATGTCCCATGTGGTCCCCCTTCAAGTCGCTGACTAACTCAGATTTAGAGAGCTGAAAAGCAGGATGTTGTGTTGTATTCTGTTATGTTAGACATCCAGTCACTCCAGCCTTTATACATTACATTTTTGGCTAACTAACTATATTAGAAACATTTTTTATTTTGCACAGCCTATCTATTTACCCAGTTTTTAATTTTATACTGAACAATTCTTTTAATTTTAGCAATTCATACCCAGTTTTTATTTTTACCCTGAACTGTTCCTTTAAGTATGAACAATTTGCAAGGACTTGGAATGGCTTTAGAAAGGAGCATATACAGTAAAGCTGATCTTGGCAGAGTAGCAATAGTTGAACACAAGGGTCAGTAGTTTTTCTTAAGCCCATCTAATTGTATCCCACAACCACTGTACTAAACCCTACAAATTACTCCATTATCTAAAACATACAGATTACTTCATTATTGTTCAGTAATCTGTATGTTTGATATAAACACCACTCTCTTGTGCAGCACTGCAAAATATGTTGTAACTTTATAAATACATGTAATAATACAACAAAAAAATATTAATCATGTTGCTTGTTAAATAATGTATGAAAATGTTTAGCTGTATGAATGATTGTGTAAAATATGGTTAAAGGTTGTATGTATTGAAAATAATAATAATTAGCAGAAAATAACCCATAGTATGCATATGTTTCATAGCTGTTGGCAAAATTATGCTAGCCTCACTCAAAAAACATGATGGTATCCCATAATAATGTCCACAGGAATATGAGAGGGATAAGAACTAAAACAAGCTTCTCTCTTTGGGGTATATTTATCAAAGAGTGAAGTTAAGAGTAAAGTTCCGCCACTAGAGGGAAATTCTACCGCTCTCCATTCATTTCTATGGTATTTTTAAAGGAGTATTTATCAAAGGGTGAACTTTCACTTCACCCATTGATAAATAGGCCTTTCAAAATCCCATAGAAATGAATGGAGAGCGGCGGAATTTCCCTCTAGTGGCGGTACTTCACTCTTTGATAAATTTACCCCTTTGTTTCTTTAACCTCTCTGTTGACTCATTTGTATTAAACATTTTTTATCCTGTTTTTATAAAAGAAAAAATAGGAAGACAGCTAGCTTTAGATAAAGAAACAATGAAGACATATTTCATGACTTGGAAGTAAAAAAGCAGGGGTTTAAAAAGAATCTAGGTTGCAATTCTGCACAGTTTACTACCTTTCAAAACTGTTTTTTATTTTTTGTACCAGCCTAAAGCCATTCTACAATGTGGCTATAAATCAACTGTTCAGCAAGAACAGGAGTTTGAAATATGATAGCACTAACAGGTCATTGACAGACACATAGGGGGTTATTTACTAAACCTAGATTTTTTTCTGGTTGAGGTTTTATGGGCAAAAAAAACTCATTGTTCGAGATTTATTATACCTCAAAGTCTGAATCCAAAAATCCACCATCTACTACCTGTCAAGGCCATGTAGAAGTCACTTTTACAATCTGAAGATCTGCACTGGGTTTCATCAGGTAATCCAAATGTGTTTTGGGTGAAAAATTGAGCAATTCTGGCATCAAATTTGAAAATGTTCTCTGAGTCGAATTTGTTCTCTTTTGCCTTTTGATAAGTAATATAAAATCATGGATGGGATCAAGATTAGATACATATGGGGTAATGTAATTAAAGTCGCAAAGAGAAAAACAATTTGCACCAAGAATAAAAATGCACATTTCGCAATGTAATATTGTTCCTTAAACTGTTATTGCATTGATAATTTGAATTGCGTACTCTTGCTTGAAGGTGTCATAATCTTTTGGAGCAAACATAACGGGGGTCGTTTATAAAGTTTGTGAATTGCATATTTATTCGCAAATGGTTGTTTTGCCCATGCTTTTTCCTGAACGGTAAAAAATTGCACTGCTGTGCCCATCCTTCTGGTTTTCAGGAATTAGCATTGTGAATAAATTTTCGCAAATAATTTGGAAATGAGACAGGTCTGTGCATGAGTGCAGGCACTTAGCGAGGTTGTTGTGTATGAAAATAGCGTTGACAGTAGTTTTGTCATAATTCCAATGCAGAGTGTGCACATAAATATTTGCAGTTTGCGATTTTTGCCATATTGAAAAAGCTCTTATAGACATTCACAATGTGAACAGATTTGCAATTCTGTTTGCACACTCTTATTCAGCTTTATAAATATAACTAGGCACAGGGCACATATTTGCACTGTGCAATTCGTTCTGCCCTGCACAAAGTTCATTAATGAGCCCCAGCAACTTTTGCAGTAAGAAGTGTTCTTGCAATTGTATTGGAGCAAGCTATCAAAACTTTCTTCCACTGTTGGAAATGGTCGCGAAACAGTTTCTGGGTTTGCAAAAGCTATATGAAATTCGTGCAAAGCAAAATTTGTTCGCGCAGAGGCATAGCTTTTTGCATTCCCGTTACCGACTTTTATTATATTCCCCTGTTTGAGTTTTAGTAGATAACCCTCATAGAGAAATACAGTATAAGAATTTCAAGAAAAAGCTAATTATTTGAAAATCATTCTGAAACCATTTTGCTTTCTTGATCTTTGTGCAACACTGCATAGGATTTTATCAGTATGTAAAACAAAGTCTAAAAAGAGACACCAGGGCCTATTTACTGAATGGGTGAAATGTTATAAAAAATAGGCACAAACTGACCAGAGCAGGGACCCCCTCCTGCCATTATGCAAACTTCTCCTGTTTTTTTTACTTTCTCCAAAGAAGTGGAAGTTCACATGCACAGTAATATTTCAGTTATATGGAAGGGCCTAACATGTATGTGACATTACTAGACTATGGCCATATTTTGTATTCCATCCTATCCCCCTGACTTTACTTCAGAGTTTACATCTATGAAGCTTTTTTGCATTCTTTGCTTCAGAATGCTTAGGGTGTTGTGTGCAGGACAAAACCTGCACCTCTGTTATGAATTCAAAGCTCCCTGCATTTGGCAACACTTTATTAATGAATGGCAAGCTGGGGTGACAGCAGTTGCAAGTTACACCAAGGTCCTCTAATTACCTTGCCTATGGCGGACATTACAGGGTTGCTGACATTTCTGAAAAGCTGGATGGCCAGGTAACTCTGTAATTTAAAGAACGTTATAGCAAGCCTTCTTAAACTTTATGTTTAAATTAACCTAATTCTGCACAAATTCTTGGATCACAGAGCTTATTTGTAGAACCAATCCTGGTCCTTTTGAGAAAAATGTTAACAACTACTGTATTAGAATGATTATTTTGTTGCCTTTGCAATGATATACTGAATATCTATCTGATTGGTAGCGCTTAACCGTAGCAGCAGGAACAGTAAAAAGGAAAGCCTCTTTGATAAATGGATGGCGCTCTCTAGTGGACATTACTTAAGATTAAATTCAATTTACTGTATTGGCAGTATTAAAATTACTTTTTCGAAAAAGTCTTTATATGGTTAAAGATATCCATAGATGCTGACTAGTCTGAACTACTATTTTAAAAAGTGCTGGAATAATTAAAAAAAAGGTCTTTATTTGGTTAAAACAAACTACTTTTAGGTAATGAAGCTATCTATATATGCTGACCATGCCGAACTATTTTTTTTAAAAAGTGCTGGAATAACGACACTAGCGTGAGAACACGCAGTGTCACCAGAATACATTATTAAGTAAAACTGTGCAAATATAAAGTGGCAAACTTCCCATTTCCATCATACTTCATCCTGGAGTACAAATTCTGCTGATCGAAGGCTCTGGTGCAAATCTATAGTTTTAGTACCAGCTCATGCTGGTTGGCAGAAATTAATCATCTATTTGGAATACAGAAAATAACCACATGGAATACAGTATAAATATTTTACAAACAGAAAGATGGTTCTTCTGCAGTGAATTCTTCAAAGCAAGTCTTTAAAGCATAGAGGGATTAAATTACTGAAATCTGAATACAAAAAAAAAATGTTTTTACCAACACTATATTTAGCAGTATTGTACAATATAGAATTTGTCAAACACCATGAAATATAAATATGAGTCCTTGCTTTCATGAGCACATAGTTTTATAGTCATATGCATTATATATGCATCTGACCCATTTGCCTTGTGATTTTCATTTCATCATCACTTTTATGCTCTGAATTATATACATGAAAATGTTGGGCTAAATTGTGAGCTAGTGTTGTACAGGTATGGGACCTGTTATCCAGAATTCTTGGGACTTGGGCTTTTCATGATAACAGGCACCCTGAAAACAAATTAAGTAGCATCAAAATAACTAATATTAAACTAATTAGTTTTCTCAAATAAATTTAAATTTTTTTCTAAGCAGCATAAATAAATCACAATATTTTGCATTAAATATTGTAGGTTTGCCCTTTTGAAAAACCTCTGGTTAATCCATCTGAACATATAAATACAAAAACTCTGCCTTCAGATTCCCTGCTTCAGATTCTGCCTTCAGATTCCCAGACATTCAGTCCGGTGGTACCATTAGCAGTTCTGTTGTTGATATTATGTGGAATATTGACATTGGTGTACTGCATTTCAAGATACTAAGCATCAACATGTCCAGATTATAGCCAGCCATGTCAAAGTCATCCAAGGAGTTAAGAGCTCCCTTCTTCTCTTATTATATAAATAGGGATGGGCGAATTTATTCGGCAGCAGCGAATTTGCGGCAAATTCCCGTGATTCGCGAAACACCCGAAAAAATTTGCAAAAAATTCGCCCAAAAAAAAAAAAGAGTTGCGCGCCAAAAATGACGTGACACGTTGAATACGACGCAAATCAGAAATGACGTGACACGCGTCATTTCGTGAATTGTACGCCAATTCGCAAATTTTGCTAGAAATTTGCCAATTTATATAAAGTATGACATCTGGAAAACAAAGTGTGGATTGTCCTAAAGCCAATATGAACATAATGGAAACATTAGCCTGCGAAGTTATCTGGTGATGTGGAGAGTAAAGTAGGCCAATGTTTGAAAGGGATGGGGAAGTTGCTCCTATAGTACAAAATAGTTTATTAAGGAGCACTGAATAAAATAAAGCATTTTCACATAATATCTTCTTTGTTTATTTAAAGGAGTTGAAATCCCCTACCCCCCTATCCTCCATAGTCCCCCCTCCCTGATACGACCCCCCGCACAAGAGTTACCACAAGTCAATAACCCTAAGCCGATAATTACCCCTTCAGCGCAGAGGAGCTCACAGGGACCATCTTCAACTGCTTTGTAATCTTCGGGTCTTCTTCTGACACTTCAGACATTTTCATTGCTTTCAGCACATACGAAGTTGTAGCGAACTGGCAAAATGCTCCTACTGAGCATGCACCTATTCAGCGCTTCATTACCGAATCAGCTGAAAATGGCCCACATGAGATCCACTGTGCTGACTCTGCAACAAGGGATAATTAAAAGTTTAGGGGTATTTACTTGCAGTAACTCCTGTGCAGAGTGGGGCAGGTGGGGACTATAGAAGGTAGGGGATAGGGGTTTTTATTAGAAAGGGGTTTAGTTCTACTTTAATCACACAAATCTTTCTTAAATGTTCTAAACTGCATTATATTTTTATCATGCATTTCTATTTATCACCCTCACTAATTCATAGTACCATTATATGATCAGTATTTACTTGGTACAGTGTTTTCTTAAAACGTAAGTATTTATACGCTAATCTTTAAGAGAATTTTACCCTGGTGTTCTTTACACTCCTTATTGCAATGTGGTATCTTAGGAGCCATGTTCTGCTTATTGTATATAATATGCAATACAATGAAAGCTATATTGGTGGTTCATATTTCTAGTTTATGAAGACAAAATCTTACATGAACAGCAATAAGGCTACCCCTACTAAATGTCTATATTCCATCTCAAGCAAACATTCCAGTCTATCTGTTATGTAATTTATGGATTGTGTTTCTGAGTTAAAATGAAAACTTCACAGTTTTACAACACTCAAATTATAGAATTATTATTGTCCACATCTCCTACTAAATTTTTTGTTTAATTGCTTCAGAATTGCTGTTTTCGTTATATTTGACACCCCTTAATAACAATTATACGTATCTTATACATACTTATAACCCCCTTACTAAACCCAGTTGTCATACCACACTGTTCAGTGAGTAATGCCATGATTTGTGGGAATAGCATATTACTTAATGTCTACTTATAGGCTTTTGTACCTTCACAGGTAATAAAGAGTTAATTTTTAAATTTTTATTAAGTGTACATAAAATGTATTTTTATTATGTTTGTTCTTACACTTAAAACATAGTCACACAGTATGCATGTAAAACATATTTTCATAGATTTAATAATAATCCTTGACCACTTCCGTGCCAGTTCCATAGTCTGTTTTGAAACTGTGCATTGCTAGACACCGCATTTATTCCATAATGTGAATAGACTACAGAAACTTAAAATCTATTTCATTGGTACTAACTTCTTTGCCAGGGAACATAGACTGTACAGTTGCTGAAATCTATGTTGCTCCCATGCAAAAAGGAATTTTGCACATTTTATATATTTGCTTGTGGTTTGGCACATAGCGGTAGATTTTTCAAGGTTCGAAGTGAAAATTTGAATTTCCGAATTTTCGTTTTTTTAGTCAAATTCAACTAGGGAATGGTTAAGATTTGTTTCAAGTTTTTTTTAAAAATTCGAATTCAATGTTCAAAATTTATCATCTACTGGCCTTTTAAGAATTCAAATTTGACTATTTGCCACCTTAAACCTGCCAAATTGCTGTTTTAGCCTATGGAAGACATTCTGGGATCAATGTGGAGTTGTTAGCAGCCTTCCTGACAATTAAGTTTTTTATAGTAAACTGCTGTGACAGGGATCAGTTATACAGTAGCTACTTTCAAATGGTATTACACCACAAATGAAACTCTCTTTCTCAGGGATGAGCCCTTGCAGTGGGGTGGAGGAAGGATATAGTTGAACTGTAACCAGGTGCTATAAACACACTAAAGTGATTCTTTATGCTTAACCAAAACAGCATTTATTGAACAGCAGAGCAATAGAACAATCACCACAGTGGAGTAAAGAGCATGCTTATACAGTTACACGGCATAAGTACAGAGCACACAGCATAAAGGAGCATATACTCACAGCACCACATATGGGCTGGATCCCTTCAGGCAAGGGGTCATGTCAGCAGTAGTTGAGTTTTGAATGTGGAAAGGTACGCACCAGGTTTCAGCCTTTGCCCTAAGTGGAACCCGAGGGGAAACCCTATCCCTAAGTCTGTACACTTAGTCCCTACTTCTGGGTTATTAGTACCCGGGATCTTAATCCCTCTATTTCTCTTGTCGGAGCATGAGCTGCTCAACTAGCTACCTTTCTATCACTCCTAGAGTTATCTATGACAGAGTATAGCTGTACTTTGTGCCTAGGGATCATGCCCATTCCCTTCCAGCCTGCAAGGTTGGGCTAAAGCAATAAACACTGACCGCAAATTTCCCAAGACCTTTATACTTTGACACAGTGCCATCTAGTGTACACTGTGAGAACTAGAGGGGTTACATAAGCACAAGGTCCCCATTAGGACCCATTAGGAATTATTAGGAATGTGCCTGTTAGAAATATGTGAGGGTGTCTAATTTTCACATCCCTACATTCTCCACCTGGTGAATTCCTTCTGTCTCAGCAAGGAACATTTCAGAATTCAATATTGAAAATACACTGTCAACACATATGTATAACAATAGGTATTTCAGTTACCATATCCTGCAGTCGCCTCAACAGGTCTACAAGGAGTATCATGGATAATCTGAAATATAAGCAGTTAAGGCACATCATGCAAGCAGCCTTTTAGAGAAATAGCAGTTAAGGTACATCATGCAAGCAACCTAGCAGTTCCGGTACATCTAGGGCTGCCACCTTTTCCTGAAAAAAATACCGGCCTTCCTATATATTTATCTTTTTTTCCTATTAATAACATTGGGATCAACCTTCAAAAATACTGGCCAGGCCGGTAAAATACCGTTCAGGTCATCTTTATTACAATATACATTGCATATCAACTATTTGTATTGCATTACTACACCATTACCTTATAACCTCTTTGGGGTCATTCTCCAGAATGTACCCAGGTACAATGGCATAGCTGGAATAAACATATCATTAGCAACATTTGCATTATTAGGCATATACATTTGTCAGTAAACACCTGCAATAAAGGCACAAATTAGAATACCACATTTCAAACACACTAGTATTCAAGTCCTCTAAAGTCGAACCCACAGTCCTTTTTAATATGCGCTTAGGAGGGTAAGGGATAATTGGATTAGACATACCAATGGGCAGGTGTGAACTAAGACAGTACATGGGCCTAACTCCAATGGGAGCAATCATATGAGAATTTTTCCTTCTCTTGAGAAAGTTCAGTCATTTAGAAAAGAAAGAAATGGGCTGCAACATCACTGAAGAAGGATTTCCTTCAAGAGTCTCAGATCATGTGAAGAAACCTTGTCTTGGTGTCTTCATAAGGGATATAATATTTAGGATGAGGTTTAGCCACCCATTGTCCATCTCCCATGTAGACTTCCAAGTTGAAGTACTTGGTTGGATTATACTTTCCACAGCTTTTCACAGCATTCTTTAATATGGTATGGCCATACCACCATTCTCTCTCTATGGAGCGAAGATATTGCCAATCTTGTTCTCGTCTCACCTTGTCTGGATTTGTGAGACAACTGTGGTGCATCTTTTCTTTTCAAAGTATCTCACCAATCAGCCAGTTTTCATACAATTCAGCCACTTTTTCATACACCCACAATGGAGCATAAGGCATAAAATAGCCCCAAGCTTTGTGCACATGAAAGTGTACTCTGGAAACAGATGTGAAAACATTAGGGTCTGCACGTCCAGGCAAAACCCAGAAATCTTTTTCCTCCTCTGGACCAATCTGGGGAGGTGCTATGAAACTGCGGAGTACAACTGCAGTAGAAGCTGATTTCTCCTTTGATTCAATAGTCTCTGCTTCATACTCCTCCCATCCTGGAGCAGTTCCCAGAGAATGATCATCCTTAGGTTTAGGTAGTGAAGCTGTTAAATTCTCTTATCTCGAGAGAGATATCTTGCCCCACTATACACCAAAACTCTTAGTGAGCCTGGAGCCACAGCAGTACTTTCTCCAGGCTCACTAAGAGTTTGGTGTACCATCACTTTGGGATGTACTGGTAACACTGGGTCACTATTGGTGGTTCTTCTGCTATCACATCAAATCTGCTCTGGAACCTCTGATCCAGATTCTTCGTCAGTATCTTTAGTAATAGCCATCAGTTTCTGATCTTCAGTTTCAAGATCTTCATCTTCCTCTAGCAAAGGAGGATCTCTAACAGTTGGAGCCACCGGTGCAATAGGTCCTAATCGGCCAAATGAGAATTTTCTCCAATCCACATCCTGGCTTATGACTGGAGTAGAAGTAGGAACTGCAAGTGCAGTGTAAATGGTAACAGTCAGATCTTCTTAAGGTCCTGAATCACCCACCGACACTTTACGAGGTGCAGAATTCTCCTTAGTGCATAGTACTGAAGTAGTTTCTGAGACAGTCTTACATTCTTCCTCCTCTGAGGTAGTAGGTACTTAATTTTTAAAGTTGACCTCCAATGAGGTGTCTGGCTCAGTAACAGTTGGCATCATCAAAAAATCCGGAGCTTCTTCAACTCATATAGATGTACTTGAATAAGTAGAACTTATTCTCTGACATCGGCATAAGCTGTGTCATTCTCTGACATCGGCATAAGCTGTAAGTTTTCCTCCTCCGGGGATACAAGGACAGCTGCAGAAATAGGAACCATGAGATCTGATGGTATAGATTCAGCATCGGTATTAGTACTGATATCAGTCTCTTCCCCCTGGTGCAATCAGCACTGACACCTGTGAGGCTAAGGGCGTTGGTTGCGCCAAAGTATCGCTTGAACTCTCCGAAAATGCAGGAGCAGAGATAGCGTCCATATTAGCCATTTCACTGAAATGTAGAATTCCATCGACCACAGCCGCCGCAGGAGTAGTTTCTCCAAGTGGAACAACTACTGAGGGAAAAGCACATTCAGTAGCAGAACCAGCCTCAATATGTGAGAGGGTTGAAAGAGCTTCAAGTGCCGGGACTTCGATGGAGATTTGTGTATCTATATCGATAGTCTCTTGCAAATACTTAAACGTAGCCAAAATTAAAGGCGTTGGCCCCGCCAAAAGGTCAGTCTGGTTTTCAGATTTAGAAATAGAACCAGCACACGTTAATGCTTGAGGGATTGCTCCCGTGTTTAATGTCTTGCGAAAAAAGACAAGTCTGGTTTTCAGGCTGTAGCGGAATAAGGGTAGCACCTTTTTCTTCTGTCCAGCCGGACAGTGTTGTTTCGCTAACCGCAGCCGCGGTTACAGGAGCTTCATCTGTAAATGCAACATCGGTTATAGGTTAGATTCTGGGGCATTCATCTTTAAAGGCAACAGCATGGATAGATTCGGTTGCGGGGGGCGCAGCCGCTGACACCCCCAGGGCCTCTTCTAATTCCCTGTAAACTAGGATAGGTTTGTTGCTCACCTTGTCCCGTATCTCATCCACCAGTGGAAGCTGATCAGTGCGGTGAAAGGGACCCATCCATAATTGGGCACCGCATTGCGAGCAAGATCCAGCCGGACCTGCTAAGGCATCGGACACTTCCATCTCACATAGGCCACATAACGGAACCATGCCTCCTTGGGCACAAGAAGCGAACGTCCCCTGATAGACGTACAATAGTGCGGTACATAGGCTCCATTTTACTTGTCAAAACCTCCGGTACAGCAACAGGTGTACTAACACGCTTCTCCTTCTCAGCTAACTCCAGCAAAGTTGAAGCTAAACTCAAGATGGCGGCAGTGCTATCTTCTAGACTAGGACGTCTCGCCATATCTCGGGACACACCTGTGTTAATTAGTTTGGCACTCCCCCTTCGTCTCTTTCACGCGCTTCTTTTCTTAACCCGTACAGGACCAGAAAGGGGCAAGTGTGATGGCGCAGCACAATTTTTCTTTATCGCGACATTTCCTACTCGAGGGGGTATTGGCGGTGGAGTTATAGAGCCGCTATCCTCTGGAGGAATTCTTTCTAAAGGCTTACTGTAACATGACTCTTCCAATAAAGTTTCACCATAGTCCATATTATTATCCAGGAATGGGTTTACCCCAGGTGTAGAGACTTTAACTTTAGTGTCGTCTAAATCCTGGATACTATCGCTATGGAAGAATTCACTTTCCCCCATACTTCTATAAGCAGAAGTTTGATTTATCATAGTGGACTGAAGAGGAATTTTAGGTGGAAGAGGTTCAAACAGAGTTTGGTACAGGCACGGACATCTGTCCTGAGGGGCATAGGCCGGATAAACTTTAGAAGGCCATGTCTTCCTATTGGGCTTCTCCAGAACACAGTACAAGAACCGGACCATCCCTTTTTCATCGGAAGGCTCTTGTGTAACATACTCCCAATCATCAAATATCTCGTAAGCCACAAAACCGGGCCCAAAACCTTACAGAGCCCACATCGGGCACCAACATGTAGCGCTATAGCTGTGACAGGGATCAGTTATAGCTACTTTCAAATGGTATTACACCACTAATGAAACTCTCTTTCTCAGGGATGAGCCCTCGCAGCGGGGTGGAGGAAGGATATAGTTGAACAGTAACCAGGTGCTATAAGCACAATAAGTTGGGCGCCAGTGATTCTTTATGCTTAACCAAAACAGCATTTATTGAACAGCAGAGCAATAGAACAATCACCACAGTGGAGTAAAGAGCATGCTTATACAGTTACACAGCATAAGTACAGAGCACACAGCCTAAAGGAGCATATACTCACAGCACCACATATGGGCTGGATCCCTTCAGGCAAGGGGTCATGTCAGCAGTAGTTGAGCTTTGAATGTGGAAAGGTACGCACCAGCCTTTGCCCTAAGTGGAACCAGAGGGGAAATCCTATCCCTAGGTCTGTACACTTAGTCCCTACTTATGGGTTATTAGTACCCAGGATCTTAATCCCTTTATTTTTCCTGTCGGAGCGTGAGCTGCTCAACTAGCTATGGATCATTCGCCTATGGATCATGCCCATTCCCTTCCAGCCTGCAAGGTTGGGCTAAAGCAATGAACACTGACCGCATGGTTCCCAAGACCTTTATACTTTGACACAGTGCCACCTAGTGTACACTGTGAGAACTACAGGGGTTACATAAGCACAAGGTCCCCATATGGACCCATTAGGCGTCCATATTATTAGGAATGTGCCTGTTAGAAATATGTGAGGGTGTCTAATTTTCACATCCCTACAGGAGAAAAGAACTTGAATCGAGTTTTTAAAAAACTCCCATGAACTCTCAATTCGACCCTTGATAAATCTGCCCCATAATGGTTTGTTATATAAAATGTATATATATTTAATCTGTGAATATGAAAAATATGCAGTCAAAGTATCATAAGCCTTTTTTGTCATTCTAGCTTTACCAGGTAATTCAGCTTTACCAAAGGAGATATAGGCTTGTGTTTATTTGGTAACAGGTAGCAAATAGAATTTCAAATACAATTCCATAAAATTATTAAAAAGTATAATATATATGTTCATGTAAATGGTATTTATATAAAAGTGGCATACCGAGGATAGATTGAAACAAGTGAATATATTTTTTACATTTTAAAGGTTGTAATTTGTAACATATGGTGGTAAAATATTTTCTGAGTTTTAATTGCCTCTAAATTTAGTGCTAATAAAGAGTAGCTATCATGATACACACACGCATACTGCATAGGTGTAACATGAAGGTGAAATCCATAATGGTTAACATTTAAAGGGGTTAAAAACAAAATACATAGCAATCCATTACAATAATGTTTTTAAAAAAATGACAGGGTTAAAAAGTAAATCACATGAAGAAGCCTAATCACTAAAAGCAATTCCAACAGGTCTTTATGTCACTCCACACCTAATAGCGCTCTCCATATTCACGTTAAGTGCAATCAGGTTAATAGTCCCTGAGTCAGGAATATATGAATACTAAGTAGGCTGGATTTAAGGTCACATTACATCTTGGATACAGCTGATAAGTAGAAAGGGTCAGGGGAGGGGATGTTAAGTGCCCATGTTTTACATCTGCAGAAGATGTCTGAATTCTACACAAAGAATAATGCAGTTCAAAGGGAAAATAGGGTTTTTATTTTGTATATTCAGGTTTGTTGATTAACCATTTAATCTAATTATACATTGTTTATAATGGCCAGAAAAAAACACTAAATAATTAGAGGTAGGTCATAACAAATGGTTTGCAAAAACAGATTTGGTGAAAATTCCTACTCAGTATACTGTATGGCTTACAAATTATTACTAAGGGGTACATTTACTAAGGGTCGATTTTCAAGGGTTAAAAACCCTCGAATTTGAGCTTTGAATTTTGGACGAGTTAAAACCCCTTGTATTCGAATTCGAGGGGTTTTAACGCAATTCAATATATCGAACGATCTAATAAAAAAATTTGATGGATTCGAACGATTTTAAGCAATCGATCTAATTTTTTTTATTCGATCAAAAAAACTTAGAAGAATCCTATGGGAGCTCCCATAGGATTCTATAGAAATTTGGTATGTTCAATCTGCCAAATTTTGAGATCAAATTTTTCTTAAAGGGACAGTACTTCGAAAATCTAATTCGAATTTGAATTCTAATTTGATCAATTCAAATTGAATTTTGGGCTATTCGATAGTCGAATAAGCCCAAAATTAATTTGAAATTCTAATTTTTTAAAATTTGAATTTGATTTGAAGTGAAAATTCAAACCTTAGTAAATCTGCCCCTGAGGCTATGTTTGAATGATTGTCTTAAAGAGAATGCTGTCCAGTGTTTGGATCACCATGTGTTGTAATCAGATGAACAGATTTTATAAGCCCAATGAGATACTTTTAATTTTCCTGATCACAGGACAGCTTGATCTGTGCCAGATCCATCTTCAAAATTAAAATTCTGTCTGTATTCTAGGGTCAAGGAATCTGACAAAGTGAAAGCAAATTATAAAACAAATATAATAGATCAAATTTGGGTTCAGTCTATTTGTCACCTGTCCTAAATAAAGCCTTAGTTTCAGTGGCGTAACTACCAGGGGTGCAGAGGGTGCAATTCCACCAGGACCCCCACCCCCTTGGGGCCCATCAGAGCCACAAAAATGGTTATGGCAGGCAGTTATCTAGGGGGAGATTTTACAGCACACATGCCATCAACACTCCAGCATGCGATATAGAGATATTTATAGAGGTAATAAGGCCCCAACAGGGGACCCAGTTGCCCATCCTGTACCAGGGCCCACCAGGGAGTAGTTACGCCACTGCTTAGTTTGTCCTAAATTCCTTGCTTCCTACTCCCAAAATGCATGAAGGGAGAAACATTCTGTCATGGGTAAACATGTTTTTTCAAAGCACATCAGTTAATAGTGCTGCTTCAGCAGATGTCTGCACTGAAATCCATTATTCAAAACAGCAAATAGATTTTTTAATATTTAATTCTGAAATTTTTTCAGTTTCCCAAATGCTTCCAGTCGTGTGACTTTACTGCTGCACTGCAAGTTGGAGTGATATCACCCACTTCCTTTCCTCCCAGCAGCAGCACAATGGGAATTAACCAGATAACATCTCCCAGGTAGAGTCCCACTGCAACTCCTTCAGTTACATTGAGTAGGAGAAACAATAGTGTAGCTGAAAGCAGTTCCATCATGAAGTGTTGGCTCTTTTTGAAAGACAAATATAAGAGGTCCTCGGCACTCAACCCATATATTTAAAGGGGTTGTTCACCTTTGAGTTAACTTTTAGTATAATGTAGAGAGTGAT
>CM044443.1:56331243-56346112 GCA_024363595.1 Xenopus borealis | reverse complement strand
TAGTCTAACCTGTGCGCAAGGTGGGTGAGAGACTGAGTGAGTGACCCCTGATAGCCACACATGAAGTCACGTGCGGTTGGGAGTACCGTGTCCGTGACACGCACTTCCAACTCTACTATTTGGCTTCACAAATACACTTTTTACACTGGTGCTTTGTTCCGGATGCCTATAGCCCCAATACTCCTCTTCAAGCATCACATTTAGCATCCATGGAGGACCTACGTAACTTTCCCTACCGACATGCTAAGGATGTTCTATTACTACCGACTACACTCTCTACCCCATACAAAGCCTGGTCCACAGCGATCAAACTCTTAGGACAATTCCCCCTCACTACACTCTCTACCCCGTACAAAGCCTGGTCCACAGCGATCCCAATACCTACCTTTATGGGGAAACTCGCATTTACCGCATCTTAGACACTTACAATATTTTTTGGCCTAAGAATAATATTAAGCATTTAAGGGATCTCATGGAATATAAAAGTTTCCCAACACACATGCAGTTACAGAACAAGATCCAGGAAATGCAACTGTCCTTTTACAAATATTTCCAACTGAGACATGCATTCCAAGCCCAATTTCACTTGCTCTCTCCACAATTAATCTCTCTTACTATAGAGGAAATCCTTCATTCACCTACCTCTGCCAAATTAACATCTAACATTTACCAAAACTTGCTGCTAAAAGGTCCCAAACCATTTCAAGCAGCAGAACATTGGTGGTCTTCTCATATCTCTGAACTTACCTCTGATGAATGGGAAGAAGCAACTGATAACATATCAGGAATGGAATATGGAATATAAATTCCTTGTCTCAATCAGGGACAGATTTGTTCAATATAAAACTTTCCATTACCTGTATATTACACCCATGAAACTCCATCAGATGAGAAGACTACCCCCTGACTCCTGTCCTAGATGTGGTTCTCCCTCTCTGGACCAAGGTGATAGACTACTTGGCAAACAACTTGGCCTTTCCCAGAGTGGTTGCACCAGCAACTAGGGTTGCCACCTTTTTTTGAGAAAAATACCGGCCTTCCTATATATTTTATCTTTTTTTCCTATTAATAACATTGGGATCAACCATCAAAAATACCGGCCAGGCCGGTAAAATACCGGCCAGGTGGCAACCCTACCAGCAACATGCCTTCTGGGAGTCATAGATGACATAATCCCGCTAGCTCACTACAGAACGTTATTTAGATTGTTACTCTTCTATGCAAAAAAACAATAACTATGCATTCGATGGGCACCACACCTCCAAAGCTGCAAGCCTGGAAACAACTAATTTATAATGCAATTCCATTGTACAAATTAACATATGAAAACAGGGGATCTCTATTCAAATTTTATAAGGACCCAAGAAATTCCAATGCGAAACACTACATTTACATTCGCTAAGGCAGGGGAAACTCTAGCACGGAAATGGACTATATATATATATATATATATATATATATATATATATATTGAGAAAGGTCCCCAGTTGGGACCGAAACGTTGGCAATATGCATAATTGTGTGGAATAAATCACCAGTTTCTTCAACCACTATACAGAGAGTGCAGATCCTTTGTTCAAGTATTACTCCTCTGATTTTTTCCTCTGGATATGAGTGCAGGCACTGTGGGACTATATATATATATGTATATATGTACAAGCTGCATTTGGTAGTTACTCAATTTTATATGTGACCGCAAAACTGCATATCGCTTTTTGTTTTGTTGTTTTAATTGTTGGTTTTTGTTATTAATATAATTTTGTTTGTTTTCAAAAAAAAAATGACCTCTAAATAAATATTGAAAAAATAAATAAATAGCTGCCTACAGCATTCTAAAAGTAATGTTTAAAATATCCACCCCTTAAAATGCATATGCATGACTCCACATTACTCTAATTAGTGTAATACCTGCAAACACCAGTCTAATCTTCATTCAGTGTTGAGTCTAAGGAAACTGTGAATGAATACTAGTACAGTAGAAAATTATTTTTGTTGTTGATGTGAATCTTGTTTAAGATGACTCCACATTACTCTAATTAGTGTAATACCTGCAAACACCAGTCTAATCTTCTTTCAGTGTTGAGTCTTAGGAAACTGTGAATGAATACTAGTACAGTAGAAAATATTTTTTGTTGTTGATGTGAATCTTGTTTAAAAGAAAAAGTACTCACATTTAACTGAAATTATTAACACACTGTTTATTTAGCATTCATTTTTAATTCTATAGTGATAGCTTTACCGACTTTACCTACTTGCTTACCAGAACCTTATTATTTTACAGTAAGACACTACTTAACATCTGAACAGGTACAAGCATTACTGGAAAACATGTTGCACAAGTAACGGTTTCCTTTGCCCAACAATTTGTATACCTTGTGTTCTAAAGCTACTAAAATATAGCCAGAATGTGTACTTGCAGTTCTGTTAGCTACAATTCTATCTTGTGTTCCTAACTAGTGTTAACCCTTTAGCCTCTGGCAGCAGGGCCTTACCATTATGTGAACATAGTTTGATGTGACTTTATAGGGCCACAATCCCTGGCTTAGGTTTTGTCTCTGCGTATTTAGGAATGGAATTTGGGGAGTGCCATTATCATTTTATATTATTTTATTTGTCCCTTTATACAGACAATTTACCCATCAGTGGTGGTCCATTCTCTTATTAAGTCATCACTACCTACAGTAACTTCCGGGCTGAATGGTACAGTCACCTCTTAAAGAACAAGTGGGAATATTAATTTAAAAACATGCAATGTTTTGAATGATGGTATAATTTAAAATGCCTTGCAGATATATGCAGCATCCATAAGCCTTCCACTGAAGTAATACTAGTTTAACTTAGCAATTTAGCAGGAAAGGCTTTTCGACCCTGACTTTTGCACTATGCACTTGTATTGTACACCATCATTTACATGTGCAATAGATTTAGGCAGCACTTTTCTTTGATTGTTTGCCATTTACAACAATCACTGCCATAGTGCAGAACAACGCAGAATTTTTACTCCAATGTTTTAAAGTACTCAATCCACAGATATATTTAATATGAATACCTATTTAATATGAATACCTCTAGAACCACTAGAGCAGGGATCCCCAACCTTTTGAACCTGTGAAAAACATTCAGAAGTAAAAGGAGTGGGGGAGCAACACAACATTGCCCCTATGTGTTTTGTCAACCTACGGGCTATGTTTGGTATTGCACCTGGTCTTTATACAACAAAAACTTGCCTCCAAGCAAGGAATTAAAAAATAAACTCCTGCATTGAGGCCACTGGGAGCAACATCCAAGGGGTTGCTCACGATCTACTGGTTGGGGATAACTGCTCTAGAGTTTAGAGTTGTTTGGACAATTCATAGTGAAAAAAAAAATCTTCTAAAAGTCAGAATTGGTCAGTGCTGCTCCAATTGACTTCTATAGGACCTTGACAACTTTTTTTTTTTTTTTACAATTTTACAACATAAAAAAAACATAAACTTAGAGAAAAGAAGAAGGAAATGAAAGGAAGAAAAAAGGAGTAGTCTTAAGGGCTAACCTGTACCCTAGAGGATGCGTTCAACACATTTCTTTACATCTGTACCATCCCAATGAACCTTTTACTTTTCTTGAGCCATTACCCCATGCCCCCCATACTGCATCGAACTTTCGGGGACACCCTCTGGCTATATATGTAAGTTTCTGCTTAGTAAGGGAGTCATTTATCAGCTGTTTCCAGAAACTAAGAATAGGTGCAGTTGTTGATTTCCATTGTAGTAAAATCACTTTTTTTAGCGTAGTACAGAAGCTGTAGGTAACATTGTTTCTTGTGAGAGCCTATTGTAAGATCTGTAATAATACCAAGGAGGCAAGTAAGAGGAGAACGGATATTGGGCAGGTTGAGGTCTATAGCCATATATTGTAGTACCTCAGTCCAGAACCTTTGCACTTCAGTGCATTCCCAAAACACATGCAAATAAGTACCTACAGAGGTTCTACATTTTGGACAAACATCGGAGACCGTAGGATACAATTTGGCTAATCTATATGGGGTGTAGTATACTCTATTGAGAAATTTAAGTTGTATAAACCTATCTCGCATTGAAATCTTTATCCCAGGTACTTTCTGTAGTCGTGCATTGTTCCACATTTCGTCATCTAGTTCAGGAATATCCCTACTCCATTTCTGCTTGACATTTTCCAAGGGGTTAGGGCATGCCTGCAGCAAAATTGTATAGCACCATGAGAGTGGCTTTCGCAGGTCTGCCTTGAGTAGATTTTTTTCTAGATTAGATTCTTTCAATTGTATTGGACGAGTAGGGAATTGTACCATAAAGGCATGTTTCAACTGAAGATAGCGGAATATCATGTTAGGCGGGAAACTAAATTCTTGTTTTAAACTTGGAAACTGTTTAAGATTCCCACTGTCCACAACATCCTTCAGTACTTTAACCCCATGTTTTGCCCAACAGCTAACCTCAGAGATAAGTTGAAATTGGGGCAGATGATTATTACCCCATAAGGGAGTCCATACAGACCATACTGAAGGGGTACCCAGCACCATAGATAGGGCCTTTTGAAAGGCTTGTATTACCGTCACCATAGGTATTACAGTGGCCTGGGATCGAGACGGGCCTCTATACAAGGATCGGGCTAGAGCTTCGAAGGAGTCCACTGCTGCAGCCTCCAGGACCACAGCTTGATTATCTAGTTTGGGATTTATGCACCAGTGAGCAAATACCAACTGGCTAGCCAGAAAGTAGAGTTTGAGGTCAGGTAAGGCTAGCCCCCCCCCCCGTTGCTGGAGCACAAAGAGATTTTAAACCAATACGTAGATGCCCCCCTGCCCATAAAAGATTCCTTATTAAACTGTCTATTCGTTTGAACCAACACATCTGCGGAGTTACAGGAGAATTATGAAACGCGTACAGAAACTTTGGTAGATATACCATTTTAAACAAGTTCACCCTACCAGGGAGAGTGGAAGGGCCTGCCATGTTTCCAGCTTTACACTAGTTGACCTCACAATGGGATCCAAGTTGAGAGTAATATATTTGGATACGTCTTTATGTATCACGATACCAAGATACCTAAATGAATCAACGACTTGTACATTACCAACAGTCAGTGGGCAGTTCTCAGGAAAGGAATCAATGGGAAATA
This sequence comes from Xenopus borealis, assembly GCA_024363595.1. Lineage (NCBI taxonomy): Eukaryota > Metazoa > Chordata > Amphibia > Anura > Pipidae > Xenopus > Xenopus borealis. The sequence goes on along the minus strand of CM044443.1, from coordinate 56,340,976 downwards.
TCACCGATTTACTTTCATTTACCTTTAGCCCTGAAAACTCACCAAAAGTAACTACTGTTTGGAGGAGTGCAGTCAATGCAGGATTGGGGTTTGCTAGATATATTAACATGTCATCTGCATATAATGACGGCCCCCAGTCTAAGCCCCTCTATCTGTTGGTTTGCCCGAATTTGTATAGCTAGTGGTTCAATCACCAAGGCGAACAGTAGAGGTGAGAGTGGGCAATCTTGACGTGTCCCTCTCTCCAGAGTTATGGTATTAGAGAGTGCTCCATTTACTAGGACTCTCGCCTATGGATGTGCATACAATGCTCTGATCCATGCCCTGAATCTCGGACCTGTATTATAACGGGCTAGCGCCTCCCATAGATATTCCCAGCTAACTGTATCAAACGCCTTAGCGGTGTCAAGTGATACTGCCACTCTTTGCCCTTTGTTGTCATGCATAAGTGACAGATCGGTAAATAGGCATCTTAAGTTAATATTGGTGGACTTGTTTGGCATAAAGCCTGTTTGATCCAAGTGAACTAGCTCTACTATAATTCCTTTAAGCCTATTAGAGAGGATTTTGGCAAAGATTTTTAAATCACAATTTAAGAGCGAAATTGGTCTGTATGAGTCACACCTGACCGGTGTGACTCATACAGACCAATTTCGCTCTTAAATTACCGGGTTTGGGGATTAGAGTGATGTACTCTTGATAGCAGGATTCTGGAAGTATCTTATCCTGAGTGATTTCATAAAACCAAATGCCTAGTTTAGAGCTGAGAACATTACTATGGGCTTTGTACCATTCGCTGGGGATACCATCAGGGCCAGAGGTTTTACCCAGTGGAAGGTCAGTATCTATCTCTTCTTGACTAATATCCACATCCAGTTGGGCTCTCTGATCAATGGTTAGATGGGAGAATACAATACTATTCAGGTAGCCTATGAGTTCTGGTAAGGGCTTAGCAGGAGGGGCAGCATAGGTGGATTGAAAGTATTGTCCGAAAGTATTTGCAAGCTCTTGTTGCTCTGTGATTAAATCTCCATTGCTATTTTGGACACCTCTAATCACTGTGCATGAAAGAGCCCCCCTAGCCAGCGCTGCCAGCAGTTTCCCATTTTTGTCACCTTTATCAAACCAAGCTGCATTTTTATACAGTTCTTTCTGTGAGTATTTGTCTACATATAACAGATCAAACTGTCTGAGAGTTCGCTATTTCAGCTTTTTCGGTTGCCGTAGGGGACTCAACCATAGCCCTCTCCGCCAGAAGTAATCTAGATTGTGCTTCCTTTACCTTTGAATCGACCTGTCTCCTAACTGATTTAATGAGTGCAATATACATTCCCCTTACATAGGCTTTGGCTGCATCCCATACCACCAAGTCTGACGCTGTGCCCTCATTTTAGGGTAGCCCCGAGGTTCAGGCCCGTCCGTATGAAGTCCCCAATACAGATATACGTTTTGGTACCCTATATACCACAAGTGACCCTTGAGACAAAGATAAGAAAAGGAGAAAAAGGGTGAAAAGACATTAAATAGACAGCAAACATTTCCCAGAAACCTGATCCCCCCTCCTGGTATCCTCCCCCAACCTGAAGATACATACATCCCCAACATATTAACCAACTAGGGTAGGGTCTGAGTTACGTCTAAGCAATGCCCAGTCCAGAGAACCGAAACATTTATCAATTTAACACCTTAATTGTGCTGATTAATAAGAGCCAATAAAGGAGTAGTCACATAGATCCTGCACCGCTATCCACTAATAAGGGTCATTGGGTGTAATCCCTCCTATCGGTCGCAGCAACTGGCATAGTGGTAAAGTCCTGGTGCATAACTACTATAGGTCCATAAGGGGAGAGAGAAGGAATGACTTGCCAGCGTCTTGATCAACTTCCCCTTTCTGCGAAGCCCGTTTTGGGGCAAAGTACCTGTGATTGAAAAGTATATGAGTACCCCCTCCTACATCTTGCTCAGGCCCCTGTAGGCTGCACAACGTAAGATTCTCAGGAATAAACACCATCAGCAGAATTACGGCAAATGCAACTGTGGGAAGGAACCTCACCTCCATTAACTATTGATCCAACATAATGTCACTAACAGTATTGAGCTTGGCTACTGGTAGTTAACACCAGATATTACAAAGTCAACTGGTAGCTTAGGTGTTGTTGAAGCATACTGTACCAGATCACCAGCAGGGGTCTTCTTTAAGCCTCTCAATTCAAGCGACACATGAAGTTGTAGGTGCTAACGCTTCGGATTCCGTGGCGGGGAGCAACCACTTCTGGTTTATCGAAGAAGACAGAAGACAGAATTGTTGCCATCTAGCACCTTAAACATCATTGAATAATAAAGACCTTTGTCCCTCAGCCTTTGCTTGACGCCTTGAAAGGAGCTCCTCTTCTTTTGAACTGCGGTGGAGTAGTCCGGGTAGAGAGATACTCGAGTCCCTTCAAACAGTATGTCCCCTTTATTCCTTGCTGCTCTGAGGGCTGCATCTCTGTCACAATAATTGAGGAGCTTAATGAGGAACACCCTAGGAGGTTCAACATGAGGCAGGGGCCTGGTAGGGACTCTGTGTGCCCTCTCAACTACAAATTATGCAAAAAAGTTCTCACGGCCCAGTATATCTTTGAGCCAGTTCTCTATAAAGAGCTCTGGATTAGTGCCTTCCACCCGCTCAGGGAGGCCTACAGTGGCGTAACTACTCCCTGGTGGGCCCCGGTACAGGATGGGCATCTGGGGCCCCCTTTCGGGCCCTTACCTCTATAAATCCCATGCTGGAGTGTTGATAGCATGTGAGCTGTAAAATTTCCCCTAGATAACCACTTGTCATAACTATTATCGTGGCTCTGATGGGCCCCAAGGGGGTGGGGGCCCTGGTACTATTGCACCCCTGGTAGTTACGCCACTGGAGGCCTAGAATCCTGACAGACCTTCTCTGCCTGTTCTCCAGGTCCTCTATGCGGTCCATTGCTGTTATCAGGCGCTCTTTTACCTGCGTTATTTCCCCTGGAACTCTCACCATGTGGTCCTCTAGCCCTCCTACACGTTCCTCCAGCTGCCCAGTGCGTTCTCTTATGGCCTGCATATCTTGTTTGATAAGCGACAACTCCACCTTAAGCTCTTCAAGCTTAGTAGTAAATGTGGCAGTGAGCATGGACTGGCACTGTGTAATGGCCGTCAGTAGGTCAGCAGGAGAGGGAACCGCTGGAGCAGGGTCAGGAGCCGGGTCTTTTTCCTTTGCCGACTATGCTGTGGGAGACCGCTCCGGAGTGTGTGGTGAAGCAGCGCCATCTTGGTTTGGTACACGAGCAAACTGCTCGAGTCTTGCGGCTGCATCTGGCTTGGTTTTGGGTGTCGTTCTGCAGATCTTCATGCACCATAGTGTCAGCAGAGAGTTTAGCATCAGGTTTGTGCAGTTTCAGCCTCTGTGAGGTGTAAGAATGGGCTAACAGGATGGCAGCGGTTCGGAGCTCTCAGCGCGCAGCTAGGTCGCCATCAGGCCACGCCCCACCTTGACAACTTTTACCTGGCAAATGATTAGTATTAGAGGTTTTCGTGATTTTAACAAATCTCGAATTTCTAGAGTTTAAAAAAAAAAAAAAGAGGAAAACCCCAAATTTTTATAGATTCATGGAAAATATCGGAATTCCATTGTTAGTAAATTAGGCCTGTGAGTAAGTGCCCGAACAGGCATGAAACGCGATAGGCCATGTCTTAATATGTCCTAGTAAACTTTTTGTAGTTTTTTAATTATGGCTTAATTTTTTGAGGAACTCACATTTTTGGTTTCTACTGTATGTACAGGGGCCTTTGGACTGAGACCTCCCTTTTTGATTATTGATTTATAAAATTGCTTATACTTCAGTAGTGCTTATACAAGTTGGTTGCACCATTTCCTTTTTTTGTAATGTTAGCAAATCAGCTCCATAGACAGGAAAAAAAACACAGGGACAGAAGATTGCCACTTCACTTTATTTATTTTATGCATTTAAATTCTGTTTGTATATAATAATGGGTATCAAGCATAAACACATCTTAATCTTTTTTGTAATGTCTCCCCTTCTTCTGTATGTTTCAGGAGTTTTAGGGAAATGTTGCTATATTTACTACGGAAAACATTCCGAAGGCAACCGATTCATTCGTGATGACCAGCTGTGACCTTCAGAACTATGACTGTCATGCAACATCAGATACTTGATCTGTGGGCTCTACTGCAAATGTTACTTGACTCAAGAAAGACATTTAAGTGTAATGTAAACAATGTGACGTCATATTTTTTGTAACTGAATGAATTCAATTTTGAAACCTGTGATTTGTACCCTTGTTACTAGAAATTCATAAAATTAAAATATCACTTTTAAAAGAGAATTCCTACTACTATATACTTTTTCAGCATACATTTTACCCATTGATGGTAGTTTTGTATGTTTTGTTCACTTCTAAAATGTGCTTGCTTTAACTGTGCAATATTAAGTTGTCATAAAGCCCATAATTATATTACATTATATTTCACATAGATATAAAGTAATATAATTATGCTTTATGTATTGAATAACATTTAATTGTGTGGCTGTCACCATCAGTCAGCAAATTGGGTAGAAAAAATGGAATGGATAATGACAGTTTTGCCCTAAAGCCTCTAATGTCCATTGGCAAATTGATTGGCAGCTGCAGAACAATCATGCATCAAGTTTAGACTTCAGGATTGGCAAGGACCATGATAACTTCCCACAACATGCTTTCTGGTACAGTCCTAAAGTTATATTTGGCAACTCCACCTATATTTGACACCTCGGGCCAGATTTACCATTGGTCAAATTCGAGGGTTAGTTAACCCTCGAATTCGACCATCGAATTTTGGTCGAATTTGAAGGGTTTTAATGAAATTTGATCGATCGAATAGGAAAAATTCGGTTGAATGATAAAATCGTTTGAATGGAACGATTCAAACGATTTTAACCATTTGATCAAATTTTTTTTATTCGATCTGAAAATGCTGGAATAACCCATAGAACCATACAGCAATTCAGTAGGCTTAATTTAGATTTTTATTCGATCTATTGGAATCATTCCATTTTCGAAGTGGCCACAAAAATTATTTGAAAATTCAAATTCGAATATTTTAAAAAATTGTATCGAATTTCGAATCATTCACACAAATTTAGTAAATCTGCCCCCTTTATATATATATATATATATATATATATATATATACACAAGTTCAAAATCCTAACGCACACCATTCATAATTAACTCCATGTGGTTTAGATCACATACCTGGGTGCTACGCTGAAAAAAGCTGCATTATCCACATTCCACTGATAAGGGTGCACACCAGGATTTTTTTATTTAAAACTCCATATTTATTGAGTAAATTTAAAACAGGAACCGGCCAACGTTTCGGTCTTTTTCTAAAACCTTTATCAAGACCCTGTTCACCTTAAAACAACCATGTTTAAATACCTAAAAACATGACACTCACCCATTAGTGCACGCCCACATGATCATGTGACAAAAGGAAACACCTGCACCATAGAAACAACAAGATAGATAAAGATTAAAAAACATTGTATCAAGTGTACAAATTGTATAAACACATCGATATATATAGAGACTGGACACATTCAGGGTATAAAATTTGCAACATTGTATCCAGACAATTAACGTGAGTCAAGGAAGCATAAATAGGAGCAATATTCGTTTAAGCCTAAAGGGGAAAGAGTGTTCAATTTACGTATCCAGAAAGCTTCCCGTTGTAGTAATATTTTAGATCTGTCACCCCCGCGTTTAAGGGGTGGGATGTGGTCTATAGCTATATACTTAAAGGTGGGCAATCTATGATTCATTTCTAGATAATGTTTAGCCACTGGTTTGTTAGTCACCCCATCTCTAAAAGCTGTGCTGATGGCGGACCGATGCCCATCCATCCGTAGCCTTAGGGTCTGATTTGTCTTCCCCACATAAGCAAGACCACAAGGACAGGTGATTAAATAAACCACATGCGTGGTGGTGCAAGTAATATGGTGTCTAATTGAAAGACGCTTGCCCGTTTGGGGATGGAGAAACGAGGTACCTGGAGACATATATCTGCATGAAGTACAGCTCGGACAGCGAAAGCAACCAAGCTTTCGTTCACGTAACCAACCACTAGGCATCTTTGTATAGCAGTCAACAGGATCACTCTCAACCAGCAGGTCCCTAAGGTTCGTCCCTGTTTTATAGCACATCATTGGGGGACCCGGGATCACTTTATTCAGATCCGGATCCGCCTCAATGATTTTCCAATGGTCCCTCACCCCCTTATTGACAGTGCTTGTACTTGCATTAAAGGTGGTAGTAAAGACCAATCTAGGTGTAGTACCCTTGGTCTTATCGCAATTGTTGGATCTCTTCCGTGCTATCGCAAGGGCATTATCCAATATCTTATCTGGATAGCCACGATCCTTAAAGCGAGCCCGCATCTCACGTAGCTGTGTTTCAGTTTGTTGTTCTGAGGAATTATTTCGAATCACCCTACAGAATTGAGAAATTGGAAGCGATCGCTTCATAGTGGGGGAATGACAACTGCCGTAGTGTAACAGCACATTTTTGTCGGTAGGTTTTCTAAAGAGAGTATACGTAAGGCCCTGGTTACTGAGTGATAACTCAGTATCGAGAAAATTTAATTTCTCAGAGTTTATTTCACTGGTGAATCTAACTGGACTATCAAGCAAGTTTAAATAATTGACCATGCTGGTAAAATCCTCTGCAGAACCCTTCCACACTATAATCATATCATCGATATAGCAGTGATAAAACAACATTCTGTCTGCAAACCGGGGGATTAATATCTTTTGCTCATATTGATGCATGTATAGATTGGCATATGAGGGCGCCATGGCTGCCCCCATCGCCGTTCCTGCCACCTGTAAATAGAATTTGCTTTCAAATCTAAAATAATTCAAAGTTAGTGCTAACTCAAGCAATTCTAACACAAACGAAATGGGAGGGCCTGTATAGGAATTAGATTCCTCCAAGGCCTTCCTAACTGCCGCAATCCCGCTTCATGCGGTATTATGGTGTATAAACTCACCACGTCCATGCTGGCAAGGAAAATTGTGGTGTCGGTGGGAAGACTTAGCTCACGTATACAATGTAACAAATGTGGAGTATCCCGTAGATAAGTGGGCGTATCTTGTACTATAGGCTGAAGCAATGTGTCTAAATAGATCCCAATGGGATGAAGGATCGAGTCGCGACCAGACACTATGGGGAGACCAGGGGGTCGGGTCAAACTCTTGTGGACTTTTGGCAATGTGTAAAGCACAGGGCACTTAGGAAAATCTTGTTTTAAAAATTCAAATAAAGTTTTATCAATCACTTTACATTCAAATGCCATGTTTAGTAAATTGACCACCTTTTGTTTAAATTTTGTAGTGGGATCGCAGGTAAGTTGTTTATACACACCCCCATCAGATAATTGACACATTGTTTCATTCCTACAGTCATGATAATTCATAATGACAATGCCCCCACCTTTATCCGCTGGGCGGATTACAATGTTATTATCCAACTTAAGGGAGTTAATAGCATCACGTTCAGCCTTTGAAAGATTATTGCAGGGGGGAAGAGACTTGCCCACCCGAGTTACCCCCACCTTTTCAATACCCTGTTTGAACAGTTTAATGGTAGAGTTAGTCATAGGTGGCTTAAATGAACTCTTCAATCTCAGAGGAGCAGATAACATATCGGGCTGAGAGTTATTTTTGAAGTGATCTTTTAATGATAAAGTACGGCAAAATTTGAAGCACTCTATTTCCCAATTGAACAGATCAAATTTGCGAGTGGGGACAAAAGACAAACCTTTCTGTAATAGCCTTAATTCCGATGCAGTCAAGGTATGTTGTGAAAGATTGAAGATCGGGACCTCTATTCCCTGTTGTGACTTCTGCCCCTTCTTTCCCCTCCTCGTGGGGTATTTGTGCGTCCGCGTCCTGTGGGCGGCTGATCTTTGATGTGTTGAGGTTTCTCTAAAAAAAAGGGGAGCCACTGGGCATTCCACCACCTCCGCCTGTGTAGCTGTCAATTGCGCTCCCGGAAGTGTAGTTTCGTCTCCATCAGAATCTCCCGAGCTCGTATCCACCGTATTTAAAGGTTTTGTAAGTTTGTAGCGCAGCATTCTCCTAAAGCGTGTATTATGTTGAAACGGCATACGATCACTACTCAACCAGTGGTACACACGGTGGTTAGTATAATCTTCATTTACCCGGCGTAGTTTTTCACGTTTAAACTTCAGCAAGTCTTGTTTATATGCTTCCACCTTAGCTTCTGTGCAGGTCAGGAGTTCATTTTCACTTCCGTTCTTGAGCTCATTTGCATGTTCAGCTTCAAAGGCGGCCAAAGATTTCCGCACCTTAGCTAATTCGCCCGACACTTCCTCTATGACCAAGATCATCAGATCAAAGGAACATCGATTTAATACTCCGATCTATTTTTTTGCAAAAATCGGGGTTTGTCCTCCCGATAGTGGGCACATTATGTATGCGGAAACCGCGTCGTATTCGTTTGGCTCTATAATAGTCTGAAAGGAAAAGGCCATGCAAGTCCAGGTCAGTCTCCCTCTTTTTGAGGCGTTCCCACTCGTTACTAATGTCCTTGATATTCAGTGTAAATGGGACATCTGTATGGCTCTGCCGCCACAGCACCCGATCAGCATCTGCCTCAGTGATGTGCCAAGTGATGTGCTATAAAAGAGGCACGAACCTTAGGGACCAGTGGCTGGAGAAGTGGTACATAGTGCCATGCCGCTACAGGGGCCAGAGTTCTCTTTCCAGAGCCCTTCCAGCCCACGAGACAATGCTCATAGCCTTCCCGCTCTACGGAGGCTGCAGGCTGGGGTTCTCCCCCCACACACTGCCCTTGGCACAGGTTCCCGCTCCTCGGAGGCTGCACCAGTGACCATGAAGACAGGGCAGGTTCCAAAAAAAAAATGAGCACTGCTGGCTGACTCAGGGGTAAGTAAAGTAATTCTGCCCCTCTCTCTCTCTCTCTCCCCCCCCCCATGCTTCCCCCCTCTGGGAGCTCCCCTCTCTCCCTTATCAATCCCTAAGGGTTCCTGCGCAGCATACCTTGTATATTTAAAAGGCAGGACTTGAGCGCATATTCCCGGGTCTTTGAAAAGCAGCGCTCTATTCAGCAAAACTTAGTTTTTTTTTTCAAGCTATCCCCTTAAGCGCCATTCAAACTTGCGGCTCTTCCCGCCGAGCGCTGACGTCAGCACGCTGCGGCTCCGCGCCGGCGCCATTTTCTTCCTTCACAGCGTCTCGCGCCCTTTTCACGAGCAGCACAGAACAGCTCATTGCGGTCGGTACTCAGCTGTACTCCGGGAGTTTGAGCTTCTTCTCCAGGCGCGCTCTCTCTCCTCTCCCTGGCCCACGCTTAATCGTGCTTCTCCTAAAAGGTAGGCTGAAACCCTTCTGAAATTTAAAGGCAGGTTAGTTAGGTATTGGCCCTAAAAAATTGCCTTGTGTCTCCACAGACCCTGACACAAGAGGGTTGTGCTTTTACCTTCCCTGGCTCTCCTATTTCGAGTTTCCTTAAGGTAGGCTTAAACTCTTACCCAATGGGAAAAGACTGGTTATTTTTTTTCACTTTGGCCCTAAGATTCTGCCTTGTGTCTCCTCAGATCCTGACACAAGTGGATTGCCTTGCCAGTTCACCCCCTCTTATTTCCACATCCTTTTAAAAAAAAAAAAAAAAA
>CM044443.1:56315971-56327077 GCA_024363595.1 Xenopus borealis | reverse complement strand
CTTCTGTGGCCTTCCTTGCATGTAATTCTTGCAAGCAAAAATTTACCACTGCTTCGGCTGAGCCCCTATGTGGCAGCTGTAAAGAGCATACTTCGGTCACTGCTCCAGCACAAATTCACTCGACCCTAACCACCAGCTCTGCTGCAGCTTCGGCTACCCAACAGAGTTCGGAATCCGAGTTGGTGCGCGCATTGTCTCTTTCCCTAGCAGGTCTTCAGAATTTAGCCAGAATTCCAGAGACACTAGACAAGGTACTAGAGCATTTATCGGCTCAACCACACCGAGCTACCTCTAGTCAGACAACAAAACGCCCACCTCCGTCACCACCGGCATCTCCAGACGAATTGGAAGAAGCATCAGGGGAGGAGGGGCAAATATTATCGGACGAGGAATCCGATCAGGAACAGGAAGCACCCAGATCTCAAAGAGAGGTAGAAAATCTAATTCAGGCTGTTTTACAGGCACTTTGTCTAGAGGATACCCAGTCCTCTTCAGAACCGAGCAAAAACATATTCAAAAGACAGAAAAAGTCTTCTTATGTTTTTCCTGCCTACGAACAGCTAGATGACATAGTCAAAGCGCAGTGGAAAACTCCAGACCACAGAATACATTTATCAAAACGGTTTATCCAAACCTATCCTTTTCCACAGGAATGTACCGACCTTTGGTCCTCTCCCCCTACAGTGGACCCTCCGGTCTCCAGACTATCCAAGACTACAATTATCCCAGTGGCTGACGCGGCTTCCTTCAAGGACCCCATCGACAAGCGTCTCGAGGGATTCTGTAAGACTATTTTTACAGCCACGGGAGGAGCCCTCCGACCAATCTTTGCCATGGCGTGGGTTTCCAGAGCTATGGAGGTCTGGGTGGAACAAGTGGCACAACTCATAGGTTCAGACGATCCTGCCACAGATCTACTCCTATCACAGATAGCAGATGCCAACACATATATGTGCGAGGCGGCACTCGATGCGGCCAAACTGGTGGCCAGGGCATCAGCACAATCCATAGCAGCCAGACGCTTCTTATGGCTAAAGAACTGGTCCGCGGATCTGACTTCTAAAAGATCGCTCATCGGTCTACCATTTGTGGGTAAGCAATTATTCGGAGCAGAATTGGAGAAAATAATCGCTCAAGCTACAGGGGGTAAGAGCACCCTACTCCCACAGAACAAGCCCAAAAGACCAACATTCAAAAGACGACCATTTTTTCGACCCTTTCGCCAGAACCAGAACCAGAGGCAAAGATCACACACTGAAAAGCAGACAACCAACCGACCTAGATTCCAATCCAAGCAAAGCTCTTCCTGGACAGGGAGTAGATCAACTACTAAACCCTCACAGGATAAATCTTCTACAGCATGAGGAGGTGCCCACCCCCGAGGGATACCTACTAGGCGGACGCCTAAGGAACTTTCGGGAGGTGTGGAGACAAAGAATCCAAGACCCTTGGGTACTAAGTGTCATTTCTCACGGCTACTTAATAGAATTCGCACGACTACCCCCACAACGTTTCCTCATTTCAAGACTCCCCACAGGAGAACCCAGACGCTCAGCATTTCAGAGTGTCCCCCACACACTAGTTACTGCAGGAGTTATCGTGCCGGTCCCTCCAAAGGAACGAGGATGCGGGTTCTACTCGAATCTATTCATAGTACCCAAAAAGGACGGTTCGTTTCGTCCAGTATTAGACCTAAAGACACTCAATATCCATGTGAAGAAACAACATTTCAAGATGGAATCCATCCAATCGGTACTGCTATCCATGGAAATGGGGGAATTCATGGAGGTGATCGACATCAAGGATGCGTACCTGCATATCCCAATCCATCCCAACCATCACAGATTCCTACGCTTTTCAGTAGAAGACCAACATTGGCAGTTCGTAGCACTACCCTTTGGTCTGTCCTCGGCTCCAAGAGTGTTTACGAAGGTCATGGCGACAGCTCTGCAGGAGTGTCGACTACTAGGTATAAAGGTCATACCATACTTGGACGACATCTTGGTAAAGGCGCCGTCCCTACACCTGGCAACGAAACATCTTCAGGAGGTCACAAACACCCTAACTCACCTAGGGTGGTTAATAAACATACAGAAATCACGACTTTACCCCTCCCAGTGTACAGAATACTTAGGCCTAGTCATCAACACTTCGGCGGGAAGAACATTCCTCACCAAGGACAAGAGTGAGTCGATGATCAACCTATTATCGAACTTTCAAAGGTCAGATCAAGTAACCCTAAGATAAGCCATGAGGGTATTAGGAACAATGGTGGCAACCTTCCCTGTGATACCATATGCACAGGGACACACCAGACCTCTACAAAGACTAATTCTTCGGCATCAAAGAAAGAGCAAAGAACACTTAGATCGCAGAATTCGTCTGCCAGAAACAGTGCGGACCTCCCTCAACTGGTGGCTCCGTCCAACAACGCTTCTTGCGGGAAAACCCTTCCCCAACCACAAGTGGACAGTCGTCACAACGGACGCCAGCCTTCAAGGATGGGGAGGAGTTCTAGGAAATCTTACTGTTCAGGGGCGATGGTCGTCTACAGAAAGAATACTTCCCATCAACATTTTAGAGCTCAGAGCAATATACCTATCCTTACTTCATTGGTCCGACGAGTTAAGAGGAACACCAATAAGGGTCCAATCCGACAACATGACAGCCGTGGCTTACATCAACCACCAAGGGGGCACAAGAAGTCAAGCGGGACTTGCCGAGGCGCAACGAATACTATCCTGGGCGGAAAACACAGTTCCAGCCATATCCGCAGTACACTGGATTGCGGACTTTCTAAGCCGGGAAAGGTTAGACCAGGGCGAGTGGAGTCTTCACCCAGAAGTTTTCCAACTGATTCTCTCAAGGTGGGGGACTCCGGAAGTAGACCTCATGGCATCGAGGTACAACAACAAGCTGCCGAAATTCTTCGCAAGAAGCAAGGATCCACTAGCTCTAGGGACAGATGCACTGGTGGTCCCATGGCCGGGTCAGCTGACATACGTGTTTCCACCTCTGGCACTTCTCACAAGAGTAATAAAGAAGATAAAACAGGAGAGGGCAGAGACCATTCTGGTAGCTCCTTACTGGCCAAGACGCAGTTGGTTCGCAGATCTCATAAGTCTGTCTGTAGACCCTCCATTCCACCTTCCAGACAGGAAGGACCTACTATCTCAGGGACCGATATTCCACCCGAATTCACATCGACTGGCTTTAACGGCATGGCACTTGAGGCCATAATTCTAGGCAAATCTGGAGTACCACAAGAGGTAGTACCAACCCTAATGAAGGCCAGAAAACCCGTTTCGGCAAGAATGAATCACAGAGTATGGAAGACTTTCATCTCCTGGTCCGAATCAAGGGGCAAGGATCCACAGGCCTGGGAAGAAAGTAGCATTTTATTATTTCTCCAGGAGGGCTTAAACAAGGGATTAGCACTTAGTTCACTCAAGGTACAAGTGTCAGCCCTATCCATCCTCTTCCAAAGACAAATTACCTCCTTTCAAATTACATCCTCTTCCAAAGACAAATTACCATCATTTCCAGATGGTATTTCACTGCTTCCGGCCCCCTATCATGTGGAATAGAGGAATAGAGCGAAGCCACATCCAATGTAGCCCAACCATATTCCCCACTCCAGGTCAAATCTCTAAGTTTCAAGAGGACATCTGCTGTGTCTCAGAAAATGCCTGTAAATTGAGAGAGTACAAATGTTTCAAAAACGGCTGGCATTTCGCATAACTAAAATGTTAAATTCTGCTGGGACTTAAAGGGTTAAGTACTTACTTATAACCTTGATTTTACCAATATTGTTCAAAATACTTGAACAATTCAAACAATACATTCATCCTCTCACTGCTTATAAATGATCTTGTATTAAAATATATTTTAACTACTGTAAGTGAATTATAGTAAAATAGGTTGGATAGATAGGGGTATATGCAGTACAGATGATCCAGTTTAGGTGGGGAAGATATGCCCAACTTATATACATGGGAGGAAAATGTAGGCTTTACATGTCCTTTAAGAATCAGGCACAGACATCACTTGAACAACAAACACCAGAAATGATGCAAGGCAGATTGAAAATATTTGGTAAAATCAAATGTAATGAGCCAGAGTCACACACAAGGCAACTGCACCTGGTTCAGTACCTGTATTGTATGTGCAATTACACATGAATTCTAGGAAAACCCAGTGCATTGTGTGAAAAAAACCCCCATAAATATTGTGCCTGAACCTCGGCAGGTCTGAGATGTTGGATTTTTGGATTCAGACTTTTTCCATCCTCAGGTATAATAAATCGCGAAAGATTTTAGGGTTTTTTTTCACAAAAAATCCAGATTTTATAGTATAAAAACCCTTAATTTTTCGAGTTTTTGCCATTCAGACTTTAATAAATAACCCCTAAGTGTAACAAAGTGAAAAACTGTATGCTCCAACTGCACATTTCAACATTCTTTGACCCTCAATTTTATATAAATACAATACAGGTAAATTTTTGGTGCTGGAAAACAATGCCCCCGGACATATCCTCTGTAGAAATTCAATAAACCTCTAATATTATTTTGATGTAAGTATCTATGGTCAAATTACCACTCACCAAGGTAATAAAATATCTTTTACTAGACATTAAGCCCGTTAAATTAACGGGCACTAGAACATATGTAGTCAAACATTTATAAAAAACAGAATTGTTCTAGGCGAATATTCGCCTGCGCTGCGTAAACGTGTGAATTTACGCTCTGGTCGGCAAACGGTAACATATTTACATTTTTCAGACTATCACCCACAATGGTAAAACATGCCACAGTGTAAGGGTGCGAAGTTGCGCGTCTATCTACTTCGCTAGTGTAAATTCGCCAGAGGCGGTCCGTGGGGCACATCTGCAGTAGCACAATTCCACTCACACAGGGACTGGATGCAGAGACACTTGAACTTTACATTAATCCCGTTAAATTAACGGGCGCTAGAACATATGTAGTCAAACATTTATAAAAACAGAATTGTTGTAGGCGAATTTTAGCCTGCGCTACGCAAATTCACTAACGTGCGAATTTACACTCTGGTCGGCGAACGGTAACGGTTACTACCAAGACGCTGCATCGCTATTACGGCCAAAATTAACCAACAGAGGGAACTGCAGTGCTATTACTGCACAAATAAACCAACAGAGGGCGCTGCAGTGCTATTGCTGCCCAAATTAACCAACAGAGGGCGCTGCAGTGCTATTGCTGCCCAAATTAACCAACAGAGGGTGCTGCAGTGCTATTGTTTCCCAAATTAACCAACAGAGGGCGCTGCAGTGCTATTACTGCCAAAATAAACCAACAGAGGAAGATCAAAGGCCTTAGTTTTTAATAAGACACGCCCATTCATATCGGTGAGCACGCCCCTAGCACGTCTTCTCGGCAGTAGAAGATAGTGTTGTGTGGCTGCAAGGAGTTGCGGAGCGGTTGCTGTGGCTTTGGCAGGGGCGCATGTTGCAGCTGACGGATCAGAAGGACTCGGACTGCGAAGCAATCAGCTTTCCTCCCGGACTGAGCCTGTTCCTCAGTGAGGCCGGCCGCTATCCCGTGCGGGGGTTACGCCAGCGTTATAGACGCTTCCCATTGGTTATCGGTGGGGCACATGCGCAGTGCGCATTTCAACGGACACAGGGACTGGACTCAGAGACACTTGGACTTTATTATAGAGGATTATATGGAAATATTAAAGATTATATTCAATAATTCAGATTGAATATAATATATACACTTGACAGCCTAAAGCAAATAATCTATATGCAAGTATAAGTATTATTAAGTATATGGGGGAAATTCACTAAAGCGCAAAGCGTCTAACGCTAGCGCTAATTCACCAGCGTGAGGTCATTTCGCAACTTCGCAAATTCACGAACACGGACTCTGGCAAATTTAGATAGATAGACTTGCGCAACTTCGCACCCTTAAGCCAGGCGAAGTTGCACACTGACGAAGGATCGCAAATTCACTGAAGATGAACATTTTCCTGAACGTTAGCACTTACGCTAGACGTTACTTCGCCTGGTCTGACCGAAGTTCAATACAATAGATAGGAGGTTGAAAAAAAAAATTAAAATTTTTTCTAAGTCCCAAAAAAACACTGGTGTATTTTAGCTTAGGAGGGTGATATTCTGAAAAAGATCAATATAGGGCTACCGTTTGCCGACCTGAGTGTAAATTCGCACTTTAGTGAATTTGCGTAGCGCTGGCAAAAAAGCTGGCAAAAAAGCGCCTGGTGAAGTGCAACGAACGCTAGCGAATTTTCGGATCTTAGTGAATTTGCCCGCATGAGTTTCATTCTAAGTGTGTGTGTGTGTCTGTGTGTGTGTCCATCGCTCAGGGAGAGAGATCCTTCTGTCCCTCCAGGGCAGAGAGCAAGAGAGAGAGAGATAACCTTGTGTTCCAGAGTATTTGCCTCCTTCAGTGGACTATGCACCCACCCCTAAGTATCTATATAAGGCAAGAGCATATGTTCTAAAGCCCAGTTCTTCCCAAATTACTTACAAGTAGGTGTGAGTAAGTAAGACAGGTGTACATCCATTATACTGAGGATAATCCTACTTTTATACTGTGTCAGCTATTTTCTACATCCTTTATCTTATTCTAACCTGCATTTTGTCTGCAGGCCCTGCATATCTTATATATTTGATATCTAAAATTATTTGGCTGCCAACACCTCCTGGCTGTAAAGCAGACCGAAATATTTGTTCCTAGCTTTGCACCATTTTTCTTAAAAACAAATATATTCCTTATTTGTTTTATTTGCCAAATTGTTGATAGAAGAAATACTGGTGAGCCTGTGTGCATAGCACTGTAAGCATTCATTTTCGCAACACTGAATCCCAATCTTGTTTATTCACATAATACATTTTTTGCCCTCATTTCTCACAACAATTTTTTTTAATATCAAATGTTGTGTTTTATTGAAATATAATACTCTAATTGGTAGGACCAGTAGAATTGGTAGGGTGACTAGTACATATGATTCTCAAAACTGCCACAGCCTGTTGGCTTGCAATGTGGCATGTTTTAGAGAAACTCTTCTTGACAGGGAGGAATTTGTTCCAAAGTAACAAACAGCAGTGTTCAAGAAATGCCAGTAGCAGAGTATTTTCTTCTGCTTCTGCTACCCTGTAAGAAGGGACGGGCGGCAGTGAGGGGGGAAGAGAGGGGGGAATTAAAGTATGTGAACAGATATTTAAAAGTTTCTGACATGTGTCAGTGACTTAGCCATTGAGACAGTGTAGTGTGATGTATTACAATGTGACATTAGCGGAGACATCCATGCTAGCTGCAGGACATGTGGAGTTTGGTGTGTGCCATATTAAATTCACATCAAAGCACATTCAGGGGAAAGGGAGAAGATGCATAACTGCATGAAGGCAGCAGAGACAGCTAAATACAACTTTAAAAGAGGACTTCAAGTACATTTTCTGTATAGCTGATGTGACTTCGGCAGTAAATATGCAGTTAGTAATGAGTGGGTAAGAATAAACTTGCTGTGGAATAGTTATGGTATGTGCAAAATTTCTTGCTCCAAATACATATGGGCATAAATGGAGATTAATAATTATTTCCACCATGTTTGACAAAAATATAATATTATTGTCACTATAATTAAATCTGCAAGGAAAAGCAATGTAAATGTAACAATGGAACATGTTTCTGATTAAGGAAGAATATTATTTCTAAAATTTGCTTCTTCTTTTGTAATAGATAGAAAACATATTTATTTGTGTATTTTGCAGTTTAATCTGAAAAAAAGTACATGCCACAGTATATTGCCCAGTATATATTCCTCACTTCCTCAGTTCAATTCACCACATGTACAGTATTACAGATGTAATAGTATACCAAAATGGCAAAACATTTTGGTGAAATAACTGCTATAAGGGATTTTAATACTATTATATATCATTATATATGATTATTTTACAGCTAACAAATTTGTTATATTATATATGTTTTCATTTATTTATGTCTAGAGAATATCTTGTTGATCTGCTTAGCAATGATCACCATATTCCAGTCATTTCAACAAGCAGTGACTATCGCATGGCAGATTTAACCTAAACCTTGTACTAATTCTGCAGGTTTCTGCTCCTAGGTAAAAGGAGCAAAAAATATGGTGGTGCTTGTTCCTTTTTTGTTTTTTATAGCTAGGGTCATTGACAAACAGAAAACTAAGACTAGAGTGAGATGGGCTTTTCAAACTCACCTTTTAGGTTTCTTATTGATGCTGGATGGGGCTGGGTCAGTGAGTGACATCACCAGTAGTGGGGGGACAGGACAAAATTACTACCAGCTGCCCGTATCCCTCTGACCGAGTAGTTATTTAGCTCAAACCAGCCAGACCTGTGAATCTTGAGAGTTTTAGGATGGGCCAGGCTTTACAACTGGATAGATTTAATTAATATTTTATCATTGCACAGACTGCAGTGTTTGCCTTGCCTACGCTTCTTTGTCATCTATCATAGTGCTGCAATCCATTTAAAAGAAAGCAGAAGGTGGTATTTTCTGGCATTCCAAGTGGCATGATCTCCTATTACTGTGGCATGACCAGCCAAATAAATATGTAAATGGAACTCAGCATAAGGGACAATACCCTAGATTTTCTAATAGAAAAAAAAATAAAAAAACTATTCCAATACAGTTATTACCCAGGGCTAAGTGCATTTCCACAAGAATATGTTATTGTACAACAGGTAATGTGCAAACGAAAGTATCCAAGGCACACAGGTTGTAACAAGCAAGGAAGACCTTGCATGGTTAATGCGGTCTTAATGCAAGGTCTTCCTTGCTTGCTACAACCTGTGCGCCTTGGATACTTTCGTTTCTACAGTAAATGGAGGTGGCTGAGCCTCTACCATAGAGCACCAGGTATCTTGTTACACTTTGAGGGTGTGCGAGTGCCAGCTGTAACTTTTACAAGTAATGTGCCAATTATTTAAAATTTTTAATAAGTCCAGGGAATGTAATAAAAGTTGGTAACAGAAAAATATTCACAATGCGAAATATTTGTGGGAACAACTTTTCCTTTGCATGAATTTAATATAGCATATGAGAACCTGCAAACAGTTTAGCGACCACTTTCAACAGGGGAAGAAAGATTGCAAATTTTATAGTTTATGCCAGTGTATGCAGTGTATGTAATAAAACTTCTTATAGAAACACATGTTTGTTCCAAAAGATTCCTACACTTTCAAGCATGTTTTATTGATTTATTGTTTAATACAAATTAAATTGATATTTAATTTACAATTGGAGGTGCCTGATTAAGGACATTTTGGTAGTATGGATTATGTGTCATGCCCTTCATCAGCCTACCCTCATACTCTACTTATTTGCAAGATTTCCTTGACTTTCTGCAGATAGCATTATTTGGCATTAATCAATGCCAAAGGGGTAGGACATTCTGCCTGTTCTGTCCTCCCTATGTTTTACTCTGGGGCAGTGTGTAGTTTGACATGCAGCTAAACCTCTCCACAATACAATAAGTGTGGAGCCTGTAGATTTTGCTGGATAGGCAAGTGGAATAGAGTAGAGGTGAAACTGTAATACAAGTGAAAAGAAATGCAATGAATACAAGACATGATAATGCAGAAACCTATGCAGATATGTAACTTCAACACAAAGCATATTAGCTGGCACAAAAATATGCAGCAGTGTCTCTGGGGTGCTGGCAGCTGTAAAGGTGGCTTAAAGTAGATTTAAGTCCATTTCCTTACCAGCGATGCTACCATAAAGGGAGATTGCAGAACTTTGTGCTTCTTCCACAGCATGGACTGTAAAATGGAGACTCCCACAAGGCACTGTGTTAAGTCACATTTTGGGAGTATGGTGGCGCGATTAGTCCAAATGTAGTGCTATTGCTGGTCTTATAGAGGTGTTGGATAGATCCCTGAAATGGCCAGCAGATGGAGTTCACCACAAATGAGTAATGAAATGTAGCAGCTAGTGCTGGAGACATGAAACAACCCAAGAAATTATTTCCAAAATATCCTTTGAATTGACTATTATAAAATTACCCCTCCTACTGTGCCTGAAAAATATGCATGTCATATATCAATACCAGCATAAACAACATCCATGCATATATGATATTTTCTAGATGGGGCATAACCAGAACTCTGTAAAGTGGAAGAATTACCCTCTCCTCCCATTTATCTAAACCCCTTTTAATACAGCTCAAGACCATATTTGCTCTTGGAACTGCCAAATGGCATTGCTTGCTACAGCCAAGTTCATTATCCACATAGACTCCAAGGTCCTTCTCCATAATGAATGTCCCTAGTGTAAAGTTGCTTGCGCATTTTCACATACCAGGCACATGACCTTACATGAAGTAACTCATAAAAGTCAGGTAAAAACACATTTTTCAAACTTTTCTTCCGAATCTCTCAATTTTTTCCTGTTATTGCCAGAAAACCTCAAATTACTCAAATTATCAAACTAAACCCAGCACAGACCATGATATCTTCAAAGTGGGATAGGGACATCTGTCATTGACTTATACATGACCTTGACGTGTTTTTGTAGCATCGAGGTATAATAAATCTTGAATAAATTTAAGGGTCTTTTCCAAAAAAAAATTGAGTTTTTGCCCCAAAAATCCCAAACAAAAATTTTTTTTATTTTATTATATAACCTTCTGAATCTCATCTGCCACTTAGCTACCCAGATTACCAGATTGTCAAGGTTTTCCTGCAAGGATGATGCATCCTGTATGGAATTAATTGGGCTGCATAGTTTTGTTTCTGTAAAAACCGGTTCATTTCTTACCCCCCCCCAGTTATTAACATAGGTGGAGGGTGAGAGATCCCCATACATCAACTGACTTAAAGATAATTCAGTGGACTTCAATTTAAATCACAATATGCAGCTGTGCTTTTTTCCAGTTTTAAATTCTGAAGGTGGAAAAATGCTTACACCACGTAAATTGTAGGAAATGAGAGACAATGGGTACTAACATCCCAAATATACAGTGGGTACTAGCACCCCAAGCACATTATATACAGAGACTATTCAAAAGAGACTAGAACATGTTAAGATAAACAAAGGTCCAGGGCCAGATGGAATTCAT
>CM044443.1:56247278-56264588 GCA_024363595.1 Xenopus borealis | reverse complement strand
ATTTCAGAGATGCTCTTCATTGAGTACATTTTTGTGAAAAGGGTTGACATGTCCTTTAAGTAGTGTAAAGTAGGAACTGATAAGAGATTTCTTGTAGGGACTGGCTCAGGCAGCACTGTCAGGAGGAGTATGTTTGTTTGTTAGGCAGTACCTTGTGTGTGTCATATATGCTTGTCTAGTGCTGCTTGTGTGTGCCATATTCTGCTTGACTAGTGCTGTTTGTGTGTGTCATACTCTGCTTGGCCAGTGCTGCTTGTGTGTGTCATACTCTGCTTGTCCATTGCTGCCTGTGTGTTATACTCTGCTTGTGTATTGCTGCTTGTATGTCATACTCAGCTTGTCAAGTGCTGCTTGTGTGTGTCATACTCTGCTTCTTAATTGCTACTTGTGTGTGCCTTAATCTGCTTGTCTTGTGCCTTTTGTGCGTGTCATACTCTGCTTGCCCAATGCCACTTGTGTTTGCCATATTCTGCTTGTCTAGTGCTGCTTGTGTGTGCTATCCTCTTTCTGTCCAATACTGCTTGTTTGTGTCATACTTTGCTTGTCTAGTGCTGCTTGTGTGTTCTATATTCTGCTTTTCTAGTGCTGCTTGTGTGTGTCATAATATGCCTGTCTAGTACTGCTTATGTGTGTCAAACTCTGCTTGTCTAGTGCTGCTTGTGTGTGTCAAACTCTGCTTGTCTAGTGCTGTTTGTGTGTGTCAAAATCTGCTTTTCTAATGCCGCTTGTGTGTGTCATACTCTGCTTGTCTAATGCTGCTTGTGTGTGTCATACCCTGCTTTCCCAGTGCTGCTTCTGTGTGTCTTATTTTGCTTGTCTAGTGCTGTTTGTGCATCCCATACTCTGCTTATCAAGTGATGCTTGTGTGCCATACTCTGCTTGTCATGTGCTGCTTGTGTGTGTCAAACTCTGCTTGTCTAGTGCTGTTTGTGTGTGTCAAAATCTGCTTTTCTAATGCCGCTTGTGTGTGTCATACTCTGCTTGTCTATTGCCGCTTGTGTGTGTCATACTCTGCTTGTCTAATGCTGCTTGTGTGTGTCATACTCTGCTTCTTAATTGCTGCCTGTGTATGCTATAATCTGCTTGTCTTGTTCCTTTTGTGTGTGTCATACTCTGCTCGTCTAGTGCTGCTTGTGTGTTCTATATTCTGCTTTTCTAGTACTGCTTGTATGTGTCATAATGTGCTTGTCTAGTGCGGCTTGTGTGTGCCATATTCTGTTTATCTAATTCCGCTTGTGTGTGTCATACTCTGCTTGTCTAATGCTGCTTGTGTATGTCATACTCTGATTGCCCAGTGCTGCTTGTTTGTATCATAATCTGCTTTCCCAGTGCTGCT
This sequence comes from Xenopus borealis, assembly GCA_024363595.1. NCBI lineage: Eukaryota > Metazoa > Chordata > Amphibia > Anura > Pipidae > Xenopus > Xenopus borealis. The sequence goes on along the minus strand of CM044443.1, from coordinate 56,263,252 downwards.
TTTGTGTGTCATAATGTGCTTGTCTAGTGCTCCTTGTTTGTGCCATACTCTGCTTGTCTAATGCCGCTTGTGTGTGTCAAACTCTGCTTGTCTAATGCTGTTTGTGTGTGGCATACTCTGCTTTCCCAGTGCCGTTTGTGTGTGTCATACTCTGCTTGCCCAGTGCCCCTATTATCTAGTGCTGCTTGTGTGTGCCATTCACTGCCTGTCCAGTGCCGCTTGTGTGCGCCATACTCTGCTTGTCTTGTGTTGCTTGTGTGTGTCATACTCTTCTTGTCTAGTGCTGCTTGTGTGCCATACTCTGCTTTTCCAGTGCTGCTTGTGTGTGCCTTACTCTGCTTGTCTAGTGCTGTTTGTGTGTATCATACTCTGCTTGTCTAATGCCTCTAGTGTGTGTCATACTCTCCTTTCCCAGTGCCGTTTGTGAGTTTCATACTCTGCTTGCCCAATGCCACTTGTGTGTGCTGCTATTGTCTAGTGCTGCTTGTGTGTGCCTTACTCTGCTTGTCTAGTGCTGTTTGTGCGTGTCAAACTCTGCTTTTCTAGTTCTGCTTGTGTGTATCATACTCTGCTTGTCTAATGCCTCTAGTGTGTGTCATACTCTCCTTTGCCAGTGCCGTTTGTGTGTCATCCTCTGCTTGCCCAATGCCACTTGTGTGTGCCGCTATTGTCTAGTGCTGCTTGTGTGTGCCATTCTCTGCCTTTCAAATTCCACTTGTGTGTGTCATACTCTGCTTGTGCTTATCTATTGCGGCTTTTGTGTGTCATACTCTGCTTGTCTAATGCTGCTTGTGCGTGTCATACTCTACTTGTCTAGTTCTTGTTTTGTGTGTCATACTCGACTTGTCTAGTACTCCTTGTGTGTGTCATATTCTGCTTGTCTAGTGCTGCTTGTGTGTTTCAAACTCTGCTTGTCTAGTGCTGCTTGTGTGTCATACTCTGTTTTTCTAGTTCTGCTTGTGTGTCATACTCTGCTTGTCTAGTGCTGCTTGTTTTTGTTAAACTCTGCTTGTCTAGTGCTGTTTGTGTGTGTCATACTCTGCTTGTCTAGTGCTGCTGCTTGTGTTTGTTGAACTCTGCTTGTCTAGTGCTGATTGTTTGTGTCATACTCTTCTTGTCTAGTGCTGCTTGTGTGTCATAATCTGCTAGTCTAGTTCTGCTTGTATGTGTCATATGCTGCTTGTCTAGTGCCTTTTGTGTGTGTCATATTCTGCTTGTCCCGAGCTACTTGGGTGTGCCATATTCTGCTTGTCTAGTGCGGTTTGTTCCGTTCTCTGCCTGTACAGTACCGCTTGTGTGTGTCACACTCTGCTTCTCTAGTGCTGTTTGTGTGTGCCATATTCTGTTTGTCTAGCGAAAAAAAGCATTCCCTCCTTTTTCCTGTAAGAGCTCAGTGTCCATTCCCCTGTAATTGTCTCCCAAATTATCTATGACATTAATTGCTGTATTATCGACTGTCTTTCAGCTGCCCTGCCAGTCAGTCCATTGTTCAGAGCTCACTCAGTCAGACTGACAAGCTAATTAGACCTGCCACCTGCTTCCGTGACAAGTGCTGCTCCTTTAGAATAATTCTCTGAAACATGCTTTTGTTTATTGGTCCACCTGTCCTCAGTTCCCCTTTTCAGCTTTCATAGTTTCACAAGCTATTTCCAAATAACATGAAAGTGTTTGTTAGGCAGCACTGCCAGTAACACTAGTATGCAATGACCTTTTGCCTTCATTTTACCAAGGCAATGCTAAAATGGTACAATGGTCTGTGTGATGTAAAGTTGATGCTCCTGCTATTACCCTGATCTGTCCCAATTTGGTACTTTAAATATAGACCCAGTACTGACCGACATTACCCATAAGCTCTCACTTTGGTCCTCACTTCCGCTCAACTTAATAGGCAGAATTAACATGATTAATAGGCAGAATTAACATGATTAAAATGATTGCATTACCTAAACTGCTGTATATGTTCTAAAATGCACCTATTGTACTACCCGCGGCAATGTTCTCCAGGCTGGACTCCATAGTAACACCCTTCCCCATGGCAAACAAACAACCAAGAATTAAACTTGCAATTCTAACCGCACCTAAAGATCTAGGTGGCCTAGCCTTACCACATTTCTTTATGTACTACCTAGCCTCCCAACTCACTCATGTGGCGGAGTGGATTAGTCCATCAGCGGAAAATACTGCAAGCATAACTGCTGCAGCAGTGGTTGGTTCCTTTGAATCATTAGCTAATTTACCCTTTCGAGGTAGCACTCAGAATGGGTGGTCACTTTCCACCTTCCGAGCAGGTAAACTAGCCTGGAAAAAAGCCCTGGCACTTCAGAAAACTAACACCCCCCAAATCTCACCCAATTAGCCGCTGTGGATGAATCCGACTTTGCCACATTTACAAACAATTCCAGATCCACAATTATGGGCAAATTATAAAATCAAATACCTGGGTCAGCTATATAAGAATCAGACACTCAAATTCTTTACAGAACTAAGACAGGAGTTTCAATTACCACATACCATGTTCTACCGGTATCTTCAAGTCCGTCATGCCCTGTGTGCCCAATACCCAATTGCACCCCTTATGGTAACACCAGCGTTATAGACATTGCTCAGGGTTTCCCGAGAAAAAGAAACGCCTGTCAAGTGTGTATAACTTACTAAATTCTCAAAGGGGTACTCCATATGTAAAATGTTACAACAGATGGGTTCAGGACATCCCCACCCTAGTGTCAGAGGATTGGGAGGACGTGACAGATACCTTTGCCCAAACAGTTATCAGCAGTGGAGACATGCTTATACAATACAAGATGATACTATGCACCGGTGCGTCTGCATAGCATGGGTCTGATCCCAGACAACCTGTGTTATAAATGCCAATTGGAAACAGGTACTTTCCTGCATGCCTTTTGGTCTTGTACCAAAATCAGCTCCTATTGGGACACGGTTGCCACATACCTGCAAATCCACTTAAACTTCCCCCCAGTCAAGTCTCCAGAGATTTTCCTGTTGGGACACATCGGCCTACTATTCTTCTATGCAAGGAAAAGCATAGCACTCAAATGGAAAATATGAGACCCCCCTACAATAACCTCATGGAAAAAACTAATCAACGACGCTCTGCCTATGTACAGACTGACTTATTTGAGCAGAGGATGTCCAGAAAAATTTGCTAAAATCTGGGACGGTTGGACATCTTGTCAGGAAACCGCTGATACGGACTCTAACCAACCCATTGACACTACATAAAACAACAAACCAGATACTTGGTGGCCCAAATGCCAACCCGCTTTCACTATTCCGTTCCTACCCAACCACTCCATATTTATGATTTTCAGTTACTCCTTTTGTATTTCTTTTCCTTCTTTTGTAAAAGTGTTTAACTTGTTAAATGCAAAAACTTAAAAGAAAAGAAAGTCATAGATAAGGATGGGAGAAACTGGGATCAACTCTTACCTTATCTGATATTTGCCATTAGGGATGTTCCCCAGAGGGCTTAGGGAGACATCCCAGAGGGCTTTTAGATATAGCCAAAGAGACATGGGAGGAAGAAGTCACACCCCATTGAACACATCTCCCAAATGCAGGATCGAATTGCAGAACTAATGCCAATTGTTAAAGAACACTTGGTGCGTGCTCAGTCCATGCAGCAACAGGTATATAATTGGGTTTCTCGTATACATATTTTTGCCCCTGGTGATAATGCATGGTCTTAGTCCCCACGGCAGAGAGCAAATTCCTTGCAAAGTGGCAAGGGCCCTTGAGTTAATAGAAAAAAGTGGGGACGTTAATTATAAAATTCATCAGCCAGGGAAAAGGAAGCCGGTGCAAATCTACCATGTTAATTTATTGAAACCATGGAAAGACAGAGAGTCCATAGCTGCTGAATCTGCTATAGTATCTGCAAAAACATTCAGTAAAGAACCCTTAATTCCAGAGTTAAAGATTGCAGAGACCCTTTTGGTGTTCCGAAATGAGAGGTAAAAGAATTTCTCATGAGAAATAGAGAAATCTTTTCAGAACTTCCATGTCATACGTCATATGTGATATGGTAAAAGAAAAATACAGGTCAGTTCCGGGATTAAGGGCCCTGGATGAAGGATATTGCAGTTAAAAATTGCATTGTTATTCTTCTTTAGGGTATCCAGGGCTGGAATGGAGGGAAGGATCTGGGTGGGCCCACCATTCCACTACAAACTGACCTGGGTGTGGTGTTACCCACCTACCCCTAAAACAATCCGGTGTCTAATTATTTAGTGTGTGTGAGGGGCTGAGGAGCCTGCTGTGAACTCAAGCTAGGAGATACACAGAGAGATACTTACAGACTTGCCTGTTACTACAAGCCATTACTTTGCACACCAGACACTGAGGAAACTGAGCAGAATCAGTAAGTGCTGGACTGTGATATCTTTGGTTTTATTTCAACCTGCTGAATTCTTCTGTTTATGCTGTCTGTGTGAATGGCTTCAAATAAAGCAGCCCTGGCTGAATTGGACTGAATTAAGGCTCTGTGAATTGATTCTATGCTACAAAAAGTACCGTAGACATGATTCTTGCTATCTGAAATCTGACAATGGGAACAGCATTCGTTATAGTTTACACCTAGAAAACTTGGGTAAAGCAACCTTGTCTAAAAATCATATCATGATTACATAACTGTAATCATGATATGAATAGCTGTCTTTCCATACGATATTGTTTCTGAGTCTTGCAGGTGCTGGAATAGAGAGTACTTGTACATGCCCTACTAAGGAATAGATAAATACCACAGTAATGTAATGCTTTCACATTAATGAACATTTAAATACGTTTTTCTATTAACAGGTTCATTGCAATTGGCATTTCCACAACTACAGATGAAACCACATATCAGTGTACATAAAATTAATCAAGATCCCTCGATTTTTTTTCTTTTTTTTTTCTTTTTAATTTATTCAGAATATAGAAATAAATAATTTTTTTCTAAGGGTTCTTCTGTAGCTGTCCTAAAGGTAAAAGACTGTGTGTCAGTGCACCCCCCCTCTATTTATTTCTATGCCTCTCTCTGCCTAGAGCCGTTTATCATGAAACTACTTAAGAAAAAGAGGCTTCACATATACCAGTAACCTTTAAGTTTCAGAACACTCAGTCTGTAACATAATTAGTACAAACAGTTACTGTATCTAGTCCCTGGAAAATAATTAATAGAATATTTTTTGCTCAGCTCCTGAGGGAATTCTCACTTACAGAGTTACAGCCCACTAAATCTATTTGTATTTGTGCCTCACATGGCAAACTTATCAAAAAACTCCCAATCGCTGTTCAGGCATAAAGCTCTCTTTGTGTTAACTTCCTCCACTGCTTTCTTGCCGAACGTGCAAATACAATATATTTTGCCTATGTATTATTAATTGTGTGTTTATTAATGCATGAGATTACAAGGCATTTCAATATAAAACAAAATGATGCATTTTGTACAATACAACACTTGCAGAATGTCAGGAAACTTAATATAATATGAGGAGAGATTGGGGAGTAACAAATTCAAAAACAAGGGAAAAGAGCATTACTAAATAATGAATATGTGTATTTAGCCAGTGTTTCTCTTATCAGAGAGGTGTCAGTCCTTTTAAAGCTATTTAACCTGCTGTTCCTTTAGTTGTCAGTATGTGGCTGCATTATAGCATGAAACAAAGAACTGAACATTCTAGTTCACTTTATTTTATGCCAATTCAATAAAAAAAATGGTATTGTTCCATTATTTATTGTTTTAATTAATTTTTTTTAAATGAAGCAAATCATTTATACTTGGCCTGCTAGACACTGACAAAGAATACAGTGGGTCCCTGGCCTTTTGGCCCTGGCAGGGGGAGGAGGGTGTTCTGGTGCTTGCAAGTAAAGGACTCAACAACTCCCTGGATAATGACAAGACTCTGGATAATGACAAAACCTGAGGCAGGTATGTCTAAGAGTTAAGTTGGCCATAGACACAAAGATCCAATCGTTCGAATCATCGAACAATCACATCCAACCTGCCACGACCTGCCACTAACCTTCAGATCAAATAAACCAGTAAAAGAACAGATAAGCCAATGTTCAGCCCCTGACGGCAATCATACCAAAGTTTCTGTCTGACAAAGCTGGTGACAGTCTCCACTGAAAATCGTCAGATCGGCAATACACTCAGAAAAATCTTCTAACCTGTCCGATCGACTGAATGACCATTCGGCATCTCACGACACATCTATGGCAAACATAACAAGATGCATGCTTAAGCTTTTCGTCTGAATGAAGCCTTGTTGATGAAGAGAAGGGTAAAAAAATCTCCTGTCTCTCCCTCAGAAAGGGAAACTTCCTTCCTGACCAAGATGGCAATCAGATCAGTCCCTGAATCAACTAAATAAAGCGTTATTTTAGCAACCCTTTATTTTCACATTTGCATTAAACAAAAGATATCCAACTCCTTTTTAACTACATATCTAATGTATCTGCCACTTCTAACCATTTTCATTAGATTGAACCCCCATTCTTCTAATCTCAGTGGACACTTTTGTTTCTGCTGCAAAGGCCTACAGGAAAATAAAGCATCAGAGAGTTTATTATATGGCCTCCTTATATATGTATACCAATATCATATCTTGCTTCAGTGCAATGGCCAGCCATTGTTCATAATCAGATAAGATACAGGGTGATGTTACTCACAGCATAGATGACTGTTGACATCTAATTTCTGATTGATTACTAACATCAACAGTGATGCTTTACATAGCCTGATAAATGTAAGGTTTAAAAAATATGCAAGCCACCCCTTTGGGGGTCAAACGACCCCTTTGGGGGTCAAACGACCCTTTCACAGGGGTCCCTTAAGGGGTTCCAGGAGCAGGTTCAGCTCTCTCCACGAGCCCTGGGGCAAGGTTGTAGCTCTCCGCGTGTTGGTGCTGGGAGTTGTAGTTCGGTAACCTGTGTAGGGAAACCAGTTGCACTACAACTTTCTATATCCCCTTATTAGGGACTTCCATACAGATCTCCCTGCCCATTTAAAATTTGTAAAATGAACATGGTAATTGGGGTGTGGCAAAAATTTTTGCTGCACTACGCACGGAAAACAAACCTTTATGCAGCCACGCTGTCTCCTGTAGTTTCCTAACAGTCTGCTCTCGGCTGGCAATGAAAATATTTTAATATTTTATGGTTGGGGGTCACCACAACATGAGGAACAGTATTAAAGGGTCACAGCATTAGGAAGGTTGAGAACCACTGCTTTAGACAGATCCTTGATGGAGAAAGACCTGTGGGTTCTTGTGGATATTAAACCTGACTGTACCAAGCAATGTTAGTCAGCAGCTGCAAGGGCTAACAAGGTTTTAAGCTGTTTTATAATGGGTAAAGATTTGCAAGATATGAGGTTTATTATTCCTTCCCCAAAAAAAGTGTGAATGGCTGTTCCTGTTTTGACCTACAGTGCTCAAAAAGGATAAGAATGAGTGCTGTCCATCTGGCGGCTCGAGGGGCTGCATCCAGCCCGCAACCCCCACTTATGTGTGTCCCCCCCCACAGGAAAGTCTGCCTGCTGTGACTGCTTACCTTATGTAAGTTTTAAAAACATCGGTACTGTGATTAACTGGCCCCTGCATTGTTTACACCTCAAATTCAGACAGTAAACTCCTGCAATGTTCACACTTGATATCCCCCTGCATTGTTCACACATTTAACAGCTTTTATGCACAGCCCTAAAGCCCTGTACTGTTCACACCTCAGACCCAGACTGAAAGTGCCCACATTGTTCACCTGTTCATACCTCATACAAACTGCTGGAGGGGCTTAGAGTGATTCTGATAGGTTTCCCTGTCTCCTGCTGTATTCTGCCTGCCCTATGCTCCATGTGTGCCATACTCTGCCTGACCTATGCTACATGTGTGTGCCATACTCTGCCAACCATAGGGTTGGCACACACATGTAGCATAAGTCAGGCAGAGTATGGGACACATGGAGCATAGGGCAGGCCGAATACAGCAGGAGACAGGGAAACCTATCAGAATCACTCTAAGCTTAGCTTGTATGTGCCATCTTGCCATATGCTTCCTGGATGTTCCATATTCTAAGTGCCCTGCTCCCTGCGTGTGCAATGCTCTACCTGTCCTATGCTCCCTGTGTGTGCCATACTCTACCTGCCCTATGCTCCCTCCCATACACTGCTTGTTTGTAAAATTTGGAAATTGTTGTTACAGGCCCCTCAGGTTTTTAATAATTTGCTTGGTGGTGCTCAATGCATGGATTTATGTTTTTTTCTAATATGACTAATATGAAAGTAATAATAATTGGGGATTTTAATTACCTAGATATGACTGCAGCAACAGTAATGTCAAGACAGTTAATGGGAACAAGTTTATAAACTTTTATAAAAGGTTGTTGAGGAGCCAACCAGAAAAAAATGCTTTCTTGGATTGGTGATATCTAAAATGACCCAGAATGTTGTTAAGCTGGGTTGAAAAAAAGACAGAAGTCAATCAAGTTCAACCTCTGGTGAGAGCACACACCACTGTGACTATATATACCAATATCTATATTAATATAGAAGATATAGCAAATGTCCAAGAAGATACTTCTTGATCTGCGCTGTTTTCACCTGACAATTTGATAAAGTAAAGTTTTCAGAATGTCAGTTGTACAATTTGAATTGACGCCTGATGTTTTTTGCCTCTGACTTTTCAGAGAAAAAGAGAATTGTTGGTAAATTCAATTAATGGGTTAGATTGATCTTCTTTTATTGATTAACCTGAGAATACTTTCCAAAAACAGTTAGGGCAGAGATAGCCATAACTGCATAGAGCTAGATTATAAAATAATGTGTTTCTGAAGTGAATAATGTTCCTATTCTAGAAGGAGATAAAAAAATTAAAGGACATCTGTAAGATTAAGATGAATAAAAAATATTCTATGAAGGACAGGTATACACAAATGTCCACATAAAATGTGCAGTATATTGCTTCCTGAGTTCAGCTTTCTAAAACTACAAGCAGTGATTAATGAGGAGTGACAGTCACTCTCACAATGCAATATGTCACCCTGAAAATGGTCTTAGTGCTTTTATTTAAATGGAAGTGGTTTAAATAATTTCAGGCATAAGCCCACCAGTTTTTAAGGAGCCTGAAGCAGAAAATTCTGTAACCCTTTCAACACACCTTTGTCGGTGTTACACCCCATGTGTGGTGCTTACCTGGTGGCACAGGACAAACCTGAACCACTCTGCAGTGGTATTGGGAGAGACTGAGTACTTACTAGCACTGTGCCTCCACCTAGTGGGATCCGGGATTGCACCTACGGGTGGCTCCCCAGGAACACAGTAATAACACACACACAGTATTGGTTAACTTGAATAACGGTTTATATAAAATAACTGGCCAGCTAGTACATACAGTACAGTCTAATAAAATAGACTCTTTATCTTCAAGCGCTTCTTTAGGGTACTGTCTCTTTAAACAGGATACTCACAGGATACTTTGGATGCTTTAGAGCTCTTTTCAGGCGAGTCCAGCACATTTAGTCATACAGTGCAACTACCAGCTCCTTTAGATGCTCAGATGGGAATCTCTTGCTGTTTGTTCCTCCAGTCTGGATCCCTACAATTCTTAACATGATTTACCAAACGGCTGTACAGTGGACTATCTGAAGGAATATGGCCAAACCTATGCCCAATATGCCTTTATCAATAAATCCCTATTTTATATTGCTAAATGCTTGTAACTGCTATTGCAATACAAAATGATACTTCAAGCTGAATAACTGCGCTCGCTGCAAAATATTGTCTGACACTGTCTATAAAAAGCTACAGGCTAGCTCACAAATTACTGGAATGTATGTAACCACATATGTTTCGCTGAAGTTATTTCTGTAACCGTGACATTATCACGCCTAATGTAACACATGTGTTATTTCTATAACCTCGAATAATGATGTACGCTGTATGTCTTATCCTTACACGGTGCTGCATGTCTCTCCTTATACGCAGCAGAAGGGGCGTACAGGGGTATATAAGCAAGCTCCGTACAGCAATAAATTGGACAAGCCTTTGCATCACAACTCTTGTGTATTCTTGTGTTTGTCCTCCGGAGATCTCTGGTTCCTGATTTGGGCAGCTCCCAAGGGTGTGACGGGTCACAGGCGATAAAGAACCGTAACGCTATCTCAACAAAAGAGTGAATACTTAAGCATATTTGCTCTCCTTCGCTAACTAAATATATTTTTGTTTCAGACCTGCAATCTTTGTGCTAAAATATTGGAAAAGTTTGTATATAGTGACTTAGTCTTTGGCACTTTACAGAGATTAGTTTCACAAAATGGGGGAATTTGTTAAGCATTTCTTAAAAGTTCCACTAATACAAAAAACACTATATGCATTTCAAAATGATTATTCTCTTAGCAAAATTTAGTGAACTGTCATGATTGCATCAGAATCTGTAATATAGTATATATAATTTAATGGTTTTTCAACTTGTAAATGATAACCCTATAATCTGCATATTTATGGCAAGAATGGCACAGACTGCTATGGACACGTTAGGGGTCATTTAAAAAGTTAGGGCAGTGCATATTCATTTGCAAAATGGTTGTATTATCTATGTTGTATTATTATATTTAATATATATAATATATTACAGCTTCTGATGCAATCATGACAGGTCACAATATTGCACTGCTGTGCCTCTCTATGTATCCCATATGATTTAAATGTTTTATTAGCACAAATGTTTGAATCCTGATGAAGGGAGGGTTAACCCCCCGAAATGTATGCACAGGTGATCACAATTACTCCAGTTTTATACATTACATCCCCACGTAATGGTGTCTGTGCATTTCTCTTAAAATTTACATACACACTTTTTACTTTCCTGCCCCTAATTTGCATATGAAATTGGGATTCAGATTTTGGTTTGCTATTTGGCCGAATCTTTCACAAAGGATTTGGGGATTCATATAGTGGATTCTGTGTATCATTATTTAATACAACTCAAGACAGTATTTGCCATTGAAGCTGCTGACTGGCATTGCTTGGTACAGCAAAGTTTATTATCTTCAAGGAATCCAATGGCCTTTTCTATTATGGATTTGCCTAGTGCAGTCCTTTTTAGGGTATAAGTGGAATGCATATTTTTACATTTCAGGTGCATGACTTTAGATTTTTCAACAGTGAATCCATAGGTGGATGGTGATTTTTTTGTTTGGGTGATTGATAATATCAAAGGCTATTTTGATACTAAACTCTACAGTTAGTATAGCTATGGGCATATATGGTTTGTGTGAAAGAGTGGAGGGGTGTGTGTGTATATGCTGGGTTTTAATTTGGAGGGGTTTGTCTTTTTTCAACCCAAGTCAACAGTTAGTTCAACAGTTTCTTCACTGGATTCAACAGGATTTGCTAAATAAATAATATGGTCAGCCAAAAATGTAATGTATAAAACTGGAGTAACTGGTTGTCTAATATAATAGCCAGAAGACTACTTCCTGATTTTTAGCATTTTTGATTTCCACTGATCAGGAAGGGAGAAGGAGGAGGGGAGAGAATGCCAGAGGGGAGGGAGGCAGGGGAAAATAGCGAATATGAACAAGGGGACCTACCCAGGAAAGGTACCTGCCCAGTGCCCCCTTTTGTTGTATCTTAGGCAGGGGCCTCTTCTGCCTACCCTTTTCTGGCCAACTCTCTGCTGTTTCTTCCTCCTCTTTTTGCGCTCCTGCACATTAGTGCATGCACACGAGAGCATCAATACATGCATGCGCATGCCAGCATCAATTTGCGCAGCAGCACTAAGCCAGTGACGCACCGGCAGGCTTGCCTAGTACACCTGTGCGGCGTGGCCCAGCCCTGACTGTATATGTGCCAAAATGGACAGAAACTGCAGATCTCCCAGTCAGCTTACGAAAGAACCGCAAGATGGATATCCAACCAGGGCTGGATTTACCTAGCGGGCGCCCCTAGGCACGCTGCTGGTTGTTAACCCTACCTTTTATTTGCTCAAGTTTTCATCATCAGTATGGAGCAATGGGAATTGGCATACAGGAAATTAAAATTTCTGAACCAATGCGGGTGTGGTTGGGCAGCATTTTTTATTTACAATCCTGCATATATTTGTATATTTTCTGTATATATTGTAGACATTTTTGTGTACATATTGATTGAAAATTTATATAAAATATTTTTTTATATTGCATACCACAGTGTCTGTGCAGTTTTTTTTTGAGTGTGCAAGCCCAACAACTACAAGATTGCCAGCACAAACAACCATGCTGGGTAAAGCTCAGTCTCACCTAGTAACTTAGCACACAGATCAGCTCATAAGCTTTCCCATCCAAAATCTCACAGGATTTTCAGGGCTGATTTAAGGTCCTGGTGGGCCCTGGGCAAAGAGCTAACTGGTGGGCCCCCACAAATATGTTTTTTTTTAAACCACACCCACTTTTGACCACACCCCCAAATACCACACCCATTTAGCAAAAATTCATGCCAGTATCAAATGGATAATCAGAATATTAAATGCAGATCTGACAGTATGCTACATATACTACAAAAAATGGATAATTAGCATATTAACCCTAGCTGTTCCAGTATAATCACCATAGAAATGGCCAGAGCATTCCATTGATCCCAGACAGGCAGGTAAGATCACTAAAACGTGGACAATGAACAGAAAGTCTTTGGACCTTGTCTGTGAAAATATAAATCTGTCAGTGAAACTGTGGAAGTGGAGCTGTTACTTCTAGTATTATGTAGAAAGTGAGACAATTTGCAATTGGTTTTCATTTTTTATTATTTGGCGTTTTTAATTATTTTGTTTTTTATTCAGCAGCTCTCCAGTTTGGAATTTTAACAGTTTCCTGGTTGCTAGGGTAGCGGTTTCAATAAGAAACTGGAGTATGAATAGGAGAGGCCTAAGTAGAAGATTAGTAATAAATATCAAAAACAACAAAATTAATAGGGGAATGTAATAAAAGGGGAATATTAATTGAGCAATGTGAATTTTAATTGCGCACTCTTAAGAAGTGCTTGAAGGTGTCGTATAGGTGAATGTAATATACATCGGTAACGCAAAAATTATTCGCAATGGGAAAAGTTAAGCCACAAAGAAATTTTGCTTTGCGCGAATGCAATATACCTTTTGCGAACCCGGAAACGGTTTAGCGACCACTTTCATAGACCTATGAGAGGTTGAGTCAATGTGTGCTGCCTTTCTCTTTTCCTGCATGGGTTCTGGCCTGGGGGATATTTTTACATGCTTTGCCCCTTGCCATCCTGCTGTGGGTTCTGTTCCACTGGTGCATTCCTGGAAAAGTGAAATGCCTGTCGGCTGGAGAGTGTCATGGTGTGCAAGCGAGTGTGACAGTCAGTCGGATGTAGTGCCGAGATCGGAAGAATCAACTTGTGGCAAAGGCCAGCGAGGGACCTGCGTGTGACACAGTGTGACGCTGATGCTCAGCTCCTCTTCCAGCTCCCTCTCTGCAGACGGGGGCAGCCGGTAGGCAGGGCTTCCTTCCCTCCTCTGGCCGTTTCCACTTCACCAGGTTGGTGAGGGGGGGTGCAAAATGTAAGTGGAGCGGCCAGGGGAGGGAGCCAGCACAGACACATACCAGCACCAAGTAATTATTTAAAAATAAATAAATAAAGGCCAAAAAAAAAAAAGTCAGCTGTGGGCCCCCAAAATAAGAGGGCCCTGGGCAGCTGCCCACTTTGCCCGCTTATTAAAGCGGCCCTGAATGGAGTCACTAGGTAGGGGTATTTTTCTAAAGACACAGCAGCACTCTCCCCTATGTTTTTTTACTATTAATTCTTTATACAAACAGGTTAGGGGCAGATTTACTAAATTCACATGAAGGATTTGAAGTTCGATAGAATTTTCAAAAAGATTTGAATTTGAATTTCCGAATGTTTTTGAAGACCTCTTCGACCAGTGAATTTTGAAAATTTGTTCGAATTTGTCGAATTACTTCCCCTTTAAATTTTTATTCGACTGCCTAGTTTGCCACATCATTATTTTTGATCGAATAAAAATATTTGATCCAATGGTTAAAATCTTTCTAATCGATTCAAACGATTTTATTGATTGAAGGAATATTTTCTATTCGATCGTTCGACCAATCAGATTGCGGTAAAATCCTTCGAATTCGAATATCGAATATACTTCCCACACTATTCCCAAGGTCGAATTCGAGGGTTTTTTAACCCTCAAATTCGACCCTTAGTAAATTCACCTATGATTAAATCTCATCTGCCACTTAGCTGCCCAGATTGCCAGTTTGTCAAGAGCCTGTTGAAAGGATGCCACAACCTGGTTGGAATTAATAGGGCTGCATTATTTTGTGTTATCTGCAAATACATTACTTACAATATCCCTCTTAATGACTAAGAGGACTTAGTCATTAAGGAACAAGTTTAATAAAAGTGGACCCCACTAAGAACCTTACTCCAAGTAGAGAATGTACCATTAACAACCACCCTTTCTACCCGATCCTGTAGCCAGTTTTCTATTCATGTGTAAACAACATCATTAAAGGGGTGGTTCACCTTCAAGTTAACTTTTAGTATATTGTAGAAGGACCAATTCTAACAAACTTTTCAATAGGTCTTCATTATTTATTTTTCATAGTTTTTTAATGATTTGCAATTTTCTTGTATCAAACACTTTGGCAAAATCAAAATAGATCTTTTGCTCCCCAACTGTCCAGAATCTTACTTACCTTTTCATGATATATCATGTGAAAATGGCTGTGACAGTAAATGAAATTTGCAATTTGCTATTTTTTTTTTGCAAATATTTGATCCGCCACCAAAGTCGTGTCGGGACTGAAAATCAGAAATAATCACAATTTGTGATCATGGCATATTTAAAAAGCTCTTGTAGAGCAAGTAAAAAATAAAATCACAATTCCATTTGCACATTGAGGGGGTTATTATCAAAGGTCAAGCTTTTTTAACACAAAAAATTTGTGTTTTCCACTGCATTTTTTGTTCAAAAATATATTTTTTGAGTTAAAAACTCTGATTCACTGATTAAAATTTTTTACATTACATACGAGTTGTGTGGTGTTTATTCAAATGGCCTGCAGGTGTCACTGTACAAACACAGGACTTTCTGTACGGCTTGAAAGTGAAAGTAAGACTTACTGCTGTTATGTAATGGCTGCTAATAAAGCACTGTTATACTCTCCTCATCCTCATCCTCCTCATCCTCGGCTACCAAACACAACAAATGGCGACAAGGATGTCTTTTCTACCTCTGCAGCAGCTTGCACCTTTTCTACCAAACCCTGGTGACCATGCCATACCTTTTGCTGCTTGGATCCGTATGTTTGATAATTACATTATTGCTGCTGACCAAGGGGAGGTTTCTGCTGCTAGAAAGTGTGTTTTACTTATTCACTGCCTGGGAGCAGAGGAACAGCATATATTCTCACCTGATGAAAGTTATGAAACTGCTCTTACGGCTATAAAGAACTTTTTTGTGCCAAGAGTAAATGTGGTTTCTGAAAGAAATAAATTCCTCCAACGTGGACAGCATAATGGTGAATCCACAGAACATTTTGTAGCAGCTTTGAGAGAGCTGGTTGTTACCTGTGAGTTTGGGAATCTAACAGATGAAATGCTAAGAGACCAAACAGTGGAAAAAACATTTAACTCACAAATCCTAGTGGCTGCATCTGTACTTTGAAAAAGATACGCTTGTTGCACCTGCCCTGAAACTGGTCAGTGATACTGACGCTAAAAAATTAATTTTAACATATGAATGTACATTAATTGTTACCTATAGGTCATGTTGATAATTTTTTCCTGAAAGGTTTGTTTTTGTATATAATTGATTCAATTATTAGGAAAGTGGATAGGGTAATCTGTCATCCGGATCGCTACAACCGAACAGTTTGCTGTCTACCTGGTGCCAGGGTTCGGCATGTGGTCGATCAGGTAGACAAATTATTGGGTGGGGCTGGGCATGACCCAACTGTCTAAGTACATATCG
>CM044443.1:56209468-56241752 GCA_024363595.1 Xenopus borealis | reverse complement strand
GCTAGCTTTATTTGATCCTGCACTACCCACTGTGGTTGCTACAGATGCTTCAGACTATGGTAGTGGTGCAGTTCTCACACAGATCCATGCTGATAATTCAGAGAAAACTGTTGCATTTGCATCCAGAACACTTTCAGAGACAGAGCGTAAGTATTCAGCTGTTGAAAAAGAAGCTCTAGCGTGTGTTTGGGCAACAGAAAATGGAGAACCTACCTATGGGGTAGAGAATTTACCTCATAAACTGACCATAGCCCTTTAACTACACTACTTACTGTTGTAAGGAAGAGCTGGAATGCGTATAGCAAGGCTACTGAATTCCAACTACAAAATGCAATACAAACCAGTTTTGAAATATGTTACTGTCACGGTTACCTTTACCTTGCAGCTTCTGATACACTGGATGAGGACATAGAAATTGTAGCATTAACTGATTTACTATCATCTACAGTTACAGCTGCTGATTTTAAGTATCACAAACCATGAGAGAAAAAGTCATACAACTTGCACATGAGAGCCATCAAGAAATTGTACGTACAAAACAAAGACTGACAGAACTGTACTGGTGGCCAGCAATGGATGCCGATGTGGTAACTGCCATTTATTCTTGTTTTACTTGTCAGAATCATGACAAAATAGCTACATATACACCACCACTTCAGCCAGTACAATTCCCTGAAAACTTGCTATTGATATTGTGGGTCCTTTTGCAGATGCTCCTATAGACTGCAGATTTGCTATAACTCTGATGACTATTACAGTAAATGGCCAGAAATTGCATTTGTTTCTCATGTAACATTAGCTACAAGCAACAGTCTACAGTCTTCAGAAGAGAAGGAAATCCAAAGGAGTTAATATCAGACAACAGACCACAGTTTGTCTCATATGAGTTTGAATCCTTTCTGAGAGAGAGGAATATTATGCATAGGAAATCTTCAGTGTATTACCCACAAGCAAATGGAGAAATTGAGTGATTCAACAGAAGTCTGAAAGAAGCACTACAGACAGCAAATCTTACTGGGAAATCTTGGAAAGTTCCTACATAACTACAGAGCAACATGCCATGCAACGACCCAATCATCCCCAGCTGAATTATTACATGGCAGACAGAAGCGCACTAAGTTACATGTTGCAGACATCAAACTTCCACCAAATACTGTTCATACAAACTCATCTACTGCGACATTGGCTTGTTGATGTTTGACATTGTCAAACATCAACAAGCCAAATGCAAGGCTTATACTGACAGAGAACGTGGTGCAAGAGAAGTGCACTTTCAGCCTGGATCTTTAGTCGAATTAATACCAGGAATACTGAAACAAGGACAATCTAAATTTACTACGCCACTTGAAGTGAGACGAAAGCGAAGACCATACACATATGAACTGTCTGATGGATGCATATGGAATGCAAGTCAACTTGCTCCTGCTAGATATGACTTTGCAGACGTTCCATTTGATGAAGGACATTTTCCTACTCCTAATGCCAACCACAATAGGCCTGAAGAAAATGAACCTATAAGGCATACTGAGAGAATCCAAAAACCTGCATGGACCAAGGACATGTGAAGAATGTATATATTGTTTTAAGAAACATACTGTTTAATTGTTACTGTTTATTATATTTGTCCAAATGCTTTCCTACTATAGGGGGAATATGTGGTGTTTATACAAATGGCCTGCAGGTGTCACTGTGCATAAACAGGACTTTCTGTACAGCTTGAAAGTGAAAGTAAGACTTACTGCTGTTATGTAATGGCTGCATGAACCTGCTAATAAAGCACTGTGATACTCTCCTCATCCTTGGCTACTATCGAGGTCTAAAAAGGCTCACAAAGCTCTAAAATTGTATCTTTGATAAATAACCCCCTAAATGTGCTTTTTATACAGCTCTATAAATATGACACACTATCCTTTAAGACGGAGAAGCGAAGGAGGACAAATCTGGCCCTGGTCAGAGCCCTCAGAACAAATCCGGCCCTGGTCAGAGACCAATAAGAATGATGAATAACCTCTATAATGCACTAATAAAATGTGTTTGCACTACATGTATATCAATAACATGATGCTAATAACACTGAGGTCACAGAGGCCTCAGGTAAAAGGCCCTTGTTAAAGTTGATGGTTGTATGAATTCAAACCAATATCAAATTCTTCAGGATAATGTTCAAACATCAGTCACAAAGTTGAAGTTACACAGGGTTTGGCTATTCCAAAAGGTGGACAAGCCTCACCCTAAATATTATTATTTAGTGTGAGGCGTGTCCACCCATTGTCCATCTCTCATGTAGACTTCCAAGGTGGTTATATTTTCCACCAAAAATATAAAAAATGGATGGCACACACATATTTTCTATAACAAACAAGGGAAAGTTGTGCTCACCACTTATTTTTAAAATCATTAGGCGGGGGTGCAATGAGGCTGTGACCACAGAATTACATATAGACAGATACAAGAGGTCCTCTGCACTCAACCCATATTTAAGACATTGAGACATTTTGTGCATACAGCTACTAACATGCCTTACCCTTTAAACAACAGGGACTGTTTGTCCATATATTGCAATATATTTAAGCTGGCCAACTATGTCAAAGTCATCCCATATCCAAATCAGATGCAATTTGAGAGTAGGACTGGCCAGCAGTCCTACTCTCAAATTGCATCTAATTCATACTTATATTTTCCACAGCTCTTTACAGTATTTTTGAGAGTAGTGCAGCAATACCACTATTCTCTCTCGATGGACGTAGATCCAATCCTGCTGCTGCTTTACCTCATCCGAGTTGGTGAGGCAACTGTGGTGCATCTTCACTTTGCACAGGATCTCGTCAACCAGCCAATTTTCGTAGACAGCAGCCACCTTTTCATAGTTGGGATCTGCCCTTCCAGAATTCCTTCTCCACATCAGGCCCAATCTTTGGAGGAGCAGTGAAGTTACGAGGCATTTCCATGGGTCAATCAGACTCACTTACAGGCTCTGGATTCTCCTCCTCTTACTCCTCCCATCCTTGTGCATTTACCAGGGAATAATCCTCCTTGGGTTTAGGAAGGACAGCAGTCAAGTTCTTTTCCCTTTTAAGGGATATCTTGCCCCACTCATGGTGGCATAGCTTTGCATATCCAGACAGATCCTCCATCCACTAATGCTTTACTGTGGAAACAGCAGGACAAAGATGTCCCCTTGAGAAAGGGTAATATCTGCCCCTATGTGATATACTACAACCCCATGAACATTCTGCACATGTAATACATATTAATTCAAAACCTACCGCTCACTACTGAACCTGTGGTCTACATATAAACGTGTTTCAGAACAGGAATCAAGCTATTATATATATATCAAAGTGTACACACACTGGACTAGACAAAGCATGGGTAAACTAACAAATAAAGTAAGATCGGAGACAGCTGGGCGGTTGGAGAAATTTGCCCACAATAACAACCAGGGGGCTGCTAGAGCCTCCTCCCCCACTCCAAGCACCTCTCCCCTACTCATGGCTGACAAAGAATTGCCAATAGAATATTGTGGTAAAGCATGCCCACAGGGTCCCCCTGAGACCTCTGCCTCCTGGAGCCCCACCAAGGGCATTCTTGATCAAACTACTCAATTATAGAGACAAGGATGTGGCACTGAGGGAGGCCATAGGGGAACTGCACTATGTAAGGGCCAGGATATCACTTTATCCAGACTTTTCCACCACGGTGCAAAAGAAACGTAGTTCAAACAACGGTGTCAAACGCAAACTACGTGATTTAGGTCTTGACTACCCAATGCTGTATCCAGCCAAACTGAAAATTATGGATGGTGGAAGAGCCCACTTCTTCGAACGCCCAGAACAAGCGTTAAGATGGCTGGAACAGAGACCCAATAACTCAGGTAGCTCACCAAGGGCGCAACACTGATGATACAAAGATAACATGGCAACTGGACCACAGGTGCCCCCAGTCCCAGTGAATCCAGAGCAAATATTTGAACCCCTGCACAATGACTGCTAGATGCTTTTTGCTACTATATGTTCATTTGAAAATATGTTTGGTCTGAGTATCTGCTTTATCCACAATGTATCCTGAACAAAGACACTCAGCAATCAATGGACAATACCCCAATCTCCATGAAGGGGATGGAAAATTATAATGTATATAGTTGCTCCACTGGGACTGGGGGCATAGACAACAGGGCCTATCATCCTTGTGGATGCACAGCTAAATTTTTATGGAGCGGTACTTTTTTTTCCTTTTTTCTTTTTTTTCTCTAGTGTAGCACCCTTGACTGTTTGCAGGGTTCTTGCTGGTTTTTCATATTCACTGCAGCTTCTGCTAGAGTGGGTGTCTCATGGTCATCTAGAGGACCATGCCCTTTGATTACATAATTATGTTTGGGAACATGTATATCCAGGGGGGATACCGGGAGGGGGGGGGTTATTTGGGGTGTTACGTTCTGTTCTCCTTCTCTATTCTTCTTTCTCTCTGCTTTCCACTGTGAGGGGTGGTTCAAGATTTGATAAATATTGTTGGTTAGACAAGACATTGCTGCTGACAGCTGTGGTGCCCCACGAGAACGAAAACACAATCTAACATCTCCTGATGTGTATATAGACTCCTCGAAGCTATTTTGGCCCCAATGGATCACAATGTATTCTAAAAATGGAAATGGCTGCAGATATAATTTTACTCCAAGAGACTCATTTAGTTGGGCAGAGAGTTTGTGCACTTAAACGTAACTGGGAATCAGTAGCCTACCATGCAGACTTTTCAACATACTCGAGGGGAGTTGTATGGGGTGTCGTTTGTCCCAAATACATTCTGTATACAAAACTATCCCTGATACACAGAACGAATGTCTCTCATGGTATATTACTATTTCTGACCATATACACAAATAAAAAATATACAAAAGACTTATTTCTATTAATAAATGAGAACAAAATATTGTTAGTGCACAAAAGGATGTCAGTATATTACAAACTCCATTCTGTACATTTCAGCAATCAATCTGTCTCACAAATATATAACCTCTATGTAACAGACACACTTACAGTATATGCAAAGTTACTTACAGAATTAATTATGTAACTAGTGCATGCCAAGCTAGATTTGAATGACAAAATAGTTATTTGTGACAGAAAGCAAGATTTTATAGTACAGGATTCATTCTTTCGACAAAATTTAAGTTTTGTTTCACAAATCTGTGAAGCAATACTGTCAGTTACTTTCCTGAACAAATAAGAACAAAGCTTACTGGCCTGCTTGTGCTGACATTTTGGTTAAGGGCATTCCTGCTGTTGTATTTGTACTGGAAAGTCCCGACTTTCTCTGCACTGAACAGCCAGAAAAAAAAACAAAGTTTGTAACTTAATTGGCTTTTGGCAGAGAGCCCAGAACAGCCACCAGGTGCAACAATTTTTTACTTTTTATAATTTTGAGATAAGCAAATCTCTCTTGGTAGAAGTTAGTCTTACAGCTTAAAGGGCAATTCACCTTCATTAGCAAAACTAAAAACGCAAAAAATTGCTGAAATATGTTCAAATATGTTTCATAACCTACCAAATTTTGTAACACAAACATGGTAATTAGGGGGTGTGGCCACAAAATGGGAGTGGTAAAAATTTGCCATGCTATGCACGTGCATTTTTTTGTCCCTCTTTTTCTTTCCAAAATGTTGGGAGGTATGCACACATTTTGCCCATCCGGGTTTCATGAATAGTCTGGTAGGTAGTTCAACTACTATATAATAGTTTTAGCCACAGATGTAGAATTGATCATGAGCAGCCACTCCTGAGTACTGTGTGCAAACAATATGGGTCATTTAGGCAGGGGCAATTTTAGGGGATCATAATTAATTCACTCTATGGAAAATACTGTTTTTTAAACATGTTACTGTATGAAATGCACCTGGATTGCCACTGGGGAGGAGCTGCACAGTTCAGATTTGGCAGTTTGGCTATATTAATTATACAATTTTTTCTTTTGGTACTACTGACTGTGTGGAGAGGGGTCCAGACAGTTTGCCCCTGCCTGCCCCAGACATCATGGCTTCAGCCCCATTGCAGCAAGACCCTCCCCCATTACATAACAGCCCACCCCCTGCCTTGAGTTACCCAAGTCAAAAGGTGGCAACCCTGTCACAATTGCATCAATTCACAATTACATTTTACTTTGACACAAATCAGACACAATTGTTTTTTTCAAATTCTGGGTGTTGTAATTTTCTGACATGTGACATGTGTCTAACATATGTGTGACATGTGTGTGACATGTGCGCAGTTATGCTCTCTGCCCGCTCTGATGTGAAACTGGTAAGTGCTGGGTAGGTAATGGGGCGGCATAATTATACCCTTTAGTTATATATGAATGTACAGCGTTGTGCAGCATGCTGTGTTATATAAAATTGCCCCTGTATAAATGACTCCTTTTTTTTGCACACAGTACTCAGGAGTGGCCGCTCATAAGTCCTACACATTATACTATACAGATTATATGTGCACATGATCACTCCAACACTGTGGCTAAACTGTAGCTAAGCAGATGATTAAGAGAGTGCTAAAAGCTAACTGGTGCAAGATTAGAGCTAGGAGGAGACACTAGAGCCTAACATCATATACACAATGTATAAGTGACTCATTGAAGGGATATTAGGCCTATTATAATGATGTTACAGTTAGGCTGCAAGATCATACCTCCCAACTGTCCCTTTTTTGGAGGGACAGTCCCTCTTTTGAGAGCTCAACCCACAGTCCCTCGTTTGTACTGGAAAGTCCCTCTTTTCTCTGCACTGAACAGCCAGAAAAAGAAACAAAGTTTCTAACTTAATTGGCTTTTGGCAGAGATCCCAGAATAGCTAAAAGGTGCAAATAAGATGCTTTGTAACAATTTTGAGATAAGAAAATAAGTAATTGTAACAGTTTAAAGAAGGAGAAATATTTTCAAACACTCATAACCTGCAACATTTTGTAAAATAAGCATGGTAATTAGGGGGTGTGGCCACAAAAATGGGCATGGTCAAAAAATGTATCCACGCTACAAGAATAAAAACTATTTTGTCCCTCTTTTTCCTTCCAAAATGTTGTGAGGTATGCAAGATAATAGTGGGCATGTTTACTAACATTGGAGATAAATATCCGGAGAGATTTCTGGAGATGTTGGCCATAATAACCAATACATTTTCTAACTTAAAGTGGCTGTTTAAATCTAATTGCTGATTGGCTGCCATGGGAAACAGCTCCAGAAATCTCTCCAGATAGTTATCTCCAGTGTTAGTAAACATGCCCCAAACTGGCTGCTAGTGAATTCAATGATTGTGCTGTGTTAGTTCAGGTAAAGCAGTCAGACAAGCACACTAAATTTATTACAGCATGGCAGGTGGGTGTGGCTGCTTCATGTTTCCTCTCAGCTTAGACAGGAAGAGGGAAACAGGAACAGGAAATGAATCATAAGACAAAGGCAAAACAGCAGGAATGCCCTTGACCAAAATGGCAACACAAGCAGGCCAGTAAGCTTTGCATATACATGGAGGTTATATATTTGTGAGACAGATTGATTGTTAAAATGTACAGAATGGAGTTTGTAATATAATTAAATCCTTTTGTGCACTAACAATATTTTGTTCTCATTTATTAATATAAATATGAATGCAATATAATTGCATCCTTTTGTACACTAACAATATTTTGTTGTCATTCTTTAATGGAAATAAGTCTTTTGTATATTTTTTATTTGTGTATATGGTCAGAAATAGTAATATACCATGAGAGACATTTGTTCTGTGTATCAGGGATAGTTTTGTATACAGAATGTATTTGGGACAAACGGCACCCCATAAAAACTTGCTATTGATATTGTTGGACCTTTTGCAGATGCTCCTATAGACTGTAGATTTGCTATAACTCTGATAGACTATTACAGTAAATGGCCAGAAATTGCATTTGTTTCTCATGTAACATCAGCTACAGTTATAACATTTCTGTCTACAGTCTTCAGGAGAGAAGGAAATCCAAAGGAGTTAATTTCAGACACCTGACCACAGTTTGTCTCATATGAGTGTAACCCTTTCTTGGCTATAATTAACCAAACCAAACTAGGTAGAGCATTGGTTACACGCGACTCTTTCACTCTCAGGTAGGGCTTTCGCTAAGTGGAAAATCACGTGTGAGGTAGTTGAACTACAACTCGATACTGCAATAGTGTGTAATAACAGGTGTTGGACGCCAGGGGTTCTTTGTGCAAACAAGTAGAACAGGTTTATTTACAAGTAGCAGCACAGGGTATCATATACTCACATACAGTGGTAATAAAGCAGCAATGCTTAGCACAGGCACAGCGTAGATTATGCCCTCAGGTAGGATACAAGGATGGGAGTTGTAGTTGCACCAGCCAGGTTAGCAATGCCCATGTGGTCCGGATCCCACCAGCAGGTTAAGGTGACTCAGGGGTTAAACACTATTCCTGTAGTCCCTATCTCTGAGGTCCCTTCACTTCAGGCAAGGTAGAGCCTGGGGGAGAGCTACTCCTTGATGGGGCTTTGAGCTGCCCTTTCTCTCTTTCCTCTCTATCTCACCTCTCCTAGAGAGTGCTATGACAGGAATATCCTCACTCTGACTATTCCTTATTCACGGGGCCCTGTTCCCCGACTTACTACAGGTAGTAGTACCTTTATGGTATAACTTCTGGGGCCTTGACTCCAGGCTCAATGGATCTCCTGAATATTGGTAGCTGCTGCAGGCCAGAGAGGAAGTGCCCCTCCCTGCAAGTACTTTTATTACAGCACTGCAGGGGGTGGGTCACAACCTGTATCAATAATGTGCTACATTATAGCTACCTGGACCTTAGTCCAATAGCAGGTAGCTAATGTAAGGGCAAGGGAAGAAGCCATAAGGGCCATGCTACTTATGGGTCCCTACATTAGTTTGAATCCTTTCTGAGAGAGAGGAATATTGTGCATGGGAAATCTTCAGAGTATTACCCACAAGCTAATGGTGAAATCAAGCGATTCAACAGAAGTCTGAAAGAAGCATTACAGACAGCAAATTTTACTGGGAAATCTCTGAAAGTATTTACAACAGAGTTTCTACATAACTACAGAGCAACATGCCATACAACGACGCAAGCATCTCCAGCTGAATTATTACATGGCAGAGAGATGGGCACTAAGTTACATGTTGCAGACATCAAACTTCCACCAAATACTGTTCCTACAAACTCGTCTACTGCTGACATTGTCAAACGTCAACAAGCCAAATGCAAGGCTTATACTAACAGAAAATGTGGTGGAAAAGAAGTTGTCAGGATCGCGCCGCCCGGAGGCTTACCTTTAGCTCCGGGCGGCGTGTCCTGTCCCTCCGGCGTTGCATCCACAACGGCGTGATGACGTCACAGCGCCCGGTTTTGGCGCGAAATTTTAATATTTAAAGGGCTATTGGACGCGATTAAGGCGCCCAATTATTTTGATCCTGTTTCTTGTACTTTTGACCTTGCCTGGACTTTGTATTGTTTTCGCCTGCCTGATCCTTGCCTGTACCACGCTATTGGAACCTTAACCCCTAAGCTTCCTCCTTGGTCCCTACTACTTCCCTAGGGCGCCTACTAGGCCTACCCTGACAGAAGTGCACTTTCAGCCTGGATCTTTAGTCAGAATTAAGAAACCAGAAACAAGGACAATCTAAATTTAGTACACCACTTGAAGTGAGCGCCAGCGAGGACCATACACATATGAACTGTCTGATGGACGCATATGGAATGCAAGTCGTCTTGCTCCTGCTAGATATGACTTTGCAGACGTTACATTTGATGAAGGACATTTTCCTAAGCCTAATGTGAACTGCAATAGGCCTGAAGAAAATGAACTTATAAGGCGTACTGAGAGAATAAGAAAACTACCTGCACGGACTAAGGACTATGTCATGTGAAGAATGTATATATTGCTTTAAGAAACAATGTTTAATTGTTAATGTTTATTATATTTGTCCAAATGCTTTCCTACTATAGGGGGGATATATGTGGTGTTTATACAAATGGCCTGCAGGTGTCACTGTGCATACACCGGAGTTTCTGTACAACTTGAAAGTAAAAGTAAGACTTACTGCTGTTATGTAATGGCTGCATGAACCTGCTAATAAAGCACCAAGCACAACACACTAGAGAAGCAGAGTATGGCGCACACAAGCAGTGCTAGAAAAGAAAAGTATGACACACACAAGCAGCCCTAGACAAGCAGAGGATGGCACACACAAGCAGCACTAGATAAGCAGAGTATGGCACACACAAGCAGCACTAGACAAGCAGAGTATGACACACAGAAGCAGCACTAGACAAGCAGAGTATGACACACAAGTGGCACTAGACAAGCAGAGTATGACACACATAAGCAGCACTGGGCAGGCAGGGAATGGCACACACAAACGGCACTAGACAAGCAGAGTATGGCACACAAAGGTGGCACTGGACAGGCAGGGAATGGCACACACAAACGGCACTAGACAAGCAGAGTATGGCACACATAAGCGGCACTGGGCAAGCAGAGTATGATACACACAAGCACCACTAGACAAGCAGAATGACACACACAAGCAGCATTAGACAAGCAGAGTATGGCACACACAATCAGTACTAGACAAGCAGAGTATGACACACACAGGGAGCATAGGGAAGGCAGAACAGAGCAGGAGACAGGGAAACCTGTCACTGTTTGTACTACATACAGTGACACAGTGCTAGTGCCCCATTAGCATTTTGAATAAGGTGTGAACAGGTGAATAGTGTGGGCAGTTTCAGTCTGGGTCTCAGGTGTGAACAGTACAGGGCTTTAGGGGTGTGAGCAATAGAGGTGTTACAAGTGTGATCAATTCAAGGAGATTACAGGTGTGAACAATACAGGGGGTTAGTCTGAATTTGAGTCTTAAACAATGCAGGGGTCAATTACTCCCTGTAGTGATACCTTTTAAGCAGACGCAGCAGGCATACTCTCATTAAGGGCCACAAAAAGGGGGGTCTTGGGGCACCAGTTGGTCAGCCCTGTCTTAGGAAGAATGAAGGATACAAACATATATTACCTGATTTAACTACTAGTATACTACATTGTTTGACCTTTCAAACAAGGATCCAAACGCAAGTAATGATCCCAAACGCAAGTAACTAGAGTGGCTCAAAAACAGAATTGTGTCCTATTATGAACCATTAAAAGCTGTGATCGAATTCAATGGATTTGTGGCACTATTTTAGTGTCATCCAACTAAGCTTACATAATGGGCCAAAATACCCCCCTAAACAGTATGTAAAACTAGAACCTACTTACCTCAAAAGGCTTTACTTTGTTATTGATCCAGCTGGCTCCATTACTTTGTGGGGATTGATTAGATACAGCCTATTTAATTAAATTTTTTTTAACACTACTTTTTAAAATGCATTTCAAAACATAACACAATATCATATTATAAAACTTTATTTCAGCCCCATTGCTTTGAAATAAAATATCACAGAGAAGAACACTTCAGTGTAATGTTTGAGAGAATTTGTCAGGGGTGTGAATTCTGTTGCAAGGCACTGTATGTACGTGTGACAAAAAGAGCCCTGCTTTTATGGTATCTTAAAATAGGGCATTGCTTCCCAGATTTCCTACCTTTTTCCACACAAGTAGTAACTTTTGTCATCGATACTCTTCTTTATTGGGAATAAAGTACCACATATTCTAAAATATAAGAAGGTCTCTGAAGTCTTGCATTGCTATATACATGTATTATAAAACTCCAAGGCAACTACTAATATCCTCACGATTTACAGCAGGGGGAACATTCATTTTTATAACATACACATTTCAGTGAAGAATGGAAAGCAATATCACTAAGTACTGCTGATAACATATTACATAACTAAGCACAATTAATACATATAAATATATTCTGAAAAATTTTAATGGTTATTTAGCATTACATATATTTGACACAAATAGATCTAAGAATTTAAATTGTAAGCACCATTCCTCTCTTAGAATGGTGCACTGGAAGTCACAATTTTTCATTCGATCAAAAATATTTTCTTTATGCTTTTGCTACATCACAGTAAAGATTAGCTTGAATCTACCTTATTTTGTGAAAGCATGATTAATCTATTGATATGTGGCAAGTTAGTTAAATGATCACTATGTATAACTATAAATATATAAAGGGACTATATAATAAAACAATCGCTAATATGTTATTCAACCAATAGATACTTACAGAGACATTAGGTTTTATCTTAGGGAGTCAAATGTTTTTACAGTGAGACCAGTGAAGTTTGTTGTACTAGTAGCCACCTTAGACAATTTCAAGAAAAGGTTAAATACATTTTTAGCAATACATTTTTAGGAAACTGACAATCCTAGTTAAAGTTTGATTCTAGAACTGCTCCAATTGCCCTCAGCATCAAACATTTATTTTCATATGAAGACTGTTTCAAACTTGAGGCATCTCAAGATTCACTTTTCTGCCTTTTTCAGGATAAATTAAAAGGCAACATATACTTGATAAAAAGTTAAACTTACAGACATGTACTTTTCAGCCTTATCTACAATTTTCATGTGCCATAAAATAAAAAAGCGGGGCCACGCTAGGTTAGGTCAAGAAAATAATTTACTCTGCTGCAGCAATAAGTTTATGTTGATTTTTTTAAATAGGTTTGTTTGTTATGAGAATGAAAACATATTAAAAAAACATAAATAAACAAGGTTGTGACAGTTGTGCTTCAGTCCCACACACAAGCCACTAGCCATAATCATGAAGAAAATATAATGCAGCAAAAAAACACTCAAAGCTCAAAGGATGGATGTTTATCATAATTTTAGAAATATTCTGTTTTTACTCATGAAAAATTTTAGAATAATTCTTGACTTTTTGTTCTCCAAAATCTTTCATTTGTGACTTGAAATTTCTCAAGCATAGAATTTTACAATTACCTGAGGTTTCTTTAGACTTTAATTGCAAAATTCGATAAGCATTCGCCTATCGAATGCTTATTGAATAGTTTTAGGCTATTAGCTAATAGTTTTAGGTTTTGCTCGCTATTCGATTTCTCAATGAATTCGTACGATCGGATACCAATCGTTTGATTTCACGAAAAAATTGTGAAATTTCCTTTGAGTCTCCGAAAAATTTGTATGATTCGAACGATCGAGGCGTTCGATCGTACGAATGGTATTCGAGCAGGACTTAGCAAAAGAAGCCTATTGGGGGGTTCCCATAGGCTTCTATTGGTATTCGGTAGGTTCAATCTGGCGAAGGAGGCATTTGAAGGATTTTTAAATTTTAATTCCTTCGATCATCGAATGATCAAATTATCGAATATCCGTTCATTCCATCTATTCAATCTACTCTATAATTCGGTATTTAATGAACGAAGAGGCCAAATTTGTATATTCGAATATCTGAAAAAATCATACGATCGAAATTCTATCATATTCGATCGAACTTCGATCCATTCACGTGAATTTTGTAAATTTGCCCCTATGTGTCATTAGTTTGCATGGATCTCTGCAGCACTGAAATTGTTTTTTTCTGTAGAAATTAAACACTGTTTAGAAGACTTTACAACAGTTGTTGATCACAAAATAAATTTTTATCGTTATCTCTGATTGATATATCTGCATATTTGTGTACCTAACGTATGCGTACATACCCTTTATGCAAACAGCTGTGAATATGTATTCCAGATCTGTACCTGTGATCTATAACCCCAAACAGTATTTAAAAAAAATTATGCTAAAAAGTTCCTACACACTGTACCTGAATTGCAACAGCCTGTGTTTTTTTTGGAGATAAGGACCATTAAGACGGCACAATAGTAATTGCCCAATAGATACAATGCCTATCCTCTACAGGAATTCCCTTGATTATGCAGAACCAGTACTCGATTTATTGCCAACTGATGCCAGATAAATGGATTTGTAATACTCACCGATAAATCCATTTCTAGGAGTGCACATTTCATGGCAGCACAGGGACATCTGGGTTAATACACACTTCCCTTCAGGAGGCAGGATGGCTTCAATAAGTGAAACTGAAATGGTCCGTTTCACTTGTCCACCTCTTCCCTGTATTGATCCTTCTTTTATCAGTTCCGGTTAGCAGAGTAATTTTTCAGGAGCTAGTATTGTCCTGTGGGTGGGGCTCCCTGTGCTGCCATGACAGGACTCTTAGAAATGGATTTATCGGTGAGTTATAAAAATCTGTTTTTCTCTAGGAGTCCCTAGGCTGCACAGGGACATCTGGGTTAGTCCCAAAGCATATAGAGAGGGTGGGCAACATTTAGAAGAAGAACAGAAAAAGCTGATGGAGCATAACAGATAAATAGCTGAATACAAAGGGACTGCTCTAACATGGCAGTAACTAATAACTAACTGTAGAACTTTGCAGCCAAACGCCGCATCTGCGGAAGCAAACACATTGAACTTATAGAACTTTGTGAAAGTGTGGCAGGACACCCAGGTGGCTGCCTTACAAAGTTTTTCTACCAAAGCTTCATTCACCAGGGCCCATGAAGTGATGAGTACTCTTGTTGAATGTGCAGTAAGCTTCATTCGCCAGGGCCCATGAAGTGATGAGTACTCTTGTTGAATGTGCAGTAATTTTTAAGGGCACTGGCCTTAAAGTGCCCTGACTTGGTATGCCTTTGTCATCAGTAACTTGATCCATCTGGCAATTGAGTGTTTGGACACGTTACATGCCTTGTGTAGTACCAGTTCCTGGTTGATGTGAAACGATGAGTTCACTTTTTTTATAGTCTTTATTTTGTCTTCTGCAAGTTACAGTAAATACACAACAAATCTTTTCAAATTTGTCTGGGTACCCCCGGGCCAGGTATGTGAGCTTGATAGAGGGAAGAGCTGTGTTAATTAAATTTTATTGTGCAATTTCATTATAACCAATTTTTTACCATAGTACAGAGTTGTCCGCATAAGTGACATAGTTGAATTCAAAGGTACTAGATCCTCCACCAGACCTAGCAAACAGGACTCTGGGGAGCACACATTACAGAGGGCCAGGTTTTCAGCTAAGTAGGTCGTAACTTACTGCCAGAAGCTTTGTACTGGGGGGCACTGCCATGCTAAATGCAAAAAGGATGGTGTCTGGCATCTCGGACGCTCTGAGATTTTTTGGGGTGATGTATAACTGGTGGGTAAATTTGTATTGGATCCACCTATCTCGCAGGAAGATTAAGTCTGCGTAGATATTCTCAGTGGCCTCACTCCATTGTTCCTCACTCAGCGCCGGTATTAGCTTTTGCCAGCGCCGCTGGACCCCCCTGAAGGGCGGTGGGATTGAGGTTATGATTGCCTGATATAGTCTGGATGTTAATTTTTTTCCCAGGATCTAGAAGTATCCCTTCCACTGGCAGAGTATTGTATTGTATCTCCAGAGAGGAGAAATGAGCTTTGAACGCATGGCGAAATTGAAAGTATCTGTACAGTTGTAGGTCTGGTTTATTAAGTTGTGTCTTAAGTTGCTGGTATGTGGGAAATGTCTGGTTTACAAGTGTATTTCCGGCCCACCTGTGGCCAATATACATAGTCTTGAAGGGATTTTAGATGTGGTAGGTTGGAATTTCTCCATAGGGACAGGAGGGGGGTGATTAAAGGAGACTTATGACCAGTGTGTGAGCATGCAATTCTCCATGCTCTAACAGGGGTAGATTTGGCGGTTCGGCAATTATTATAATCTTTTAGTTGTCTATATGGTGCATTTCTGAGTGCTTCCAGTGAGCCCAGCCTTGCAGCCAGTAGCAGGAGGCCCGGGTCATCTACATCCCTATGAAACCAGCTAGGAATGTGGTGGATTTGGGTGGCAAGGGAATAGTGGCGTAGGTGGGGCAAGGCTAAACCACCTTTGCCTATTGGGGCTGTCTAAGAGGTCCGAGATATACGTGGGGACTTATTGGCCCACAGGAAAGGAGTTAGGATGACTTTGCTAAATATGCTCTCTGGGAACCAAATAGGGGAATTATGTAATTTGTAGAGCAGTTTAGGGAGGTATAGCATCTTGTACACATTGACTCTGCCCCACAGGGTGATGTGGAGGCGAGACCACACCGCCACCGCAGTTTTAAATTGATCAATAATTGGAGCAATATTATCTTGGATGTATT
Organism: Xenopus borealis; assembly: GCA_024363595.1. NCBI lineage: Eukaryota > Metazoa > Chordata > Amphibia > Anura > Pipidae > Xenopus > Xenopus borealis. Next base: position 56,225,645 of record CM044443.1, on the reverse strand, counting down.
GATCAAGCTCAGAGGAGATGCTGATGCCCAGGTATTTAAATTTCATTACCCACTCCAGGCCTTGGGTAGTAGAGCTTGAGAGCGCCTCCTGTAGAGAAAAGGAGGAGATCATCAGTGTAAAGTGCGAGTTTGTCCTCCAATCCACCATATTTAAGACCTACCACTACCGGGGATAATAGCCAAAGGCTCAATCGCTATCGCAAAGAGCAGCGGGGATAGTGGGCACCCCTGTCTGGTGCCCCTGGCCAGAGGGAAGGGGGGGGGAAGGGCGCCATTGACTTTGATACGGGCCACTGGTTTAAGATAGAGCAATTGGACCCATATGAGAAACCCTGGACCAAATCCGAACCTCCTTGTTATCTCCCAGAAATACTGCCATTCCACTGAATCGAATGCCTTATTGGCATCTAGTGACACTAGGACTCTGGAGCCGGCATTTATGTGGTTGGTTTGGAGGTGGGTAAATACACTCCTTAGATTAGCAGCAGTAGATTTTGATGGCATGAAGCCAGTTTGGTCCATGTGTATCATTGAAGGGACAATTTTGGCTAGTCTAATGGCAAGTATCTTAGCGAGGATTTTGACGTCTGTGTTGATAAGTGATATTGGCCTATATGAATCACATAGCTCCGGGTCTTTACCTGCCTTTGCTATCAGAACTATGGCCGCTTCATAGAATGAGGGTGGTATAAAGAGCCCTGTTCCCAGGCATACAAATAAGTCTTATGGAGCGGTTTTATTAGAGGGTAGGGTGGAGACTGCCTCTGCTACCTCTATTTCTGTTATTGGGCGGTCTAGATAGGCTGATTCTTCTAGCGTTAATTGTGGAAAGTTGATTGTATCTAGGAATTGGGAGAGTTGATCTAAGGAGTGAGTAGTCCTGGTTTGGTATAGGCTCTCATAAAAATTTTTGAAAACTGCAATAATGTCTACTGGGTCTTTGACGGGGTTCCCTATTGGATCTCTAATTTGCGCTATAAGAGTTTGCGAGTCCCTGGTAGATGCTAACCTTGCCAGTAATTTACCGGCTTTATCACCTTGGTCAAATATTCTCTGGTCTGTGAATAGTAGTCGCTTCCTAGTTAATTCTGTTTGAGCCAACTCCAGAGTCCTCTGTGCCTGGCCCAGTGTCTGATATGATACCTCGGTTGGTGTTTGATTGTGGGCTTCTTCCGCCCATATGAAAGCAGCCTCTGCTTCCTCCACCCCTGCCTTGGCTAATTTTCTAGCGTTAGTTATTGCAGAGATCAGCACACCACAGCTTTGGCAGCTTCCCACAGGGTCTCTGGTGGATGAGTTCACTTTTGGTAGGAACGTTGGTACCCATAGTGGTGTGGGTTGATGTGGAACACAGCTTGTAACAAAGTCCTGACTTCTTGATGTAGTGCCAGTGGGAAAAGAGATAGTGCTGATAGTGCTAATTTACTCCGAGTCCTTTGTCCAATCCTGCCTGGAGGAACACTGGTAAGGGATTTTACACAAGGTGTTTCGTTGGCACCATGTGATAAAGGTGTGCCAAACTGATTGAGGTTGTGATGCCTGTAGTGATCTTGGATTAGAAGGTCCTCCTTGTGAGGTATACACCATGGTTTTGTCACAGACAGCTTTAGCAGGTCTGAAAACCAGGCTCTCCTGGGTCAGTACGGGGCGATCACAATTGCAGTCGTTTGGAATAAGCCTGTGCAACACTGGATGTATCATGGGATTGGTTGAAATAAGTACACATTGTGAATTGTCCATGGAGTCACCATTGCGTTGACTGTGAATGTCTGATGATCCCGTTACCTGGAGCAATACCTGGGCACCTGGTGATTGAAATGGGATGCCACCAAGTTTATAAGGAGCATGGGGGACTCCAGTCCTTAAGAGTGATATAAATGAGCTCAAGAGAGTACAGAGATGTGCAACTAAGCTGGTCAAAGGGATGGAAGATTTAAATTATGAGGGTAGACTGTCAAGGTTGGGGTTGTTTTCTCTGGAAAAAAAGGTGCTTGTGAGTGGACATGGTTACACTTTACAAGTACATTAGAGGACATTATAGACAAATAGCATGGGACCTTTTTACCCATAATGAGGATCACAGCACCAGAGGCCACACCTTCAGACTAGAAGAAAATTACTTTCATTTGAAGTAGTGTAGGTGTTCACAGTGAGGACAGTGAGGTTGTGGAATGCTCTGCCTGGTGATGTTGTGATGGCCAATTCTGTTTTTACGAGGGGCTTGGATGATTTCTTGGACAGACATAATATTTTGATATTATGTCTGTCCAAGAAATCATCCAAGCCCCTCGTAAAAACAGAATTGGCTATTGTGATACTAAACTCTACAGTTAGTATAGATATGGGTATATATCATTTATTGGAAAGTATGGTGGGGTGTGCTTATGGATGCTGGGTTTTCATTTGGAGGGGTTGAACCTGATGAACTTTGTCTTTTTTGAACCCAATTTAACTATGTAACTAACTATGTAACCCCCCACCAGATGGTGAGTTTGTGTGTTGAGGGACCATTCCCCTGGGCCTAGGATGTGGTGACTGAGAAGATCTGCTTCCAAGTTCAGTTGTCCGGGGAGGTAAATAGTAGTCAGTGTCCAGGAATGTTCTGCCCATCACAATACCTGTTGAACCTCTTGCAACGCTGCTTTGCTGCACGTACCCCCCTGGTGGTTTATGAATGCCACCCTCTATAGCATTGTCTGATTGGACTTTATTGGCTGATGGTGTAGTAGGCAGATGCAGTGTGAGGGAGTGGTGAATTGCCCTGATTTTGAGTATGTTGATGTGCAGTTTTGTCTCTTGCTTTGTCCATTTACCTTGGACTTTGTGTTGCTTGTAGATGCCGCTCCAGCCTGCTGAAAATTGACCAGTGTGCAATTGAGCAGATTCTGCTTCTTCTGAGGTTGCATGTTAAGAGCCACCAAGGATTGTCTGGTTTGTCGTTTGGGTGATTCGAGCTTCCAGATTGTGGTGAAGCTTGGCCCAGGAAGCTGGAGGAATTCCAGTTGGAGGCAGCGCATATGGAATTATGCATATTGCACCACCTCTATGGAGGCAGTCATAAGGCCTAGTAGATGCATACAGGTCCTTGCTGTTAACTGTATTTGTATAATTGCCTGCTGTGCGGCTGATTTCAGTTTGTCTGCTTTTATTTCTGGAAGCGACACTGTGTGTGTGTGTTGGAGTTGAATTGCATTCCCAGAAATACAATTTGCTGGGAAGGTGCGTTTTTTGCATGATTTATTAACCAGCCATGCGCTGTTAGAATCTGCATGCACCTTTGAGTGCTATTTATCGCTGTTTCGAGGGATGGTGATCTTAGTAGGAGATCATCGAGATAGGGTAGAATACGTATCTGTTGCAGTCTCATGTGGCCTACTAGCACTGCTATGATTTCTGTAAACACCAAATGGAAGTGATTGAAATTGGGAATGGCCACTGAGGACTGTAAAGCGCAGATATTGATAGTGCTCCTTGTATGGGTATATGCAGATAGGCATCGGTTAGGTCTATGGATGTGAAGAAATCTCCTTTTTCCACATTGTTATGACGGATCTGAGGGACTCCATTATGAAAGTTGGGATGTGGAGGAAATTGTTTAGGGCTTTGAGGTCCAGGACTGGCCTGACCTTGCCTTCTTTTTTGGGCACTAGGAACAGGTAGTGGCACTGGGACGATCACCTCAGTGGAGAGCATATCTGCTAGGGCCTGTTGTATAGCTACTCGCCCTTGTGGAGAAGTTGGTTTCCTCGAAAGCATGAATCGGCATAGGAAGAGGCTTGAAATGCATTTTGTATCTATGGAAATGACTTGTAAACCCCACTTGTCTGAAGTGAAGGGAACCCATTCCTCCTTGAATAAAGAGTGACGCTCTCCTACCGCCACCTCCCTGTTTGAAGGAGGGTAGTTTTCATTGGTCTTGTGCTTTGTCGGATGCTCCCTTAAAGGAGTGTTTCTGGTATGACTAGTTTGTTTTTTCTGAAGACTGAAAGCCTTTGGCAGAGTGCTCCTTGTATGGGTATACGCATACGTGTTCTGTCTTTGGAAGGGTTGAGCATTGAGCGTACGAAAGTACAACTTTTGTTTTGGAAAAGTTTGTTTTGTTTTCCTATTTTGTGACAGAAAATTATTCTTTCTTAATCCAACTAAATTAATTCAGTATTTATTTATATAAATTAAATTATCACACTTTCTCATTATTAATTTATAATCACCTTAATGAACTGTCTTATTTGATAAATAATTGTTTGCAAATCAACGTGTAACCTTCATTCTCACGGAAGGGGTTAATTAATTGTTGTTAACAGATTGTGATTTTTTGCACCAATATTTTAAGATTAAATCTCAACAGAGATATTTCTATTTTAAGATAGTCACCTGTTCATTATCGGTGATTTTGTAGTTAATTTATTTTCCTATTCAATGATCTAGTAAACAAACCAAATTTTTTATCAATTGAATTCAATTGAGGTTTTGCTACCAGTATTTTATTAAAATAAGTGTTCGGGGGTTTCAATACTTCTTTTTAATTAACCAAATCTATTGATTAGGTATATCACACTCCTGATTCACTTAAGGCGTTTACTCTTAATTAGCAAGTATACAGATGCAGTCACTTTGGATGGTGAGTTAAATGCGTCGTGACTTAACTCATTTATCTCATTTATCCCACTTAGCACAGAATATTGTGTCACAGCATCCCATCCAATTAAAGAGTTCACCATTGAAAACAATGGAGCTTTGGTATGCTAATGAAAAGGTTAAATGCATTAAATGAGTTAAGATAACTTTAGATAACACAGTGTTGTCAATTAGCCCTGAGTCACGACGCATTTAACTTACAAATCCAAGTGACTCTATCTGTAAGACTAGATTCACAACCTTTTGAATTTTTTCACACCTGTAATTTTGTTAATGAGTGTGCCCAACTCTGGTTCGAACAGGGATCTCCCTTTAAAAGGTAGTGCCACTAAGTTCTTTTTGGAAGCCGAGTCGGCATTCCAGGTTTTTATCCATAAAGCTTGTCTCGCTGCTATGGATATTGCTGGTGACCTAGCTAGGAGCTGTAGTATGTCCATAGAGGAGTTGCAAAGAAAATGTGTGTGTGACTTTGATTACATGGGAGTGCATATCGAAGTCTCTAGAGCTTCCTCCAACCAGAGGACTAATGTACGGGTGACGCATGCTGATGCTACCGTGGGTTTGAATGTTGAAGTAGTACAAGAAAAAATGTTTTTTTGTGAAGTTTCTGCCTTTCGGTCTATTGGGTCCCTAAACGATTTTCCATCCTCTAGGGCAGTGATCCCCAACCAGTAGCTCACGAGCAACATGTTGCTCTCCAACCCATTGGATGTTGCTCCCAGTGGCGTCAAAGCAGGTGCTTATTTTTTAATTAATGGCTTAGTGGCAAGTTTTGGTTGCATAAAAAACAGATGTCCTGCCAAACATTCTCTCCTGTAGGCTGACAGTCCATATAGGGGCTACCAAAAAGCCAATCAAAGCTCTTATTTGACATCCCTGTGGACTTTTTCATGCTTGTGTTGCTCTCCAACTCTTTTTTAAATTTAAATGTGGCTCACGAGCAAAAAAGGTTGGGGACCCCTGCTCTAGGGCAATAGTTGTTCTCTTGGACAAGTGAGCGGCTGGATGGTGTCCCACTTATCTCTGTGAGCCTATTCAATCGGGTATAATGTATCTAGTCTACTGTCTTTTGACAACCTTCTATCTGCAGTTGTCCACTCTTTCTGAATGGTTTTGGTAATTATGTCATGTACAGGAAAGTTTGCTTGTTTTAAACCAAACAGTTTGTCTAAAGTTTTTTGTTCCGTCCTGAATCCCTAAGGAATGAAACATATTTGCTAGGAGAGCATTGACTGCCTCCACTTGAGATTTATGGTGGGAGTTCCGAGCTTTCGTCTTCCCAATCACTGCTTCATGCAGGATACCTTCATCCTCCAAAGGAATGTCCTGTGAGCCATCTGGTTGGGGGTGAAATGGGACCCGATGAAGCTGAGGGTATGGTCCCCTTGTCCTGAGCTTGGAGGGATGTGTGTAGTGCCGCTAGTTTGTCAATAGAGGTGGTCATGCCCACAATGGTTGACTGGTTGTAGCCAGTCAGGTGCCTGGGGTTGTGTATAGCCAGGGTTGTTGTTGGTTGTTGTTGGAGGGTTGGCACTTCTTAGAACACTGTCCCTCTGTGTCTTTGGAAAGTTTGTATGACTTTATAGCTAAGGAGCCACTTGGTTCCTTGATCTTAGCACTCTCTGTGCTTTCCGTAAGTGATGATGGGGATTTGGCCTGCTTGGCTGCCATGTTAGGCTGAGTGTTAGAGAGAGACAGAGAGCAGTATCTGTTGTGTGTATTTATTTATTTATTCACAGGAACCCCTATTGGTTATAAAACCAGTAATGCAGGCATTATGCTTTTTTCAAACATGTCCCTGCTATCCGGAAACTGACAGAAGCAGGGGCCATTGCTAAATATGAATATACTTGCGGTCTCCTAAGAGGAGAGAGAAGAGTAGAGATAAGTGCAGGAGTCTCACACACGGTAACGTGTATGTGATAGGGACTGACATTGCTATTCTGTTACCCGTTATAGACAGCGCCCATGCATGTCTTGCTGATAGCCTTGATATTCCTTGTGAGGAGAAATAAATGTCTAAACTGAGGAAAAAAGTTATATTTAAAGAGCAGAGCTCTGTGATCCTACCTTCTGGGAGCAGGATGGCAAAAACTGGTAGGGGAGGGTTCAATGCAGGGAAGAGGAGGACCAGTGGGACGGACCATTTCAGTTTCACTTATTGAAGACATCCTGCCTCCTGAAGGGAAGTGTGCATTAACCCAGATGTCCATATGCTGCCTAGGGACTCCTAGAAAAAAATTAATTTGTAATTTTGCAGCTGAATACAGCAGACCCAGTATCAGCCCTCAGATAGATGTTTATGTCTCCTTTAGTATGCCCAGGAGATCCATAGACTTCTGTAGGGAGTTTGGGGATATCTATTCCATCTTCTGTATTATTCACTCTGTGTTGGAGCCATGGTTTCCTGCTCTGTCCTGTTTCTGTGCAGGAAAGGGGATAGTCCCCACTCATGAGCTGGCCTGAAGGAGGGTCTGCAAAGGAAAAGGAAGTGCTAAAAAGTGAAAGCAGGCAGAGAGTGATTTTCTGAGGTGCTTAGACCAATGCACATTTAAAGCAAATGGGGAAACCCTGTGACAACTAAGCATGCTCATTTAGGGTGTGGAAGAAAAGATCAAGCATGATTTTTTTTTCAGAGCATTGAACATCAATTGGAGACCTTATCAGGATTCTGAATAAAATGGCACTTCATTGGGGGGGTCCCCAGCAGATAATACATGAAACAATCTGTAATCTTGTGTGAAGTCACTTCTGGCTGGCAAACTGTATAAAGTTTACAATTTTCCTGCACCAAACCTCTCCATCTTTATTCAGACTTGTGATGTTGGTTCAGAGAAGCTCCCAATTACAGCATGGAAAGCTTTAGTGTTTCTCACCAAAATTTGATAAATTGTTTGTGCGCATGCACACAGGGGGTCTCATTTATAAACAGTGGACAGTAACCCATAACAACCAATCAGTTTGCAGGAAGCTGCAAGTTGGACACTGAAAACAATTATCTGATTGGTTGTCATGGGTGTAAATTTGCCCACTTTTTATAAGTGAGCAGATTGGCTGTTTTTTCGGCCTGCATTTATACCGTGAGACCAATAATCTTATAGTTACGTTATTCCATGTAGCTGAGACACAAGACTTTAATGCCACAAGTAGGAATCAGTGCAGGATGTGCCGCAAAAGCAGAAAAGAGGTACACTCCTTTGTATGACATCATTATTTTAATATAGTAAGACCCTTGAACATGTGCTATCAGAAATAATTATCCCATTACATGTAAAATGTTGCATGGCACTGTTTTAGGATATTTACCCAGTGCAACTTTCTGTATGCATATAACGGAGGACTGATCAAACCATTTACATGAGTCTAATGAGGATGCTGGAATGTTTTTGTTGACCCCAAATCTTTGCATACGACACAATGCTAAGTTGATACTGATCAGTTAGCGATAATGAAGAAACAGAAAATGTGGTTTCCTTTGATTTTTTTGATCTCATATCCTATCACAAAACAGAATTCAGACAAATTGTCCAATATTTTATGAGGCCCACCAAGCTTAGACCCCTTTGTGATAACATCTCCAGTGTCCTGGCAGGGAAACAACAAGTGGTCTATAATAGTAAGTAACACTTTGACACAAAAGTGAATTAATTTGATCATAACACTCCCACAACAGTGGCTTTTTAACCTTTTTTGGGGCAAAGATATATATTTATATATTTTTTCTTATAATGAATAAAAATAATTTAAAACACTAGCGGCTATACATGACTATATAGATGCTGTTCATTTAAAAATTAAATATTTTACATTTCCTTCTTGCAATCTTTGCTTTGTGTATTCAAATAACATACAAAATTTTGCAACAGACAGGCCTAGTGAGTGATATCAACTCTTCAGAGTCCTGGTACATGTTCAGTTAAATATTTCAGTGATGTATCATTTTATAGGCCTGGATAAGTTTTCAAGCTTTGTTTCTGTTTTTTTTCCATAAAAAAAGTTCTCGTTTGCAATCAACATTCATCTTCAACCTCTCGTATTGGTGGTATCAAGCTGCTTGTTGATTTGTATTGATTAATCTGGTTAGCCATATGTGTGCTCATTGGCTTAATCTGAATGTTTCTGGGATAATTGTTTTCCGTTTCATCTGTATACCATTTCTTTTCTGCTGTAAAACAAAGTTTTGGGATAAAGGAAAAAAGCAGGGAGGGATTAACAATTCCATGCAGGAAAGAAGAAAAAAAGAATAGGAAGTAGATTCATAAAGATATCAAACAATATGTTTGAATTGATGTAAAAATGGATTTAAAGTTATTAATTGAAAAATAAAGATGGAAGTATGATAACATATTGTGGTAAATTAAAAAAATAAATAAAATGAGATTGAAAAAGCATAATAGAAAAATATGCAGGGGTAAAAGGGAAGAAAATGAAGGGAGAGAAGCATAGCCAGGGATTAGTTCCAGCAATAAAAGTAAGGGGAAAAAAAGAATGGGTGGTTGGGTGACAAGGAAAGACAACATGGAGGAAAGGAAGATAGATACAGTTAGTGCTTGAAGCTAAATAATCAATCATCACAAGAAAACAAATCTAAACATGAGCAAACAGAAGAGAAAATAAAAACTATGATAGAATAGCAGGTAGCAGCTATGGGAATTAAACAAGAATTTTATAGCAGTAAGAGAACTGAAGTGAGAGCTATTATCCAGTCAACCTCATTTATGGTTGTGCAATAGTGCGGAGTATGCATGGATGCCATTTACAAAGATACCGCCAATGTGCCTTTCCAAGTTCACTTATTGAGGCATATGAACCCTCTAATGACTTCTAACTTGGAATACCACATCAAAAGGTGCAACACTCAAATGTATGATAATGTTGGTATTAATGCCAGGTATTAAAAGGCAATTCTACCACAAATTGTGTGGAAATTGCATCACACACAACTTGTGAGCAATGTGTCAATTGAGCAATTTGGACAGGTACATAGTACACTATTTGTGATGGTTGCAACTTAGCATTCACCCACAATTACATGGCATTCTAGGAAAATGCTGCATTGTGATTTCCATCTATATATTGCAATATGTACAGTTCACTGTTTTAGTAAATGAGGCTGAATGAGCGTCACTGTTTTTATAGTTTTTATAGTTTACTGCCAGGAACCAACAAGGCAGTATTGAATAAGGTAAATGGTATTCTTATTTTCCTGTAATTTACTTACCCAGCTGCCCATAGATAATTTGTTGTTCATTGCATCAGTAAGCATCAGCACTAAGTAAATTCACATAAGATCTCTCTTCCATAATTTGTGTATTTATTTGCACCTAAAATCTCTTTCTGTCATCCCCAACAGGCCCTCCGTTTTCCAGTGTGCAAAAGTATGTTGTGCAGAAGTATATTTACACCAATATGTTATTCTAAATTTATATTTGTGCTAGATTCAACTGTTTGCGAAACACATTCAAAGAAGCCTTTGTAATTTTTCTGATGATTATTGATACCTAATTTATCTATCTTTAATAATGAACCACTGTGGAAATGGCTGATAATTTAAATATTTTTTTTCACTGAAAATTCAAGCCCTGCACTCACTGAGCATAGAATTGCAAGGGTTAACTTTTACAAGGCTGAAAGTGGGAAAATTCCGTTTATTTCTTCTTCTTTTAAAGCTCCCCAGATCTCTAAGAACCCATCACAGGTTCTGAATTATGAATAAGGTTTTAAAGAACGAATCTGGATGCTTGGTTTTAACAGTGGGTTGTACACATCAAAATAATTTCAGCTCCATTTAAAAAGCCATTTAGGTGGCATATGACACATCCTGGGACATATTTCATTCAGAAACAGGCAATTGTGCCTCACAGCAACCTTTCAATGATAGGGTGTTAAAAGCCTAACGCAGATGAACACATTTCATGTATAATGTTTAGGATTATTATTTTTAATAGTTTCCAAATACATATTCTTACACTTTCTTAGCTCATACCCATGTCTATGCCTATCATTGCATTTTTACTGTAAAAGGAATGGCAAGGGTGCGGAATATAAAAATAGCAGGCTGATATGACATAAGGCCTTTTTATTAAAAATATATATTAAAAAAATTAAGTGGTCATTTAAGAGAGCTAAGTGCAATGTTGAGCACACTCGCCATGTTTTTTAACTGCAATGCAGTGTGATTCTGTGCTTCTCCCATGATTCTAGAGTAATTGTGGTCACCAGGGGAGATGCCCAAATGCATTTGCTGCAGATGTATACAAATGGACACTCTTGCAATTTACTGTCAATTAAATGCAATTATGCTAAAAGTCCATCATTTCTGCCTTTTGGCATGAAACAGGCACCTGCTCCCTATTATTTTGGCTCAACTGTAGTATAGCAATTAATACAGGACACTAAGGGAACGTTGGCGCTACTGCATGGTTCACAGGTGATGGTTGCTACAGGGTTCCCCTGCATTAATAGGTGTAACTGCATAATAAATCCGTACTGGTGGCAAGAATGACTAATCAATGACAAGCATAAATAAATGACAGCGCAAAGAGAGCATTTTACAATTTTTTTTTGGAAAATGACTGTAGGCAACTTATTGTGACCACAAGTGCACTTGCAGTTGTAAATGTCCCCTATAAAGTTCTAAAATGCCACATTAGATATGCAAAACTGAAATAAATCTTGTTGCATTTGCTTGAACCCCTCAAACAAATAACCTTGCTTATTAAGGGCTTACACACAGGTTTTGGTTGCATGTTTGGGATGCATGTTTAGCACACCTAAAGCACATCAGCTAACAAATTTGATAATATTCCTTTTGGTTCTACTCATAAGAACTCATGTTCAAAGTTGCATCTAATTGCATTTTCATTTTGTTATGTTATTTTAGACGCAGCTTGCTTAATTTGCTTGCAATTGATGTGCATTCAAAACACACAATAAAAATAGTATTTGCAAAGTACTCAGTTGAATAAAAAAAAAAGAATAAAAATACAGTGTATGCATTTTTGGCACTTAGCGTGCATTTGTGCAAAAGTCTCTATTCTTCTTGCTGAAGGATTTGGGAGGGGGACTTTTGGAAGAAACACATGGAGGAGTTAAAATGCAATATTTGAAAAGTATCACAAATCTTTATATTAAATACTCTGCTTAAAAGTTAAATAAGCAGAACCAAATGTTTTTTTTTTATCAGCCAACCACCGATAAGAGACATAGCACCCATCAGTTCAAAATACTAAAAAAAATATATCATGGGACACACAGAGAATACTGGTACAGTAGAACCCCCATTTTATGTTTTCAATGGACCAGTAAAAATGGTGCAAAATCAGTGAAAAATATAAAACCAGGTTAAACTATTACGCATTATTTAATAGTGGGACCACAAAAATGTGTAAAATGAAGAAAAACCTAAAATCAGAGAGGTTTTACTGTGATTGATTCTCAGACTTGTAGGTGGGTTGCTGAATAGTATCCTCACACTGATTGCCTACATCAATTGTTGCATATACAGTAAGTACACACTTATATGGCAAGATGTGAAAATAAAACTGGGGGAGTAATCACCCATATCATTTCCCCAAGATTATTATTAATTTCCTAGTGTTAAATAGTAAATATTGTGCTTGTAACAAAATAATTGATTGTCTGTATACTGATATCTGGTGCAGTTTAGGGTATATCTAGTCATACATGGACTTTTGGAATGGGTACTAAGAAACATGGAGCACATTTTGTGCCAGCACAAAATCTCTTCTCCTGCAGGCCTCAAATACATGAAAATACCCTCTCCTCTGGATCCATTGGAATCACAGTGTACAAAACACAGAAAAACACTTTACTGGGGTGACCTGGGTAATTATGCAAAAAATCAGGCATTTACACACAATAACCTTGGCTCTCCATGTGTAAAGTGTTTTACGTCCAACAATTCTAATAAATTTGAAGGAAAGGAATAGGAGAGGCTACTTCCATTGAGCAACAATGCTCACAATCGGTCACAGCCCTTTAAAGGAACAGTTTAGGGTAAAAATAAAAACTGGGTAAATAGATAGGCTGTGCAAAATAAAAAAATGTTTCTAATATAGTTAGTTAGCCACTATAAAGACTGGAGTGACTGGATGTCTAACACAATACAACACAACATCCTGCTTTTCAGCTCTCTAAATCTGAATTAGTCAGCGACTTGAAGGGGGGCCACATGGGACATAACTGTTCAGTGAGTTTGCAATTGATCCTCAGCATTCAGCTCAGATTCAAAAGCAACAGTTATGAGCAATGTGGCCCTCCCTCAATTCAATGATTGGTAACCAGTCAGTGTAAACAAAAGAGAGCTGAAAAGCAAGAAGTGTTCTGTTCTGTTAGGTTAGACTTAGTCACTCCAGCCTTTATACATTACATTTTTGTCTAACTAACTATATTGAAAACATGTTTTATTTTGCACACCCACTTTTTACTTTTATACTGAACAATTCCTTTAAGTTACCAGGAGTTATACTCAACAACTGTAGTGCAACCTATCATTGAAGAAATACTGCATATTGCTGGAATGAACTCACACCTCATAGCTTATGTATATGTTGCTATATTCAGTCTACTAACCACAAAAAACTGACACATAGATACAGTGTATGAGATGATATTGAGACAGGAGGAAGGAAAGGGGAAATTTAGGAAAGGAAGGGCAACCAATAAAACAAGCACGATCAGGCCACATGCGAGAAAGCAAGCAAGCTGGCAAACAGCCACAAAAAGGAGAACAACAGCACAGCCAAATCAGATGAGAACTCTGGTAAAAGCTGGAATCAAATTCAAACAATGTTACACAAAACACAAGATATACAGGAAAATACCAAACAACAGAAACCCCTTGGCAGCTGGAATTGCTTCAGGTACAGTGCAGTGCTTTGAACATCAGTGATACAAATGGGTAACACGGTATGCACTGCCTTGCCTGTTATACAGCTGTACACACCTATTGCACAGCCAATATACACAATATATAGAATGTGATTTTCCAGCAGTAAAGGGGCTTAAAATTAGTGACCTCTGCCTTCTTAAAACTCCTCTGCATGTCACTTATTGTTCCACAAAGAGTTTCACAAGGACAAAGTTAGAGAAGGAGGAGGAAGCCCACAGAAGCCTCTAGTGCATGCAGAACTGGGATGATCCATACCTTGGCCCATTCTATTCGTCCTTGTTGCAAGTTAGAGAGAGAAGCAAGCTAAGTGAGTTTTATTCTGAACCTTAAAGACAGATCACATCCCTGTATTTCAGTCATCTGCAAGTCATTCAGGGGAAACCATTTTTTCTTTTTTTTGTGTGCCCTAACACACTGTAATTGTGAGCCACTTAGTTCTGTACAAGATTGCAGCCAAATTTTAGTGGCAGTCCAGATCACAATAAAGGTGCAGCTATGTAAGATATGGATCTAGCTGTGGAAAACATTGATATTTATGTAAATTCACTAAAGGGTGAATGTTTGCCAGCGAACGATCTACCACACTTTGCGCCAGTTCGTACTTTGTACCAGTACGCTAATTCACTAAAATGTTTAGTTGAGTCTCAGCAGCTGAACGTTGGCAAAGTTTCACTAGAGTTAATTTGTCAGCATGACCATTTCATAGCACTCTTTCCCTAGGTTGTTTGGACATCTTTATTAGAAACGTTGGTGCAAATGCTTGAAGTGGCCACTTTTTATTACACATGTCCAAGGGAGCAAAATAAAGAAAAAGAGATCCTCTAATACCCTTCAAATGGTTGGCGAAAAAAATGGTAACACAAAAATCTGTACTTTTGAAAGTAATCCTGCTTTAAAAATGCCAGTGTTTTTACAATTTTAATGATTTTCCAGTATACCGGATATGTCAGTGACCTAAGATTGAGGAGGATGTACTTCATTTTATCAGTTTGCCAGGTCTAAGGTGGAAAAGGAAACTCTGGCGAAAGAGTTAACGAAAATTCACACTTTATTGAATTTGTGAAGTAACGTTTGTTCGCAAAACTGCACCTGGCAATAGGGCATGAAACTGCACCAGTGACAGTCTCTCACTAGAGAATTGCCGTCTACACCTGGTGGGAAATTGGGGATGCCCCTGTGGATGAGATTTCTGGCAATTTTTTGCTAGCGATGGCCACTTTGCCCTTTAGTAAATCTTCTCTGTAATGTTTTACTGACAGGCTTGCAAACATAAGGGGGCTTTAACTGTGCATCAGCAGGACAGCCTCAAAATAACATTTTATTTGTAATTTTTAGACCTGGCTTTTGGCACACATACACTCCTACATAAACATACTGTATGTACAAGTTTTGTTGCATGCTACATACAACAAGGTATATATATTTACTTCGGAAAGAAGCTTAGTAGACCATTTATCATTTCAGTGACATGATTTTCTATCTACAATAGTTTTCCAAAAACAAATCAGTAAAGCAGAAGCTGCCACAGTGGGGCCCACCCTATATACAAGGGTGCTCATGATTTATAGTACTGTATAGTTTTTATGTTCTTTTACTAATAAGTTATATTAATCACAAACACCAAAAGGGTAGCAGCAAAAGGATGAAGATTCAGATGTGTGCTTAACTGGCTGGTTGGGGTGGTCTGGGGCCTGTCCTGAATTGTCCTATTTTGGAGGATTAAAATGTTGGGAGCTACAGTAGGTAATGGCACATTGACAAAATGCCCATCTGTTTGTTACTGCCAGAGCTACCTAAGGCAGTTGTGAAGGTGATAAGCAGACCTCCCTTCAGGAAAGGTTCACCCATCAGGGGCACTACGCCAATGAGGTGAGTTGAGACTCTTGATTGAAAAAGGTTGGCACAAACTGGATCACTCTCCACGATGTAGTTAAAAAATGTATTTATTTAGAACAGCAACATCCCAAATGCCTTACACGTTTCGTGCCTTTTGGGCACTTAATCATATATGTGTATATGTTCTTTTATATGTGTATGTTCTTTTATACAAAATAGGAAACATTGTATTCAAGGTTCATACCCTGTGGTTGTCTGGTTTGTAAAAAGAACATATAAAAGAACATATACACACATATATATAAATAACAAAAAATACATAGAAAAATATATATTGAACTCTGGAATGTACAGTTGCCCCTTATACACGACTTGAAATACACAGAAATTAAAAACTTAGCATATTTAAATTACTTTACTAGTTTCTATTTAACTGTGTTATTTATGTGCAACAAACATCCAATTTTAACTTTTGTAATATGTATATAATTATCGTTTAAGATAGACTATCATTGAACAATGTGTAGTTTGCTAACTGTGTTTGCTGTTCCATTGTGAAATACAGAAGTTTAACATAGGGTTAACTCTGTCACTGCCTTTAAGACTTTGCTTGGCAGTTTGGATACAGCATTTGATTGGTTAGTGTTAATATAAATATCCATGTGTCTAGAGGTTTGTCTAGCCTATGATTAAGTGCCCAAAAGGCACGAAACGCGTAAGGCATTTGGGAAAACAAGGTTTGGTTCCGACGTTACTGGTAGATGATTCAGGTAGCTGACACTATTCCCA
>CM044443.1:56172261-56207531 GCA_024363595.1 Xenopus borealis | reverse complement strand
ATATATAGATATATTTATATATTTATTTATTAAGCACAAAAATAGTTATAATCTACTATTTATAAAGTGTTGGCAAGCCCCAGCCCCAAAAAATGATGGGAGGCAACGTTTTGTTAGGAACATTTGTATAACCAACTAAAATCGAAAGTTCTGTATTTGGTCATTGCTCCTAAACATATTTTGGGTCTGGACATACAGTATAATAGTGGGGCCATTTAGCCATAGTTTTCTACCAATCAGGAAGCACCTACTGTATATGTTACAAATAGTTGAATCTGCAAAGGCAGAACATATCTCAATATAAATATTTGTTTTAAAGTCCCTAGCATCAAACTGAAACTGTTGGTGACCTATAAAAAATGCAATATTTAGTGAATGAGATAAATGCTGGAAAACATATTTACAATTTTGAAATATGTACTCTATATTTACTTTCTGCTTGCATAAAACATTTCCTTTTGAGCATCTGCTTTGGACCAAATTCAGGTTTCATGATTGGAACAAACAAAAGGCAATCTTTGGTATGGCATTCTTGAATTATATAGAAGTATGCCCTGTTTGTTTCCCATTTGAACAGAAAAAAAATACTTGAAGGTAATGGAAAAAAGTTTAGATCTCAGATACTATACCAAAACATCAGACATCCAGGGATTGGAGTGGGTGACTTCCCACTGACACAACTGTAGTGCAACAATCTTTGTTGGTAGATTTTGATCTTTTCAGATCAGCCCTGGTGTGCGAAAAAAAACCCCATAGCATCATTTTCTTCTAAATGGCTTTGAAGAAGATAATCATGTGAGAATGATAAAATATTCCTTTATGTAAGCAGAAAGAAGCTTTTTTTCCCTCAAGTTAGCGTTAGCCAGTCAAATTTTTTCCCCAAATTAATTTCCCATTATAGCAATAGTTAGAATTGCTAACTTATTTTAGATATTTGGAAGTCGGATAACGTGTTCCTTAGAGAAATGGGAAAATGGGAGTTCAGACAAGCTTTTTTTTATTAAAACAATGAGATAGAGAATAGTAAAATAAGTAAATAACCCTCTAAATGTTATCAAAATTACTTAAATAATTTGTCAGCATTTTGTATTTGCCTATATAGTTAATATTTTGTTTATCTTTAGACTCCTTTATTACGCTGATATTTGTCTGTTTAATAATACATTACTGTATGTATTTTCAGGCAACCATGCAAAATCTTGTAGCTATTCCATGGAAACAATTCAATGTGTTTTATACACTGCTCTTGCAGAAAAAAGTCACATTTGAAAATGCCAAATTTCTCAGTGTGACATTAGGGGGCTGATTTAGTAAGGGTCAAATTTTGAAGTGGAAAATACTTGAAATTTGACCCTCAAATTTTTTTGGGGGGGAATTTTCGATTGAATATAGCCCTTTTCGATCGAAAAACGACCATATTCAATCAAATGAAAATCGTTCCAATTGTTTGATTTTCACCAAAATCCTTCAAAATTCTCAGAACTTGGTAAACTTTTCTTGCCAAGTCATAGGCTAAAATGGCAATTCGGCAGCTTTAAGCTGGCGAATAGTCGAATTCGAAGGATTTTAGCCAGTACTTTGAAATTCGAAAATTCGAATTTTTTCAATTCAAATCGAATTTTGGGCTATTCTATAGTAGCCCAAAATTAATTTGAAGCTCGAATTTTTGAAACTCGAATTTCAGCCCCTAGATTTTCATACAGCTGGAAACAGCTGGACTGTGTAGAAAAAACATGACCACATAATACTGCCACATATATAAAAAAAAAATCTTTGATTTGGTAAAAAACATCACAGAAATGATGAGTTCAGTTTTTGTTTTTATTTAAAAAATTTTAATGCTCAAGACATACACATTATTTGTGCAGAGATTGGACACTAAGCAAAAACAAACAAAAATGTGCAGTGGAATTACTGAAGTAAAAATCTTAAAACAGGTTAGTTGAATACAAGATTACTTTCAATAAGGCACTGCATGACTTTCCTTTGAGGAGCCTGGAAGTGTTGGCACAAGTGTGTTTGCTATTCTTTCTTTTGCTCATGCACCAGACACCATACAGTTTGCTTAATACAATCGACAAAGCATTGCAAATGCATTTTTAACCATAGAATGCTGAAATTCAAGCAGAAAACATACATTCTGGTCCATGAAATTTGGACATTAATTAATTTAAAAATAATAGAGACTCACTGGGCAGGCAATTTTACTGTTCATGAAGCTTTTTAGGAATTTAAGATTATTGCACTCAGGTTTAACATTCTGTAAATTCATTAATCAAGAAAAACATAGTGTTAGATGCACTAATGGACAAATTAAGGATCAATAGTAAGATTCTCCTTTGCTTTTTAATCTCTTCTAAAACATTTTTAACCTGGGTAAAGATTGTGTAATGTGGAAAAGTGTACTGTATACTAATGCAAACGTGAAATATCTTATGTATGCATGTGGGGTCTTGAAGTTTTAAAATTATATGTTTTAGGAAATTGTACTGCAGAGGCTTGTCCACGAGAGGGCAGTAAGTTTGTTAATTGTATAGTTATTGCAATTTTTACCCCGGCCAAAGGGAGCAAGAGGAGAAAATTATAAAAAGGGGCAAGAAACAAGGGGAGAAGTCAGTTTGTAGGTGGTCGTTATCCATAGAGGAACACCTGCTGGACGAGGGAAGGACAGGTGGTAAATGTTTACTTTTTTTTGTCGCTGGAGAGCTGTTCCAATTATTCCTTGTTGCCTAAGGGTGCACTGTCTACACGTTGTACAGTATATAAAATCAGTGGGGTTGAATATGTATGTTTGTTTCTGAAATGGAAGATTTGGAAAGCAATGCATTATATATTTATGACTCTGCTGAGTAACTAAACCATGCAATTTAAATGGCTATTATTTTTGATCCATGTCATATTAAGGTTACAGTTACAGTATATGAAAAAGTGTGGGAGCCCCAACCAGTCTGCATAATCATTTACTCCACTTTCAACAAAAAAGATAACAGTGGTATTTCCCAGGAACATCTGAGTACTCGGGTGTTTTCTGAACAAAGATTTAAAGTGAAGCTGTATTCTGTTGTATGAAATTATATCAAATGTGCAAAAATGTGGATTCCCTTGTAAGTTTTGCTAATTTGAATGCATGTAACTGCTCAATAATAATTACTGGCAACACCAAATTGGTTGGATTAGCTTGTTAAGCCTTGTACTTCATAGGCAGGTGCATCCAATCATGAAAAAAGGTACAGTATTTAAGGTGGCCAATTGCAAGTTGTGCTTATGTTGACTCTCGTCTGAAGAGTGACAGCATGGGATTCTCAAAGCAACTCTCAAAAGATCTGAAAACAAAGATTTTTCAGTATCATTTAGGGGAAGGCTACAATAAGCTATCTCAGTGGTTTAAACAGGTCTGGCAGGCCAAGACAAATACAGAAGCGGAGGAATTTGAGAATAGTTACAGACAACCCAAAGATCACCTCCAAAGACCTGCAAGAACATCTTGCATCTGTACAAGAGAAAAAAAACTTATTCAAAAGACATATGCCTAATTGTTTGGGAATTTAAAAAGCAATGCAATTTTACTAAATGTAATTTCCCTTGCCAACCTATAAAATGTTACATATTTGTAAGTTTTGTGGGTGCACTTTTTACATATGTTATGTTCTGCCATCATCATTTCACAGCTAAAGTCATAACTGTGACACTAGGGGTAGTATTTATTATGATATGTAAAAAAAGAATTTGCATAAAAAAGGTGTGTAATTTTAGGCCATTCAATCGCCAATTTACTGCCATTATTTTATATTGCTTCTGGTGGAAGTCACTCTAAGGGGCATATTTATTATGCTATGTAAAAAAACAAACATCAGCAGGCTTTGGTGTGAAACGCCTTTTTTCATAGCGTAACTTCCACTGGAAGCAATGTAAAATAATATCAGCAAATCTGGCATTTGCATGGTCTAAAATTACACACACTATGGGGCAAATTTATTATTATTCACAAATTCGAGGGCTTTAGTTTTAGGTTATTTTTTGTGCGCTATTCGATTTCACGAAAAAATTGTACAATCGAACAGCGATGGTTCGATTTTACGAAAAAAATCATGAAATTTCCTTTGATTGTTTGAAAAATGAGTACAATTCGAACGATCGAGGCGTTCAATCGTACGAATGGTATTCAAGCAGGTAATAGAAAAAAAAGCCTATGGGGGGATTCCCATAAGCTTCTATTGCTATTCGGTAGGTTCAATCTGGCGAAGTAGGCAGTCGAATAAAATTTTAAAGTTGAAGTACTTCGATCATCGAATGGTGGAATGATCGAATATTCGATAATTCTATCTGTTCGATACGCTCACATTTTGCATAATCGATGAACGAAGTGGCCAAATTTGCATATTCGAATATCCGATAAAATTGTACGATCGGAATTCAATCGAATTCGATCGAACTTCGAATTATTCACGTGAATTTTGTAAATTTGCCCCTATGTGATATATTTACAGGGAAGCCTGGTGCGTTATCCTGCTGTTTTTTACACAGATAATAAATATGCCCCTAGGCATATTTAATACGGACTACACAGAAAGTTAATATAATAGTAATATAAGGCATGCAATGTAAAACCAGCAGTGTGGTGGGTGTTGTAAATATCCCTTAGCCCACTTGACAGCAAAATGTAGTTGTTTCATCACTCCTGCAGACTATGGAATTGTAAACCTGTACTTTTCAGCTGAAGCTGAACTTCAGCTGTCAGTATCATATCGCTGTAGGAGCTACAGGGAAATGTAGGCTACAGTTATTGGTTTTCACCTCAAAATTCTAGACCTTTTGGTAGCCTAAGGCTGCAAGTCAAAAGGTCTCTTACTACTGTTATTTTTTTGTTCCTATATACAGAACTATTGGTGTATGTATTTAAGGGGAATAATACACTTCCTAATAAAAAATCATTGACAACATTAAAATCAATTTGAAGTTTTCTGACTTGTATAAGGATTGGTACTATATAGTTGAGGAATTACAAGCAGCTTCTAGTATCCTAATTATTTAAGCAGTTATAACTAACCCCTCCCCAACTAGTTTTCTAAACATTCTCATATTGATATATATATATATATAGATAGATAGATAGATAGATATAGATATATATATATATATATATAGATATAAAGATATAGATATATATACACACACACAGTCATATGTTTGGGAACCCCTCTCAGTCTGCAAAATAATTCACTCCACTTTCAATAAAAAAAGATAACAGTGGTATGTCTTTCATTTCCCTGGAACTTGGGTGTTTTCTGAACAAATATTTTTTGTGAAGCAGTAGTGAAATTATACCAAATGTGAAAAGCTAGCTGTGCAAAATTTCCCTTGTAACTTTGCTAATTTGAATGCATGTAACTGCTAAACACTATTTATGGGCAACAACAAATTTGATTAGCTTGTTAAGCCTTGAACTTCATGGGCAGGTATGTCCAATCATGAAAAAAGGTACAGTATCAATTGCAAGCTGTGCTTCTATTTGACTCTCCTCTGAAGAGTGACAGCATGGGATCCTCAATGCAATTCTCAAAAGATCTAAAAACAAAGATTGTTCCATATCATGGTTTAGGGGAAGGCTACAAAAAGCTATCACAGAGGTTTAAACTGACAGTTTCAACTTTGCCTATGGCCTTCCATTTCCTGATTCAGACACAATTGATGTAAAACCCAGGTCTGGCAGGCCAAGAAAAATACAGGAGCAGCATATGCAGAGGATTGTGAGAATGGTTACAGACAACCCAAAGATCACCTCCAAAGACCTGCTAGAACAGCTTGCTGCATATAGTGTATCTGTACATTGTACTACAATTCAGCACAATTTGCATAAAGAATGGCAGGGTACACTCACACCTCAAACAGAGTTGCTTGTTGTATGCAAAAGCTCATTTAGACAAGCCACAGTCATTTTGGAAAAAATTTGGTGGAGGTTCCATCCATGCTGTGGGGCTGTGTGGGTAGTTCAGTGACTGGGGCCCTTGTTTAAGTTGAGGGTTGGAATTCAACCAATATCAACAAATTCTTTAGGATGTTCAAGCATCAGTCACAAAGTTGAAGTTACGCAGGGGTTGGTACAAGACAATGACCCTAAACACACTTCGAAAATCTACAAAGGCAGAGGGAGAAGTACAATATTCTGGAATGGCCGTCACAGTCCCCACACTTGAATATCATCAAAAATCTATGGGATTATTTGAAGCAGGCTGTCCATGCTCAGCAGCCACCAAATTTAACTGAACTGGAGAGATTTTGTATGGACAAATTTTGAAAAATACCGCCAACCAGAATTCACACACTCCTCAAAGGCTATAGGAGGCGTCTAGTGGCTGTTACCCTTGCAAATGGAGGCTTAACTAAGTATTGATTTAATATCTCTGTTGGGGTGCCCAAATTTATGAACCTGTCTAATTTTGTTATGATGCATACGGCGTATTTTCTGTTAATCCAATTAACTTTATGTAGCTGCTGAACTATTACTGTTTCCATAAGGCCTTTTATATATTAAAAGGAAGTTGCTATTTTGAAAGCTTAGCCTATGATAAACAAAATTTCAAAGAATTAAGAGGGGTTCCCAGACTTTTTCATATGACTGTAAATATACAACCTTCTGCTGTTTTCATCCGCACAGGGCTCCATTCTCAATAGAGACTTTGGGTGCTGTGCTCAAGTTGAACTGTACAAAGATACAATATTCGCACGCACTCCATTCTTGATATCCATTTATTTGTTGCAAAATGACATGTAGAAAAAGCATTGGGTTCATGGCCTAGATGCAGGCAATGCATGTGTGTG
The DNA here is from genome assembly GCA_024363595.1 of Xenopus borealis. Taxonomy (NCBI): domain Eukaryota; kingdom Metazoa; phylum Chordata; class Amphibia; order Anura; family Pipidae; genus Xenopus; species Xenopus borealis. The sequence goes on along the minus strand of CM044443.1, from coordinate 56,200,712 downwards.
TGTGTGTGTGCCTATATTAGTATATATATATATATATATATATATATATATATATATATATATATAAAACTTGTAAAATCCTCATATTTTGCAACAGGGGGCACTTTATTATAATACACACAAGTTTCAGTGAGTCATGTGACAGAAATGACATTACTACTCACCATTTATAGCTGATGATAAAAGTACTCACAATTTATAAGGATATAATTTACAAGATATTCATGGATTTTGTATATCATACACAAAAGCCAGTAATATCTTGTAAATTATATCTTTATCCTGGGAACTTTGTACTGTTTAGCTTTTGTATTGGCCAACATGGAAGAATAGATGTGCACAACTAAACTACTGAAGAACTGGGCTGATCTCTCAGTCGGCTACAGACTCTTTGCTAGGGATGGGCTACACCTCAGTGATGATGGTGCAGCTGTTTTGGGGGAGAAGATGGCTAGTTAATGGGAATAAGTTCAGTAAAAGATTCAGGGGAAGACAGGTTAGATGAGATAGTGGGCAAAGGAAGGGAAAATGGAGGAGGAGATTTGGTTGGGGCTACTGTTAAGGATAAGGAGGACCACATGTCATTTGTTCAACATGATACCAGTATTAAATGTATGTTTGCCAATGCAAAGTGTCGGACTGTAAAAATTGGAGATCTGGAGGTGCTGGAGGGAAAATATGATGTGATTGGTGTGGCCGAAACATGGCTGAATGAGTCGCATGACTGGGCAGTTAATATCATCGACTATACTTTGTTTCGGAGGCAATAGAAAAGGAGGAGGTGTATGTTTGTTAGGCAGGATTTAAAAGCTTATATAAAGGAGGAGGTTGTGTTAGAGAATGAGGGGGCAGAAGTCTTATGGGTGAAATTCTTCAACAATTGTAATGAGTCCAACAAATTAATTGTAGGGGTATGCTATAGACCTAATGTAAGTGAGGAGGAGGAGGCGAAGCTCCTGATGCAAATAGAAAAAGCTGCTAGTTTGGGTAAAGTAATTTTAATGGAGGATTTTAATTACCCAGATATTGACTGGAGCAACAGTACTGCCAGATCAGTTAATGGGAATAAGTTTATAAACTTGTTGCATGACAATTTTATGGCACAGGTTGTTGAGGAACCTACCAGAAAAAAATTCTATTCTGGATCTAGTGATCTCAAATGACCCAGAACTTATAGCAAATGTGCAAGTCATCGAACCCCTGGGTAATAGTGACCATAATGTTATATCATTTAATGTCTGGTGTAAAAAACAAATATATACTGGTGCAACAGAAACCATGAATTTTGGAAAAGCTAATTTTAGTGCCTTGAGGGCTGCCCTTCAGAGTATTGATTGGGACATTACTTTTTCAGCTAAAACCACAGATATTAAATCTTTACTGTTCTCAATTTATTCCCTTAAGGAGTAAATGGAGAAGCTCAAAGAATCATCCTAATCATCCTTAATAGGAAAGAGAAAGGCATTTAAAAACTACAAATCTGTTGGGACAGATGCTGCATTTAATGAATATAAACACTGTAATAAATGTTGTAAATCAGCAATCCGAAAGGCAAACAAATGTAATGAAGAAATAATTGTGGTGCAGGTGAAAAGTAACCCTAAAAAGTTTTTTTAAAATATATTAATAGTAAAAAGATGCAGGTTGAGTGTCTTGCTCCATTAAATAATGGTACCAGTATAGGTGCAACAGATACAGAAAAGGCAAATGTGCTCAATCAGTTCTTTTCTTCAGTGTATACAATAGAGTCTGAGTTCCCATGCTCACGTCATAGCTGCACTAATGACTCAACTCAATCTAGTCAGTGGCTGACTCAGGATATGATTCATAAAGATTTAATAACAATTAATGTAAACAAGGCTCCAGGGCCTGATGGTATACACCAACCGGTCCTAAGAGAGCTTAGTTCAGTTTTAGACCAGCCCCTAGTTCTGATTTTCTCAGATTTGCTTTCATCTGGTATAGAGCATATGGATTGGAGGAAAGCTGATGTCATCCCAATATTTAAAAAGGGATTACGATCTTAGCCTGGCAATTATAGGCCAGTAAGTTTGACATCTGTGGTGGGCAAATTATTTGAAGGCTTGTTAAGGGATCACAATCAAAATTTTGTCCTAGTGAATGGCATTATGACCAGCAATCAGCATGGCTTTATGAAGGATAGGTCATGTCAGACAAATTTGATTGCTCTTTATGATGAGGTAAGTAAGATGTTGGACAGTGGGGGGGGGGGGGGGGGGGGGGGAGTAGATGTTATCTATTTGGATTTTGCCAAAGCGTTTGTTACTGTGCCCCACAAACGACTGCTTTCTAAACTTAAGTCTGTTGGTCTTAATGAAGTCGTTTGCACATGGATAGGAAACTGGCTACAGGATTGGGTACAGAGGGTGGTTGTAAATGGTACGTTCTCTGCTTGGAGTAAGGTTCTTAGTGGGGTCCCTCAGGTCTCAGTATTGGGTCCATTTTTTTTAACTTGTTCATTAATGAATTGGGAGGGTGTTGTAAGTAATGTAATGTATATGTGTTTGGAGATGACACAAAACTATTATACCTCTTTATAGATCCCTAGTAAGACCTCATCTGGAGTATGCAGTGCAGTTTTGGACTCCAGTCTTTAGGAGGGATGTAAATGAGTGTGCAGAGACATGCAACTAAACTGGTTAGAGGAATGGAAGACTTAATTATGAGGGTAGACTGTCCAGGTTGGGGTTTTTTTTCTCCAGATAAAATGCACTTGCGAGGGGACATGATTATACTTTACAAATACATTAGAGGACATTATAGACAAATATCAGGGGACCTTTTTACCCATAAAGAGGATCACCGCAGCAGAGGCCACTCCTTCAGACTAGAAGAAAAGCAGTGTAGGTGGTTCTTCACAGTGAGTACAGTGAGGTTGTGAATGCACTGCCGGGTGATGTTGTGATGGCTGATTCTGTTGATGCTTTCAAAAGGGGCTTGGATGATTTTTTGGACAGACATAATATCAAAGGCTATTTTGATACTAAACTCTACAGTTAGTATAGCTATGAGCATATATTGTTTGTGTGAAAGAGTGGAGGGGTGTGTGTGTGTATGCTGGTCTTTAATTTGGAGGGGTTGAACTTGATGGACTTTTCTTTTTTCAACTCAATTTAACTATGTAACTATCCAATCCAATTAATTCCATCCAGGATGTGGCATCCTTGCAACAGGATCTTTACAAACTGGCAATCTGGGCAGCTAAATGGCAAATGAGATTCAATGTTGATAAATGTCATGCATTTATAAAAATGCATTTATAAAAATATTCAAGCCACTTATATCCTTTATGGGACTGCACTAGGCAAATCCATTATGGAAAAGGACCTTGGAGTCCTTGTAGATGATAAACTTGGCTGCAGCAAGCAATGCCAGGCAGTTGCATCAAGGATAAATAAGGTTTTGAGCTGTATTAAAAAAGGAATAGAGTCACGTGAGGAGGGGGTCATTCTTCCACTTTATAGAGCACTATGCAGTACATTTTTGGTCTCCCTCACTGTATTAGAGAGGGTACAGAGAAGGGCAACTAAGCTGGTAAAAGGTATGAAAAATCTTAGCTATGAGGAAAGACTGGCCAAATTGGGGATGTTCACGCTGGAGAAGAGGCGCTTAAGAGGTGATATCATAACTATGTATAAATATATAAGATGATCATATAATAATCTCTCTAATGCTTTATTCACCAGTAGGCCTTTCCAGCTGACACAAAGTCACCCATTCTATTTAGAAGAAGAGAGGTTCCGTCTAAATATTCGTAAGGGTTTTTTTTTTACAGTGAGAGCAGTGAAGATATGGAATTCTCTTCCTGAATCGGTTATACAGGCTGATACATTGGATAGCTTTAAGAAACGGTTGGATGGCTTTTTAGTAAATTAGGGAATACAAGGCTATGGAAGACAGCTCATAGTACAAGTTGATCCAGGGACTAGTCCGATTGCCATTTTGGAGTCAGGAAGGAATTTTTTCCCCTTCTAAGGCAAATTGGAGAGGCTTCAGATCAACTAGGAGTTAGGCAGTTTAAAAAAAAAAAAAAAAAAAAAGTTTAACGGTTGAATTTGATGGACGTGTGTCTTGTTTCAGCCTAATTTACTATGTTACTATGTTACTACTTGTTTATCTCCTAATTTAAAGAACACATAATTTTAACAACTTGAAATATTACACAATTAATTTACCTTTAAGTCATGGTGAGTGGCTCTTGGAGAATTACTATTTGCAGCTGAAATATATACTATAATTATTGGGGCTGGACTGATGTGAATCCTATAGAAAAGTGGCTCAAATATTAGGAGTCAAGTGGAGGGAAAGGTGCAAAATAAAATATATTTGCATGTTTGTACCCTGCTCTATACTTTTACAATGGGTTCAAGACAGGCAGTAAGGTCTGCCTTCCATCTGCCAGCTCTGATTTCTGCACTTAAAGGGCAAGGAAAGTGTAAAATAGAATAAGGGTAGAAATGCTGTATTTTGTATACTAAACATAAACAAGAACTTACTGCACCACAAGCCTAATCAAATAAATGATTTATGCTTTCAAAGTTGGCCACAGGGGGCTGTCATCTTGTAATTTTTTTATACATCTTTGTCTGACACTGGCACTGCACATGCTCAGTATGGTCTGTGCTGCTTAGGGATCGTCCTAAAATGATCAAAAAACAAAGCTGTTTGAGTTCAGCATGGCTGGTAAGTAAGGCGGGAGCTCCCCCTGCTGTTCATAAGTATGATTGTTTTCCTGCCAGAAGTTAGGGACCGTCTGACAATTCCTATCCTCAGCACTAAATGAAGGGAGAATTTCACTGAATACAGTCAGGTTTCTTATAAAAATTGTACACATTTCTAAATTAAAGTATATTGGAGATAGATTTCTTTTTCATTAAAGAAAGTAAAAATGGGATTTTATTTCTTTGCCTTTCCTTGCCCTTTAAAGGGGTGGTTCACCTTCAGAATAAAGTTAATCCAGCAAAAATTAGAGAGAGTAGTAAAGGCATTTTAGAGGGATTCTTTCCTGTTACCATAAACAGACCTGCTTATAGACACACATTAGGGGTAAATGCTAAATTTACTGAAACTGCACATGCCCACAAAAAAAAAGTTTTGTGCACTACTTCAGTATATAGATTGGGGCCTTCTGATGAAGTGACAAGACTGGTCACAAAACACGTTAAGCCGTGCTCTCCCTCGCCCATTCTCACCAAATGGACTTATGGTGATGTTATTTTACCTTTTTTGATAATAAAGTTTTTTGAATTTTAATCTGACACTCGAATTGAACAGTTTTCCTCGGCAAGCCGACAAGTGCCTTACGAGATGTGTATTGCCCGACACCACGTGACCGGAGTGGAATGGCCGCTGCCGTAAGGAGCTGTTTCTCATGTATGCAGCCACTTGTTTCTCCGCAGCTCAAGTACCCATTAGGAAAGTTTCAGGCATTAGGTTTTAAGTAGTTGTTGGGGACCTAACCAAATGAGGATATCTGCAAGTGTATGGCCACCATAAGTACCCATGCAGAAGAGTTAGAGTTTTAAGATCCACTCTGTAGTGACAACAATGGCTTTGCTTAATCAGGGCAGTGTCTGACACAGTATATAGTGTATATTTCCGAGAATGTAAAGCTAACAATGCCCCAGGGCCTGATGTAATAATCCCTTAGGTACTTCATTCCGTTTTAGACAGGAAACTTTTTCTCAGACTCACTTTCATCTGCTATGGTAGCTATGTATTGAAGGAAATATATTTGATAAAATATTTGGTATATCGGCATAATCTACTGCATTCTAAACTAAGGTCTGTTGATCTGTCATGCCAGGGCATTAATGTTTATGTTATACAAAACTTGCTGTGAAAAGGAGCAGAAAATCTACACATTTAACAAAGCTCTCTTAATTAAGGCCAGATCCGTCCAGCTTGTTTGTTAAAACTTGGATGACTGGTCTAGCCTTTGCAACTAACTTGCTAACTTCCGAAGCAGAGTGTTGCCTGACAATTTAAAGTTTCTCTCAACCATACCAGTGGCAGAACTACCGGGGGAGCAGGGGGTGCAATAATACCAAGGCACCCCCTGCAGGCCCAGGGCAGTTTGCACTAGTGTGCCAGTGCTAGAAAAAACACTTCTTGATGCTCCATAGTTCCATTACTGAACTGTAATTTGGTTGTTAGGAACGTATCTGGGGATGTGGCATCCTTGCGGCAGGTCTAGATACTCTGCCAATGTGGGTGGCTTAGTGGCAACTGAGATCAGTGTCATTATTCAAGGTATGCACCTGGAATTTAAACATTTGAAAGCCAGCAAGTGTTTTCATATCAAAAAAGGTTAATTTATGTATGTACTGTAAATTTCCATAAACATTATTTCTAAAAATTTGTGTTTCAATCAAGATGTAGTAGAACCTCAGATTTGAAACAACTTGGGGGCTGGTTATATTTTGTATCCATAACCTGAGTAACACACACAAACATTATTTTCTTCTTAATGTGAAATTTGTTGCAAATGTGCAAAAAGTATTATGTTCTGCTAATAAATCCTGAATAAAAACAAAATATTAGAATTCCAAGGGCTTCTAGAAGGCAATGTTTGTAAGGTGGTAGTTTAACAAAAATGATCAATCTGCAGAGAAACATTTTTAAGGCAGGCTGGAATTTTATCAGTGGTGAATACATGTATGTAAAGAGACAGGAAGGCCATGCACCCATGATAAAATAAAATAAGGAACAAAAGGTGTATTTAAGGAAGAGTGTAAATTACTATAACAAACAGGGATGGAGAAATGGATACCCAAAAGGAAGACACATCACATTAGGGGTTCATTTATATTTGATTATGTAAGAGTCACAGAAAAGGTGCATAGGTCTCTAAAATACTAGTTATCTCTTCAGCAGTTTCTGGATGTGTACTATTATTTACATTTTGCAACCTAGTCCACATAACACACATAAACAAAAAACAAACATGCATCAACTTGTCCCACATTAATAAAGCATAAATGAACTTAAGATAAATGTGGATAATTAATCTACCCAATATAAAAGAAATAAAGAATAGGGCCAAGTTTTGATTACTGTAAGTAAATAGACAACCCCTTTAACACAAAAACTTGAAAGCAGTGCTTCACAAAGATGTTACCAAGATTTACTCTACATAGACATTGCTCCCCCTGTCCTCCTCACCCCTCTCCCCAACATTGCATCATCCAGAACATACTTTTGTTTGTCACGGCAATCTCGAGCCTTGACTCTGTTCTGACGGTTGGCTGATGCTGTGTGTAGTATGGAGGTAACAGACGAACTTTTTTTGCTAGATGAGTGTGAGGAGTGTGAAGAGTGAGACAGACTAGCTCTTGATTGGCTGGCATTATGGTCGAACTGCATCAGGCAAAAGATGAGGTCTGTGGGAACCAGTTCAAACTCATATGGCGGGTTGGTTATAACGTACCTTGTAAAGATACAAAGAAATTTCAGATGAGGTTCTTACGACTCATTAGAAAGCAAATGCAAAGAAGAAACTATAGGTTGTTAATCTTTTATGAACTAATTGTGTCAACAGGCACTATGCTTTATTTAATTAAGTCCTCAGTAGCAAAATACAAAGCATTTCTTTCCACCCCTAAAAGACTAGTGCACAGTACATAAAATTGTAAGGTAGACTTTGATAAGAACGGTGAAAATCTAAACACTAAGGTACTTCGTTAGCCCTTAATATTTTATATACTGCTTGTCCCTAAATTGTATATATATATGTGTGTATATATGTGTATTTATATATATATATATATATATATATATATATACATTGCACATTACTCTTTGTATATACATTGCACATTACTCTTTGTATTCTGTATATTTTGTGCATTATGTATACTTGTTTATACTCTTTATATTACCCGTGTCTGTTGAGCTCTGTCACTTAAACAAATTCCTAGTATGTGAAAACATACCTGGCAATAAAGCCCATTCTGATTCTGATTCTGATATATATATTTAAATAAAGTCCAACATGTGTATTGCACACTTGCTAAAAAAATTAACAACTGGTTTTGGGTGCGTTATCACACAATGTGACTCACCACAATGTGGTGAGTCACTTCACCAAAAATATATATATTGTCCAGCGAGCCCGCACACCAAATTTAAAAAGTTAAAACATAACGTTTATTTCATGGATGCATAAAAAAGGGACAAAAAGAGTATACTCATCATCATGGAGATCAAAGCAACGTTTTGGGTGCCTGCTGCTCCCTTTCTCAAGCTGGTCTCCATATAGTGTAGAGACTACATTTCCCAGAGGCCTGTTTCAGCCCTTTGGCGTGCTATGTGGTTGAGATAACCTCTATGCGCGAGGGCGCCGTCGTAAATACGCTAGCGTACGAACGCAGCCGACGTAGTCAGTGTAATATCGCGGCTCAAAAGCACCGCACCGTTATGCCAACGTAATTCTCTCCCACTAGACATTCTGATAAGTTCCACCATTTTAAAAATGGGCTAAATTTGTAAAAACTGTATATCTATAAGTACAATACAGGAAGTATGGCAACACCACAAACAGTGTCATTATCAGCCAGAACATAATCATTTTACGCTGACTACGTCACCTGCGTATGGAGAAAGGGAGCAGCAGGCACCCGAAACGTTGCTTTGATCTCCATGATGATGAGTATAATCTTTTTGTCCCTTTTTTATGCATCCATGAAATAAACGTTATGTTTTAACTTTTTAAATTTGGTGTGCGGTCTCGTTGGACAATATATATATATATATATATATAAAAACACATATAGAAGCCGAAGTGGAATGCACTACCAGAAGGGATTACAGACATCTGGGTGCTAGCCCTTGAAGGAAATGTATACTGCAGGAAATGACAGCACTCCAAGTGAAGACAGCAGAATGAAAAAATCAAATGAGGTGGAGATTTATTGGTGATCCAACGTTTCGGCTCCACACAGAAGCCTTTGTCAAGGAGAACAGTGCACATGTGATTTGGGGTTTAAATAAAGCTGGAGGGGTTAAAGGTTAAACAATGGCGCCAAGCCACCAGCAGCCTGTCATTCATTGTTATACATACACAAAGTAGAGCAAACGTAAAACACCATAATCTATTCGCCACATAGTATAAAAAATTTAACATTCTGTGGGGTTCTTCCTTCCGCTCCCAAAATCTGCTCTTAGTATGATAACCGCACCGGAAGTACCCGTCCTTCACCCTGCTATAATGTAGCGCTTTCAGTGAGCACTGTTACACTGTTGCTAAGCAACCCAATCGTGCAGCCGTTGCCCAGCGCCCAGCTGCTAGCAACCATAAAAGGGAGCCAGCAGGAGTAGCGCATGGAGGGCAACTATGGCGGGTATGACCCCGGAGTACACAGCCACTGAAACCAACAGCCATACACTCCAAGTCTCTCCGTCCAACCGCACAAGTGCCAAAACAGGGCTTAAGGGTATAATGCAGAGTAATATTGGGGGAGTCAATTGTAGCACCACCACATATCTATACAGTACGATTTACATTAAAAAACGATCAATAAATGCACGACTGTGGCTATTATGGAAGTGAACGAATGCATACTGCCAGTAAAATGTGCCGTGTCTACTTAAGGAAACAGAAAAGTCAGTAAGTATTGCGCATTTGACATCTATATGGCAAGAAATGCAAAAAAACATACTTACATGTTGAGAATTCACAAAAAGCAAATTAATGGCAGAGTCTCATTCAGGCCACGAGGGGCAACAGTATCAAGTTTAAAAATCCAACGGGACTCCCTTCTCAACAGGGCCTGGTCCCTGTCGCCGCCTCTTGCCATTGGAGGTTGGTGGTCGATTGCCATGCATCTGAACGTTGGTAGTGAGTGTCCCATGTGGAGAAAATGTCTTGCCACTGGCTGTAGGGCCTTGCCCTCTTTCAAAGCTTTGCTAATGGCTGAGCGGTGATTAGCTATTCTCTCTCTTAGAGTGGTACAGGCCCACGTAGTACAGCCTGCAGGGGCATGTGATGATGTACACAAGGTAGGAAGAAGTACAAGTGAGTCTATGAAGGATTTTAAACCTTTTGCCAGTGTGTGGATGAGGTGGTCCGGACCACTTAGCATACATCTACAGGTCACGCAGTTAGGGCATCTGTAACACCCTAGTATGGTATTACGGGATAACCAATCAGTCCCTTTGTGTTCTCTTCCTTTGAAGTCTGTGTGCACTAGTAAGTCCCTCAGACTTTTATCCCTTCTATATCCCATTACAGGCTTTGGCAATGTGTGGAGGGACAAAGAATCGTCCATATTTAGCATGGGCCAATGCTTACCAATCATGGATGACAGATGTCGTGAGACAGGAGAAAAGGTGGTAGTAAATACCAATGGAATGGCAGAGGATTCAGTTGCGTTCACGTGTCAATAGATCTGATTGTGAGTGTTGCAGTGCTCTGTTCAGTTGCTGGTGCAGAAGTTCATCTAGGTAACCCCTTTCTTTGAATCGAATAAGCATGTCATGCAATTGTTTGTTGGTGGTGTCCTTTGTACTGTTATTCCGGATCACCCTAAGAAATTGCGAGTATTGGATGCCTCGAATCGTTGACGGAGGATGGTTACTAGCTGCATGTAATATTGAGTTGCAGTCCGTAGGTTTCCTGTACAATCTGGTCTCCAATTTGGAGTCTGTAATAAAAATATTTAGGTCCAGGAATTCTATACTAGTCATATCGTAGTTTAAGGTGAGTTTAATAGGTGTATCAAGATCATTCAGATACTGGTGAAAAGCCACCAATGCTGGTTCTGTATCTGTCCAGGTGAAGAACAGGTCGTCGATGTAGCGGAAATATGTCAGTATTGAGGTTCCCAATAGTGGAGTAAGTAAGTGCTTTCAAAGTCCAACATGAACAGATTGGCATATGAGGGTGCGAGGGCACTGCCCATCGCTGTCCCTGCCAATTGCAGGAAAAATGAATCCTCAAACCTAAAGAAGTTTCTTGTGAGAGTGAGTTCCAAAAGGTGCATAAAAATTCTGTTGGCACAGTCACTGGTGGTGTGGACGTGAGAGCCCTCCTACAGGATAGGATGCCCTGGTCGTGGGGTATTACTGTATATAGGCTTTTTACGTCCATAGTGACAAGTATACAGTTATTGGGTAACCCCATCAGTTCCTTAAGTCTCCTGATTACATGGCCCGAGTCCTGTGTGTAGGAAGGCATAGCGCGGACCAGTGGTTGCAGATAATAGTCAATAAATGTGGAAATTGGTTGATATAATGAGCCCACCGCAGAAATTATAGGTCTACCAGGTGGGGAGGCTAAAGATTTATGCACTTTAGGTAGCGTATAAATAATAGGTGTGCGGGGGTAATCTGTAGTCAGGTAACTGAATGTGTCGTTGTCAATCCACCCGGCATTTTTCCTCAGTGTCAGGAACTCGTCTATTTCCCTTTTGAAAATATGTGTGGGGTCACTTTGCAGTGATTTGTATGTATTTTTGTCACTCAATTGTCCAAGTAGCTCCTCCCTGTAGTAGGAGTAGTCTAATAGCACAATGGCCCCTCCCTTATCGGCAGGTCTGATGACCACACTATCATCTGCTTTTAGTGACTTAATGGCCGCTCGTTGTGCAGAGTTGAGATTCTTATGCAAATTAGGTTTACCCCAACCCTTTAGTATCAGTACCGGTTTTAAGCACATTGGACCAATTTGGTCCAATTGGGCCCCGCACTTATGGGGCCCCCACTCCACTCCTATTCCCTTAATTCCCCAGTTGCCCAGCTTACCCCCATCCCCTACTGGCAGCCATCACTTGGACAGAGGGGAAAGCAGGCACTATTTGCCCATCCAGCTCTATGACCCTGCAACAGGCAGCAAAGTTCTTTCTAGGGGGCCCCACCAAAATGGTTCCAATTGGCCCCGATCTTGGTACGGCCAGCCCTGTTTAGTATGTTAGAGGTAAGTATCCGCCCAAAAGTTTTGATGGGTGCTGATGTGTTGGAAGGTTCAAAAGTACTTTTACTTTTAAAGTGAGGCTTCACTTGATCAGGAGCGTCCTTAAAATGTTCCTTTAGTTTCAATTTACATTGAAACCTATGTACATCTATAAGCAATTCCATTGTGTTGGGCGTGTTGGAGGGGACAAACGAGAGGCCTTTGGATAAGAGGGATATCTCACCTGGGGTTAAGACGTGCTTACTCAGATTAAAAATTACACTTTCCTGCCCCTTGGGGGTTTTCCCTTTGGATTTTTGGCCACCACCACGTCTGGTCTGTCTTCTCCTCCTCCCTCTATTTGGTTCTCTCTTTTGGACCGTGTAGTTACCCCTAAAAAAGGTGTAGTGGCGTTATTTTCATTGGCAGTATCAGAGTCGGTAGATTGGTCTGAGCTGTCCACTGTCAGGAGGGATTTGGGTAGCCGTCTGCATCTAAGAAACCTAGTCCTAGGGTTGTCTGACCTATGTCCCATTAACCACCCATAGACCCGTTTTGTCTTATAATCGTCAGCAACTTTCGTAAGTTTTTTCTGCTTAAAGAGTGTCAGGTCCCTCTTGTATTTTTCCACTGTGTTAGAAAGTTTTTTTAGCCAGTCATTGGAGTTGTCTGTTCAAAGGGTCTCTAGTTACTGCTCCTCCAGACATCCTATATCCATTTTAACAGACAGCTCCTTCCCAACCTGTTCCACTACAAGAAGTATGAGGTCAAATGAGCATCTATTCAGGATCCCACACCATTTCCTGCAGAATTCGGGATTGTTGCGACCAATCGTAGGAATATTAGTGATTCTAAAACCTCTCGGGATAAGTCTCTGTCGATGGTAGTTTGATAGATATATGCCATGTAATTGTAAATCGATTTCTTTTTTCTTTAGATTAATTAGTTCATGATAGATGTCATTACTGGGTTTACTCACTGCAATATCCAATGGTGTCTCTGAGAAAAGTATCCTATCCGCGTCTTGGGGGGTAAATGCAAAGTCCAAGCCAGTATCGATTTCTAAAGCCAATTGTGAGAGGTCCCCAGCCATAGTCTCAGAGCGAGGAGGTGAAGCTGGTAGGTATCAGGCAGGTGCTTTGCGTGGTCAGCGGATGTGCAGCAAAGTTAGTCACGGTGAATCCTTAGTATGTAGACAGCGATGTTCCCATATTCTCCAAAAAGACATATATATACACACAATATATATAAAAATATATTTCTATATACTGTATATATATATATATATATATATATATATATATATATATATATATATGTATATATATACACACAATTTGAGGACAAGCAGAAATAGAAGTTATGAGGCAACCATTTGCTTTTATTATTTATCTTATTTTTCTGGAGTAACTGGAGGGTACAGACACTGTAAACTGTTTTAATTTGATACATGACTACATTTCTTGTCTTTGGCACTAATAAGAATGATCCCTGTATTTCATTATATTTTGTAAAGAGAAATGTACTGTATTTACTAATGTAGCTAAAGTCTAACAGTTCAGAGGCTGTGCCTGGATTACCTGGATTACCAAACTACCAAACTGAAACACCAGAGAGCAGAATGTTAAAGTTAAAATTTCAATATTAGAAATAACTGTTTGGAAGTCAAACAACCCCTTCAAAATGTAAATTAACCTTGTTATTACCAAGGCTTGTCTTGATTCAAGTGATACAGTGACTACTGTAAATTACTATTACGAATGTAATGTGTATTATGGAATTATGATATATATATATGTAGTGATAACAAAAACCGCACTCACAGGTCTTCTTCAGTGAAAAAAATTGCTGGTTTATTGCAACGTTTCGGCTTTCAAACTCGAGCCGTCATCAGGAAGTGAAACCCTTACACCCAGACCATCCCTTTAACCCCTAGAACCCATCATGTGACGTCATGATTGACATATGTGGTAACCAATCACATAGATGTAAACAATACATAACAATATACTGTGTACAAGGTTAAAAACTATTATTTACCAATGCACTGAAATAGTGCCCGTGTCAGCACCAACATTATCGAAGCCCAAGTGCACGTGCATAGTGAGGGAATTGTGTAAATAAGCAGCCGGCCATCGTTAGTATAAATGGCCAAAAGAGGGGAGGATATATCATACCAGGGCAGCGAGCTCACAGCAGTGGATTATTATATAACTCCCTATTGCCCCAACAGCACAGGACAGAACAGCTATAAGTTCAGCGGCTCCACTCTCCTACCGCAGCTGCAGCCGATCGTGTTAGACATCCGCACGCAACCAGTATTCAAGGAGGCTGTCCCCGTTGTGTAGCGGGGACGCCCACTTACAATGCGCCCTCCAATCGGCCGTCACTCTCTGGACATACCCACTTTAGTCCCGCCTCCTTCAGGCCAATTGCTATCCTTGCCGTAACTGAGTATCCTAATGCACACGGCTAGACTTTTCAAAGCCCTCTGCAACACATAAGCCCTGGTTCGAGTGCCGAAGTAGAGCGAGAGAGCCCACCCCGCACAACATCTATTCCGGGCATAGCAGAGTTACAAAGCCTTCAGTCAGCCCTTATGTGTGGCTATCGGGGACCAATTGTAGTGGTGCTGCTTTGATTATGAGGGACACAGCCGAAAGCTGGTCTGTCATCTTGCTATAGGGCCACCTACAATCCATGCCGTTCACTCATTACCACTGGTATGCCAACCACTCCCTACTCATCAATTAGATTAATGGCTAGTTTCATCGCTAGAGGGATACAAACAATAAACAGAAATAGTAAGGCACACAGATTCTCCCATCTTAACATTAAATATGTAGTCCTATATTAGAAAGCCGTTTGCTGAATAAATTTATCATAATCACCGAGGTAATAGTCCCAGATACGCAGGAAAATATCCATCATCATTACCGCCAGGTGTAATCTCTGAAACCTATAGGGTCATTTCAAAGGATCTATCATAATAGATATGTGTCAGTTCCATATTTAAATGCTAATAGAAGGGGGACATCGGTAGGGTCTCATTTAGCCCTTTGGGCGTCAGGGTCTCCAAAGACTGAAGAAGACCTGTGAGTGCGGTTTTTGTTATCACTACATGTAAGTTTATTACTAGCACCCAGGCTATTATCTATTGGAGTGTGTGCACCTGTTTGGATCTTTATATATATATATATATATATATATATATATATATATGTATATATGCTGCCAGATATAAGTCCTATAAAACCTTTCGGAAACTGTTACTTGGGTGCTCAAGTTTGCTTACTAAAAGGGTATGGCATTTAAAGGTAGTTTTACCTCAGCATTTTGGTGTGGCATTCTCTGTCTGATACAAGCCTATAATTTCTGCAATTCCTCTTTTCTAACTACGGTCAGGCATTAAGCACATACAAAGATTATGTATGCTGCATTATACACACGCATGTCTGAATGAACAGTTGCAACAGGTGACATGCCTGCAATGTAAAACTGTGGTCAACAGGAAACCACTTTTGGTGCAAGTAAGTTGCGGGGGTGGAAACTAAAGGGGGTTTAAATTCTGTCACACTACTGTGGGTTGTTTGATTCCTGACGAAGGTCCCTGTGCAGGACCGAAACGTAGAGCAAAATAATTGATTCTGCATTGCATTCTTCTGTATTGCTTGTGTTGTTTCTTAGCTCAGCCACCCAGGTGAAAAGGTCTATTAATATCCTATATTAATATAAAGTAATATAATGTAATATATATCACCAAATTAATGTAGTTCTTACACAATGCTACACATTTGATGTAATCCTTTATAACTATGCTGTATTTTACGTTGTGAAGCTTATAGAACAACAGCATACTGATGTGTAATTATATGCCTTTTTTCACACACCATAATAAATATAAAAGAAAGAACATAACAAATAATGATAATTAGTTAGAATCAAACCATTCCCCACCTTTTGGTACACTGGCTGGGTGTGCTGATGTGGGCATCTCTGAGTCGGTATATACCAAAGCACAACATGTTGTAGGTTTTTAATGCTTTGCAGTAAAGGTCTCCATAACATCCGCCATCCTGCAGAGATAATGAAGCTCGTTAATATGTAATATACATATAGGGAGGGTCACGGTTAATTAATATGGCACACACTACACACTAATAGGAGTAACCTAGGCCTAACAACTGCAGTAGCTTCACACTGTTCCACTGTAGCAATGAGACACATTTATTAAAATGAAAACAACTGTAAAAAAAAAGTAATTAGGCTGTGAGGATCCTTACTAATTTATGATGATGCTGATTTTTGTTAGTTTTAGACAAAAAAAGGGTGTAAATGAACCTCATATTTATATAGCTGCAGCCTAACACTTTGTTAATAAACTTGGTGTATAAAAGTTCCAATGTACCTATTTATATAGGGGCATTATCTGTGCACTGCTAATATAAATATTTACCTCAAAACAACATGGAATAGCTTCAGTTTTCCTGTTCCACTCAACAATAACCATATAATTTTTGTGATTAAACAGACATAAAGCAAATTCAACACAATTCCTATTTATTAATCATGTTAAACAACACAGTACACTAAACCCTTTAAACAAATATTGGTAGAAATGCTGTATTTTATACAATGAATTCCAGCCTAACATTTCAAAATATCTATAACAATGATGATTTAAGCCAGGTCACCATCTCTGATTCTGAGTGTAATTGACACCTGCATACTCAGTTAGCCCTCATAAGCTATTAGGAAGTGATGGTGGTAAATGATGGAACAGCAAATGACGTTCATACGCCCTAAAGGGCTTCTAACACAGAATACTCTGGTTTCTGAGTTTCCCTGTAATGGGAATCTAAATTATAGTATATCTAAATTTTGAGTTGGTACCTAAGCTCAGGTAACCAAAGATCAGCTCAGGTAACCTAAGATCAGCTCAGAGAATGTGTTGTGAACCAGTAGAAAAAAGGATGGGGAGCTACTGATGGCATATTTAGAGGAACAGTTCTGTTCTGCAAAAGCCCTGTGGTTGTCTACGGATGAGGCAGAACCCCAAACCATAATAGGGCTCATTTATAAATACTGGGCAAATTTGAACCTGAGCAGTAACCCATGGCAACCAATTAAATGTTTGCTTTCTTTGTTCCACCTGCAGCTGGCTGAAAAAAAAGCCAGTCACTGATTGGTTGCTATGGGTAACTGCCAATGGGCAAATTTGCCCATTCTTTATAAATGAGCACCAATGTGTAGAACCTGCTTTTTTGTTAAATTTTAGTTCTCCTTTAATTTAATTTCTAAGGCAGTTTATTCGCAAGTGTTCTATGCACAGTTATTTAAAAAAATTGTATTAATCATTTACATATGTCCATTAAGTCATCTTGGAGTAACATGATAATAGACTTCAGTCAAACCATGATTGGTATCCCAAAATCCATATTGTTTGCCAGCAATTGCAAGGATTAATTACAGGGTTTATTTTACACTGTTGACCAAGCACAATACTGACCTAGATGGACCATCTATAGGGCAAATTTACTAAAGGGCAAACATTCTTCACAGCCATCACAACACTTCACCAGACTGGTGAATATTCACTAGCGTTACTTCAGCAGTGCAAGCAAAGGAAAGATGCGCTAGCATTCAACTCTGCCTAGCGCAACTTTGTTAGAGGTCTTGCATTCAGGCAGGAAATATTAAGTTTAAGGCGCCTCTTTATGTTACATCGTGCATCTAATACATTACATTTATACTGATAACTAGACATGCCAAGGGAACCTTAATAAAGTCAATAGAGTTGTTATAATGCCCTGCACATAAGCCCAGTGGCGTAACTACTCGCTGGTGGGCCCTGTTGCAGGATTGGCACCCGGGCCCCCATATGAATTGCACATTGGAGTTCTCCTAGCCTCTCCGGCGGGCCGTGAGAGGGAGCGGGCCCTGGTGCAATTGCACCCCCTGCTCCCCTGGTAGTTATGCCACTGCATAAGCCCACTGTAAAATAATGTTCCCCTATGTTATAAAATAAAAGTGATTCTGACATTTCTGATCATTTTTTTCTGAGAGGTTTGTTTTTGTATATAATTGTTAGTTGGATTTCCTAAGCCTGACTCTCTGACACTCTGACTTTGCCAACCTAACAGTCCCATCTCAGTCTGTTAGTTACAGTTTGTAATGCCTGCTGCACAAATATGGCAGCCCCCTCATACAGGAACATGGGGGATCAGACAGGTAATGTAAAAGCATCATACAAATACTTTATGGCAAATTTAGAAGTAGCTTTCAAAGCCAGTTATTATAATAGATGTAAAAAAGAGTTTAATTTCAGGTGTCAGTAGCTCTTTAAGACTTTTAAGAAACTCCACAAAAATGACGGCACATGTGGGTACAGTTTATTTGGAAAGACTGCTGCAAAATCGCCTAACGCTTTCGGGAATATGATTAAGGGATACATTCCCAAAACGCGTTAGGCGATTTTGCAGCGGTCTTTCCAAATAAACTGTACCCAGATATGCCATCATTTTTATGGAGTTTCTTATGTGTTGCACTAGGGACACTGATGGACTGAGCACCTGGGCCAGGAAGAAGGGAAGCACGGTGAGCTAGAGCGTTTTTTTTTTCTTGTTTTATGTCTTTAAGACTTTTGCAGCCTATCACCTTGAAAAAAAATGAAAAGACGCAAGTGTTTTTTGAACTTAGAATGTACTGTTAGGACATATATATGTTTTTTCATTCAATTTCAGGTATGAGCAGTCCTCCAGCTCCATCTACTGGACACTTGTAGATATTTTCCAGGTGTTAGTTATTTGTTTAATAAAGTTAGCTGTTGACCTCTGATGTCACAACTCCAGGTCACAGGAAGTAGGTGTTTCCAGCCTGTGCAGTTCATCTCATGTGTTTTCAGCTTTCTCCATGCTAAACAGGCCCTATGCAGCATTGTTGGTGAGTGTACACAGTTTTATTTCCTTAGTATACTCAGCTTTTGCATCTTAGAGAGAGAGGTTTGTTTCTGTTTGGTAGCAGATCTATTACATCTGTGTAATGTATATGTATGCATGCATATTGTTTCACCAGCAGAGACACTTATACACTTTTATTTGTATGTATTTCAGTTTTACCCTTTCATCTTCAAATACTCATTAAACAAGTTAACAACTTACACATTGTGGTGCTTTGAAGAAGGGTTATCTGCCTGTCAATCTTACTTCAGACAGTGAGCAGGACAGAACAGTAGACAACATCACGCATAGCTGATGCAATACAGCACATAGAAGTTTTGCACTTCACCTGTTCTGAGCGGGCGAATGCAAGTCTGGTGAAAGAGTTAATGTTCAGTAAAATCTGAATTTAGTGAATTTGCGGAGTAACATCCATTTGCCAGAGCAAAAATTTGTATGGCTATAGAGTGCGAATTAACCCTATCTAGTTCTCTAGCAAAGTGACGCCTGCATCCGTTAGCACATCAGTCCCTGAGGGTGGTAACGCTAGTGAATCGCCGCCAGCGTTAGTCACTTTGCCCTTTATTTAATCTGCCCCTATGAGTATCTAGTTAGTATTTAGTGTCTATAACTGCCAGGGCCTTCTCCTAGCTAGAATGGGGGGAGGGCCCAGCCTGGAACCCCAACTTGACTAGTCTTTCTTCATAACAGAGATCTTTCATATATTTTAAAAGCCTAGCTGCCCTTTTCTGAACCCTCTCCAATTCGATAACATCCTGTTTAAGTGCTGGAGACCAAACTGCACAACCTTTTCTAGATGGGGCCTTACCAGCGTTTTGTATATTGTAAGAATAACCCTCACCTCCAGCACATCTATACTATATTATACTAAACTATACCCCCCGAACAATGTAGGTCTCTATAAATAGATATTGCATAAAAAAACTCATATGTAAAACCCTGCTTCATGTAAATTAAACCATTTTCATAATAATATACTTGTTCAGTAGCATGTGCCACTGGGTAATCCTAGATAGAAAATTGCCATTTTAAGAAACCATTTTTATAATAATATACTTGTTCAGTAGCATGTGCCACTGGGTAATCCTAAATAGAAAATTTCTCCTGGGATCCTAGGATTCAACGGTGCACACAAACATACCAAAGAAATTATAAAGTTAGGTCACATAAGCCAATTAACAGAGTTTTGTCTTTTGCTTCCACACTACTTCCTGTTACAGTTAGAGTTGAAATATTTCTGGTCAGGTGATCTCTGAGGCAGCGCACAGACCATCATGAAATGGTTGTTCACGGCAAGAGATGTAAAAGGGCAATATTTACTTAAATTACAGTTTGGCAAGATTCTTTGATATGTCACTTAATTTGATATAAACTGTTGCTCAATTATTCAATTTGGAGGTGTAGTTAATGTCAGTGCTTGCTTCTGCCAAATTTATTATCTACAATGACTCCAAAGTCCTTTTCCATCATGGATTTTCATAGTGCAGTCCTATTAAGGGTATGTGTCCAAATGCCAGAGGGGCTGCTTTAAGGTGCGATGGAAAGTCAGTATTTTGTGGGCTGGTGGGGGCTGTTTGGGCCTCTATGTGGGCTGAGTGGGCCTCTGTGTATATAAAATGCCTATTTTAATTCTCAGTCCGGACCTGTATGTGTTCTACATATTTTTACAGCCTAGGTGCATGACCTTACATTTATCAACATTGAATCTCATCTGCCACTTAGCTGCCCAGATTGCCAGTTTGTCAACATCCTACTACAAGGATTCCACATTCTGGATGGAATTAATTGGGCTGCATAGTTTTGTTCCATCTTCTAACACTAATATATTACAAACAATAATATATGTACCTTTACATAATTACTTTATGTACCGAGTACTGTGTTAAGCATTGACTAAATTGAGCTGAGCCAACAGTGCAGCTATAAGGTGTGTCTTGGAACTCTGGCTTCCCATTCTATACACTGATTTAGCACATTTTCCTTTTTCTGTTACAACCACATTGGTACCATTATTTAAAGGAGCCACACTCTCAACATGCATTTTTTTTTACCATTAATATACTTACAAAGGGGGGGCATGGCTGAACAAGCAACGGAGAGGACGCATCTTGAGGTGCTCCCAGGGTTCCAACGCTACACTGCCTGCAAAACCTCCAACGCGGATAAAAATACTTACCCAAAGAGGCTCTCGGAGTCCTGGGGAACATTCTGCCAGCTGTGATGGGCACAACAACACGATGGGCGCAAGCATAGCCAGAGATCCCGTCGGGGGCCTAGCGGCAAATGTGAAGCCACAGCCTCGCGTAACCGCACATGACACTAAAATCTTCTAGAATTGTGCCAAACAATCACTCAGGGCCCTCCTTAGGATAGTCGACCAATTTAGAGAATTTTCAGGATTGCAGGTTAACTGGCAGAAATCTACCTATATGATAATTAACAGGCACCAGTCTGCCTCACACTCTTCTACTACACACTTTCAATGTGTAGAGACATTTAAATATTTGGGAATCTGGGTCTCACCGGATCTGTCCAAGTTTAAAGAACTAAACACTACTGACCCAGTAGTCCAGCAATTGACCATGAATCTTACTAACTGGTCGGGACTCCCACTTAATCTGCTAGGGCACATTAATCTTTTAAAAATTATGGTACTACCCAAGTTACTGTACCTATTCCACAATACTCCGGGCCTCCTGCCCCTGAACCTCTTTACCAAACTTGATTCCCTCATACGCACGTTTATTTGGGGAAACAAACAACCCTGTATCAGCCTCAACACGTTAACTGCCCCTAAAATACTTGGGAGGCCTTGCTTGTCCAAATTTTTTTCTCTACTATTTGGCAGCTCAGCTAGTGTATGTAGCATGGTTCCTTAATCAATCAGCTGAGAATGCTGCATTTCCCATCTTGACAGAAGCAGCCGGATCAGTTGAGGCGCTTACTAATACAGTGCTTCAGGGAACCACTCATAGGGATTGTCCTCCAACAACTTTAAAAATGTTACCCCCAATATGGTAAATAGCCCATAGATATGACAAAACATGTCCAAATTATATTTTGCCATACATACCTATATGGTGCAATCCCAAATTAAGTCACTTTCTGACCTTACCAGACCTGGGCAAGATATAACATAAAATATATTGGCCAGCTTTATGATGATCAGGGGTTTAAATCATATGCAAGTCTATCAGCAGAATATAGTCTTCCTAGAAACATGTGGTATAGATACTTTCAAATAAGACATGCAGCACTTAGCCAATTTCCAACCTCCCCAAGATGTCCCTCTCTATAATAGAGGAAACTCTAAGGTCACCAAATCAGGGGAAGTTAGTCTCTCGTATTTATAACATCCTTAATAAACAAAGGGGCAACCCCTATGCCAAATGTCATGATAAGTGGATACAGGACATACCATACCTGGACTTAGATTACTGGGATGATATAACACATTCATATTTGCCCTCTGTAATTGGCAGCAACGATATCTTAATACAATACCGTATGATACACAGAACCTACCTTACCCCAGGGAGGCTACACGCTATTGGCCTTAAAGCAGATAATATGTGCTTTAAATGCGGGACAGATCCAGGTACTTATCTACATACCTTCTGGACGTGCCCACAGATGGTCAAATTTTGGGATAAGGTGGTGAACTTTGTAACACAAACTCTCAACATACCAAGTCTGAGGACACCGGAGGCATGCCTTCTAGGCCTGGTGGAAAACATTATACCTGATAAATACCAACGAGTTTTACTAAGGCTGCTCTATTTCTATGCAAGGAAGGCAATCACTTTAGTTTGGAAGCTGCCTAGAGCCCCTTCCCTTAAAAGGTGGAAATCTTTAGTAAATGAAGCACTTCCCCTATACAAATTAATATACTTGATTAGAGGATGCCCAGACACTTTTGGGAAAATCTGGGGTCCATGGTTAGAAGAACTTGATACAGTTTCGGTGCAGGACAACGTTTAATGTGATACAAGATATATAACATGGCAAATATGGTACAATAACATCGGCCTTCCCCCCCCGTTATTCCCCCCCCCCCATTAAAATAAAGGTTAAAAATGCTTGATCTATCTCTGGTTGTTCCAACCCGCGTAACTTGAACATATTGATGTGACAATGTATGGATGTGCTATGTATTGGAATTTTTTGTTAATGTCTACTATGGATATTTCAAGCTGGAAAATAAAATCTTCTCGAATTTAGTGGAGGCCACTGGGCTGATAGATATTTTTAGGTGGAAGCACCATTTGACAAAACAATACTCTTGCTACTCTGTGGCTTCAACCGCAATGTCACGTATTGATCTATGTCTGGGTTCAAGGGATATACTGACTCATGTGGACAGTATAGAATACATCACTGGTATGTGCTCGGACCATGCCTCCCTAGTACTGACTATAGGCAGGTCCCTCCATATCCTGCAGGTCAATGGAGACTTCCTCCGAAATGGATAAATAACCCCAAAGTGGATGACCAATTTTTTCCACAGTTAACATTTTATTGGGAAATAAACCAGGGCTTATAGAGACATTGATTTGTTCCTAACAGAGAAATACACACAGCGTGAACTACATAGGACAGCCGTCTGGCACGACAAAGGGGACAAAAATGGGAATCCTTTGGCACTGCTAGCTCAGGGTGAGATGCCTAGAACTGTAATACACAGTGTTACGGATGGTAATAGCATAATTACTGACCCAACCCTGATATTAGATCATTTTAGGCAATACTTATAAACAACATACCAGATACCCAAAGATGTCCCAATGGAAGGACTCACTGAGTACGTAAATAGCATTGACTTTCCGACAGTACCTCAAGATTCAGCAATGTTACTGGAAAACAGTATCACAGTCGATGAAGTTAAAGATGCAATGTCCCCTGGGAAAAACACCGGGACCTGATGGGATTCCCATAGAATGGTATAAGAAATATCTAGACTATTTAGTTCTTAGACTAGTAGAGTTGTTTAATGGATCTGGTGAAATTAGTTCTCTACCTGATTCTTGCTATGATGCGTATGTTACGTTGATTCCAAAAACAGGGAAGCCATCTGATCGAAGTGAGTCTTATCGTCCAATTTCCCTGCTAAACTCAGATGTTAAAATCTTTGCTAAAATTCTTGCCAATAGACTTAAATTGGTGTTATCGGAGTTTATTCACCCGGACCAGACAGGCTTATTGCCCTCTAAAGCCACAGACATTAATATAAGGCGCTTATATACTAATATAACCACTCAGCATGATAGAATCATGGTGTCACTAGACACGGCAAAAGCTTTTGACACAGTTCAATGGCAGTTCCTTTGGGAAGTTTGTGCTCGCTCAGAGCTTGCAGCACCTCTCAAATTGCAGGCTTCCCAGACTCCGCTGCCTCCTATTTCTGTTGCAACACCAACCCCAGTTTTGGCTCCAGCTCCATTGCCCAGCGGGGAGCGTTTTTCCTGGAGACCCAAGATCTCCGCTCCTCTTCACTATTCTGTTGATCCAGAAACCTGTCTGGGTTTTTTGAATCAATGCAAGATTCATTTTGAACTCTCACAGTTCCCGAATGAGAATTCCAAAGTGGCCTACATCATGGCCTTGCTTCATGGGAAAGCCTTGGCCTGGGCTTCTCCTCTTTGGGAACGGGATGATCTGTTGGTTCACAACTCCATGGCATTTCTTTCCACTTTTCGTGAGATTTTTGATGCCCCCGGCAGGAAGGAGAATGCCTATACTTGCCTCCTGAAGATTTCCCAAGGGGCACTCTCTGCAGCTGAGTATGCCATAGATTTCCGTACCATTGCCAAGGAGGTATCCTGGAACAATGGGGCCCCTGTAGCTGCCTTCTGGAACAGTCTCAATGAGTCCCTTAAAGATGAATTGGCTGCTCGAGATCTTCCTCCGCTGTTTGAAGACCTGGTCTCTCTGGTGATCCGCACTGATGTGCGCCTGAAGGAGAGGCTTTCGTCCAAGTCACAAGCCCATAGACTGCTCCTCGACTCCAACATCCCAGTTACTTTGGCTAATTCTCTTCCTGTGCCGGAGGAACCCATGCAGCTGGGGGCTACCAGAGTTACTCCTGAGGAAAGGTCTTATCGCCGTACAACAGGTCTGTGTCTTTATTGTGGCCTGAAGGGTCACTTTGTTAAGACCTGTTCTTATAAGCCTAAAACTCAGCCGCAGGGAAACTCCAAAGCCTAGGTCGGCAGGTGGAGACCGTCCTGGGCACTGCCACTTCTTCTCCATCAAGAAATTTCTCTCATCTGTTGGTTCCCTGCTGTATTAAATGTCCCTCCAGGACCATCCCTTTTCAAGCCTTTATTGACTCAGGTGCCGCTTCATTGAACTCTCTTTTGCCCAAAGTTCTTCCCTGTCTCTTGTCCCTCTTCAAGGGCCTTAAGAACCTGGAATACATCTCTGCCGCCAAGAGGCTGAATCTTTGTCAAGCACGTTGGGCCTCTTCTTTTCCAGGTTTAACTTCATCCTCTCCTATCGTCCTGGTTCAAAGAACTCCAAGGCCGACGCTTTGTCCAGGTTATTTTCTACCAATAAAGTTTCGGTTCTTCCTCCCATTCCTATTATCCCTCCTGAATGCATTGTTGTTCCTGTATCCGTTACTCCTCCTGAGTGTCCTCCTGGAAAAACCTTTGTGCCTGCTTCCTCTGTTCATCAAGTCCTTGGCTGGGCCCATTTCTCCAAGTTGGCAGGGCATCCTGGTGTCGGTAAGACCATTGACCTGGTGTCCAGATATTTTTGGTGGCCTTCTTTGAAACAAGATGTCTCTTTGTTTGTGTCTTCCTGTGTCATCTGTGCCCAACAGAATATTCCAAGATTTCTTCCTTGTGGCCTTCTTCAACCTTTACCTACTCCCTCCCAAACCTGGAAAATTCTGGAAGGTTTTCTGTAAACTTTTGGACATTCACTTGAACTTTTCCATGGCTTACCATCCTCAGAGTAATGGCCAGACTGAGAGGATGAATCAATCTTTGGAGCAGTTTCCAGAGAGCACAGGAAAGACTAACTGGGTTTTTGGGTATAGGAGTGAGAGTTCTGTACTGATTGAATTTGCAGCGAGGAGAAGGAGCCCGTGGCCATGATGTAACTGGGATGGGGTAGGGGCCAGGGTTTGGGGAAATGTCCCCGGCTGCCAGCAATAGAAGATAGAGATAGACTAAGTGAGAGTGGGATTTGTGAGTTCTTAGTTTGTGTGAAAAGGAGGAGTATCCTAGAATAGTTAAACAGAGTACTTTGTATACTTCATGTGTGGAGAGGGAAGGAGAGGAAATTAGAGAGGGACTAAGTGGGGGAGGTAGTGAGAAATGTTTTATGAAGCATGAGAGTGAAATGAGCAGAAAAACAGGATAAAACATTTTTGAGTAAAAAGTAACAAATCGTTGTGTAAAAACAAAACTGTTAACAAAACTGTTATGTTTAAATAATCTAGTATTACTAGTTTACTTATCTATATGGAGTAATTTTATCACATCCTCCTTTACCTATTTTGTAAGGAAAGATTCCCATCTCCCAATACACATTACTTATATTGTGCAATATATATGTTATCTCCATTTTCCTTATCTCCTCAACTTGATTTAACCATTCATTAAATAGGGGCGGGGCTGTTTTCTTCCAATGTCTTCGAATTATGGATCTTGCTGCATTTAACAGATGTAAGGTAAGTTTATCTCCCCTATGCTATTTTTATTAAATTCAACAATAACAAGTTGTTCCATATTCAGTTATATTTAATTTATGTAGTTCCAATATTTGTATTTCTTTCACCAAAGCATTATTTTTCCTTTTCTTTTTTTAGATTACTCCCCAGTGCTATCAATTGTCCTCTAAGTACACATTTCTTCATTTCCCACACTGTCGCCAACCCTTTATCTGGATTCATATTCTCCTTTATGATCTGTTGTATCATATTCTTAATCTTTTTTTTTAATATCTTTTTTATATAATAATAAATTATTGAATCTCCAAGGAAACTCTCATTTACAGTATTTGGGGTAGATCTATCATGAGGGTGATAGGAAAATTATCTGAGAGCAGTCCTATGTCAATGTTGGCTTTGGTTGCAAGATGCAGCCATGCTTGTGAGGTAAATATGTAATCTTTCGTAAAGCATTTGACTCATTATCCTGGGACTACCTATATTACGTTTTAGGTAAATGGGGGTTTGGCTCTAAACTATTAATGTGGGTTAAAGCACTATACAACTCACCACTAGCTTTAGTGAATATCTTAGGCTTTTCCTCCAAACCATTTAAAATCTGCAGAGGGACTCGCCAAGGTTGCCCTTTATCTCCCACTCTATTTAATTTAGCCATAGAACCCCTAGCGATAGCTATTCGCTCTAACCCGAATATTGCTGGTATCAGCATAAGAGATTAACAACACAAAATTAGCCTTTACGCGGATGACTTAACCCTAACTATTTCCAAACTGCTGACCTCACTCCCGAATTTATATAAACTTCTAGATATATTTAGCTCAATTTCAGGACTTCAGATTAACCATCAAAAAACAGAATCCCTAAATATTAATCTCCCACATGATGTTGTAAAACTACTCCAGCTTTATTTTGAATTCACCTGGCAACCTTACGATATCTCCCTCTTAGGAATTAAACTGACCAGATCCTTTGATCACCTCTATAAATGTAATTACCCACCAATGTTCAAATCGTTGGCTGCCCTGCTGAAGAGATGGAGTTCCCACCACATTTCCTGGGTAGGCCTTATAAATTCTATTTAAATGACCCTTCTACAGAAACTTCTATATTTATTTCAGACCTTACCAATTTCTATCCCGGTCAACAATTTGGAAAGGTTTGAGACAGCCATGTTGAGGTTTGTGTGGGCCGAGAGGAACTCTAGAGTAAATAAACTAACTGTATTTCAGTAAAGAAGAAAAAATTGTTTACCGCACCATCTGATTATGAATCACCCAAAAAGGAATTCCCTTGGCCACTGGCTACAAGACTTATCTGTCAGGATGTGCTGACAACTCCTATGATTGAAAAATCAGTTAAATAGCAACAAAGGGAAGGAAAAAGAGGAGTGTGTGGCGTCGCACCATCCTTCAAGATAAAGTAACATGATTGTGTGTAAAGATTCAATGTGATCAATTCATTATGTGATTAAAAGTAAATTATTTCAACTGTTGTCATTATTGGTTCAATATTCTATAAGTTAAATAATTTATTTAATAAATAAAGTGAAGTTCATGTGTAATTCATTGTGACATAAGTGAATAAAAACGTGACTTGAATAGCTAGAGGAACATGATTGAATCAGGATTGGTGAACCTACCAAATGAGAAGTTAAAACATAACTTTTAATATACTCCTAAAAATTCATTCCATTGGGAAAATACTTAAAAAAGGCTAAAATTATTTAAGGCCTTTGACAAAGCCTAAACTTGGCGAAACGTGCGTCAGGCACTTCAGCTCCTTGCTACCGAGATAGCGATTGGGGAGAAGGGGAACCGCTTGACTGGGTGGCCGGAGTGATTACTTCAAAAAACAGGGGGAATTCTTTATTCAGATTCAATTACCGTTGCGCCGCGTTTGAGCC
>CM044443.1:56146125-56159129 GCA_024363595.1 Xenopus borealis | reverse complement strand
GCTATGCAACAAGTTGGCGCTATAGAAATACATGTTAATAATAATAATAATAATAATAAAATATGATGTGATTGGTGTGGCCGAAACATGGCTGAATCAGTCGCATGACTGGGCACTTAATATCAGCGGCTATACTTTGTTTCGGAGGGACAGAGGCAATAGAAAAGGAGGAGGGGTATGTCTGTATGTTAGGCAGGATTTAAAAGCGTATATAAAGGAGGAGGTTATGTTAGAGAATGAAGGGGCAGAAGTCTTATGGGTACAATTCTTCACCAATTGTAAAGAGTCCAGCAAATTAATTGTAGGGGTATGCTATAGACCCCCTAATGTAAGTGAGGAGGAGGAGGAGGCTAAGCTCCTGACACAAATAGAAAAGCTGCTAGTTTGGGTAAAGTATCGATAATGGAGGATTTTAATTACCCAGATATTGACTGGAGCAACAGTACTGCCAGATCAATTAATGGGAATAAGTTTATAAACTTGTTCCATGACAATTTTATGGCACAGGTTGTTGAGGACCCTACCAGAAAAAATGCTATTCTGGATCTAGTGATCTCAAATGACCCATAACTTATAGAAAATGTGCAAGTCATTGAACCCCTGGGTAATAGTGACCATAATGTTATATCATTTAATGTCTGGTGCAAAAAACAAATATATACTGGGACAACAAAAAAAATGAATTTTGGAAAAGCTAATTTTAGTGCCTTTAGGGCTGCCCTTCAGAGTATTGATTGGGGCATTATGTTTTCGGTTAAAACCACAGAACAGAAATGATTGTCATTTGAAATTATATTAAATCATTACTGTTCTCACTTTATATGTAAATGTAGAAGCTTATAAAGAATTAAAGAAGTAAAAGAATCAGCCTATGTGGCTTAATGCAGATGTAAAGGAGATAATAGGAAAGAAGAAAAAGACATTTAAAAACTACAAATCTGTTGGGACAGAAGCTGCATTTAATGAATATAAACACTGTAATAAATGTTGTAAATCAGTAATCTGGAAGGCAAAGAAAGGAAAAATAGAATTCATTAAAATTTTTAAATATATTAATAGTAAAAAGATGCAGGTTGAGAGTGTTGCTCCATTAAATAATGGTACCAGTATGGTTGTAACCGATACAGAAAAGGCAAATGTGCTAAATCAGTTTTTTTCTTCAGTTTATACAATAGAGTCTGAGTTCCCAGGCTCGCTTCATAGATGCACTGACTCAGCTCAATCAAGTCAGTGGATGACTCAGGATATGATTCATAAAGCTTTAATAAAAATTTATGTAAACAAAGCGCCAGGGCCTGATGGTATACATCAATGGGTTCTAAGAGAGCTTAGTTCAGTTTTAGACCATCCCCTATTTCTGATTTTCTCAGATTCACTTTCATCTGGTATGGTGCCTATGGATTGGAGGAAAGCTGATGTCATCCCAATATTTAAAAAGGGATTACGATCTCAGCCTGGCAATTATTGGCCAGTAAGTTTGACATCTGTGGTGGGCAAATTATTTGCTATTGAATGGCATTATGAGCAGCAATCAGCATGGCTTTATGAAGGATAGGTCATGCCAGACAAATTTGATTGCTTTTTATGATGAGGTCAGTGGGGCGGGGGGCAGTAGATGTGATCTATTTGGATTTTGCCAAAGCGTTTGATACCGTGCCCCACAAACGACTGCTTTCTAAACTAAGGTCTGTTGGGCTTAATGAAGTCGTTTGCACATGGATAGAGAACTGGCTACAGGATCGGGTACAGAGGGTGGTTGTTAATGGTACATTCTCTACTTGGAGTAAGGTTCTTAGTGGGGTCCCTCAGGGCTCAGTATTGGGTCCACTTTTATTTAACTTGTTCATTAATGACTTAGGGGATGGTTTTGTAAGTAATGTATCAGTGTTTGCAGATGACACAAAACTATCCAGCCCAATTAATTCCATCCAGGATGTGGCATCCTTGCAACAGGATCTTGACAAACTGGTAATCTGGGCAGCTAAGTGGCAAATGAGATTCAATATTGATAAATGTTAAGTCATGCACCTGGGATGTAAAAATATTCAAGCCACTTATACCCTTAATGGGACTGCACTAGGCAAATCCATTATGGAAAAGGACCTTGGAGTCCTTGTAGATGATAAACTTGGCTGTAGCAAGCAATGCCAGTCAGCAGCATCAAGGGCCAATAAGGTCTTGAGCTTTATTAAAAGGGGCATAGAGTCACGGGAGGAGCGAGTCATTCTTCCACTTTATAGAGCACTTGTAAGGCCACATCTAGAATATGCCGTACAGTTTTGGTCTCCCTCACTCAAACAGGACATTATTGTATTAGAGAGGGTACCGAGAAGGGCAACTAAATTGGTAAAAGGTATGGAAAATCTTAGCTATGAGGAAAGACTGGCCAAATCGGGGATGTTCACACTGGAGAAGAGGCGCTTAAGGGGTGATATGATAACTATGTATAAATATATAAGGGGGTCATATAATTATCTCTCTAATGCTTTATTCACCAGTAGGTCTTTCCAGCTGACACAAGGTCATTCCGTTTAGAAGAAAAGAGGTTCCGTCTAAATATTCGAAAGGGGTTTTTTACAGTGAGAGCTGTGAAGATGTGGAATTCTCTCCCTGAAACTGTTGTACATAACAAACAGACATACTCGTCTGCCTTTTCTATTGCCTAGTAATAGTGCTGCGGAATATGTTTGTACTAGTGATGGGCGAATCTCCCGCGATTCGCTTCACCTAAAGATTCGCGAAACGAGTCGCGGGACGTTTCCGACGCGCGTCGCGTCAAAAACGACGCGCGACTTGTTTTTTTGCCCGAAATTTCGCTTGCCGAAATTTTGCTGGTGATTTGCGAATTTATTCGCCAGCGGCGAATCGCGGGAATTCGCCGCGAATTCGGCCCTGGCTAATAAATTCGCCCATCACTAGTTTGTACTATATAAGTAAATAATAATTATAATAGACTACTGCCATACTAATACTGCTGCAATATAAAACTGCTTTCCTTCACTCATTTTACTCTCTCTGATTATTGATCTGTCATAATGTCATTTAGGCCTATGTGATTCAAAAACATTTGAAGTCATTCTAGGGCCCTTCCGTTTGTTAATATTTTACATGCTGTTAAATAGTTCTGTATATAGCATTTTCAAAATTCATTGGTCGAAGCGGTCTTCAAGTACATTCGAAAACTCAAATTCAAATCTTTTTGAAAATTCGATCGAACTTCGAATCCTTCATGTGAATTTACTAAATCTGTCCCCGCATGTTTGTGCTCTATACATAACTGTAATCTGTAATCATAACAATGTTTATTTAAATCAAATTAAATAAAAAAAAAAAAATCAGAATTAAATCAACAAAAGGAATCCTGGGAATTAATTTCAAACAAGCTCCAAGAAAATCTGGTCTGTAGTTGGGAATCTGATCAGCTATTATCCTGGCTTTTGCTTAAAAACCCAGTGGGGGAGAGTTAACCTATAGGATAAACCCATGTAAATGGGATTTTCTTGGAGCGTATTTGGAATTCATTAACAGGATTCCTTTTGTTGATATAATTCTGTATGACTTTTTAATTATTTGTGACTTGTGTTTATTTATGATAATGAATGTTCGGAACTTGAACCCTGCCCAAGTTCTCAGTTACTGTATACTCTATTAAAAAAATAAACCATCTTCAAAAAAAAACAGTGTCATCATGAATTAATAATTTTTCAGAGATCCCGGAAATCAAAAGCTATAAAGTTTTGTGTGATATATTTTTACATTTATTTTCTCTTAACTGCTGCTGTGATAATAATTAGCATTCACCATATCCTTATTAAATGTACATTTACATTTATATTACAGAGCTGAACACAACATGTCAAACAGAGATATGTAATTCAAGCTACACAAATTTTTATTTCCTGTATCAGTACTTAAAATTAGCTCATGGTAACAGCATGAAAAAACAACAATGTATCACAGGTATTGGTTTGTGGAATACCTTGCTAAAAGGTTAAGTCAACCCTAAAATATAAAAAAATGTTCAGTACTTTTTGTTTGGGGAGGCTAACTAAGTCATGTCCTCTACTATTGGTTTTATAATCAAACTGCATGCAAATTCACCCAAGCAAAAAAAAAAAAAAGACATTGTTATTCTAATGCACCAGAGTAAAGCTCCCCATAGACGCAACGATATTTCCCTGCCGAACGACCGATCTTAGGGAAGTCCGACCAATCTGTCAAATTATCGTGCGGTTAGTGGGATACAAACGATCGTTTGTCTTACGATTTTTCGTCCGACATTGGTCTGATGATTGATCGGCCAGGTTAGAAAATCTACCTATGTTTGCAGGGCAAATCAGGCTGCGATCCTTCAGTTTTGCTGGCAATATAGCCTGAAATGGTCTTTTTAGTTGATGGACACATCAGGCATTTTAACGATCGTTTTGAGACAATCGTGGTCTCACGATAACTATTGGATCTTTCAAAAATCTTTACGACTATGGCCAGCTTTAGTGATGAGCGAAGTTTTACAGTAAAAATTACATCCATACATGTATATTTGATTGTCTGTGGTAGACTCCGCCAACTTTTTCAAATTTTAACCCCAGTCACCCACGGTGCCAAGTTCAGGGTCTCTGGCTTTAAAACTGTGGGAATGACAGCGTTTTACATTTTCTCATAGAGTCAATAGGGAAAATCTGATTAGCTGTTTTTTGCTCCACCCACTTTTTGGAGTCCCCAAAATATGAAAGAACTTTTCAGGTCGACCCCATGACTAAGTGACCCAAGTAATGGTAAGTGTAACTTCAAAGCTGTTCGAGTGGCAAAAGTTAAAAATTTTCCAATGAAAGTCTATGGCAAAAAATGGCGTCTTCAGGGGGCCACCACAGGGGTGTGGAGGGTGGGATCGCTTAACAGAGCACAAGCAACCTATTCGGGCATAAGTCGAACAAGTGTGCAAAGTTTCACGATTGTACTCCTAAAACTGTGAGAGTAGCGTATAGAAACTCACAAAATTTTCATTGGCCATTGATAGCTCCGCACACTTTTATGTCTCCCCCAAAATTCACACTTTTATTCGGGGTGACACCAACAATAGGTGGTCCGAGTTTTGGGAGTGTAGCTTCAAAACTCTGCAAGTGGCGATGATTTAAAAATTTTCCCTGTCAAAGTCAATAGCAAAAGAGGGGTCTTCGGTGATCCGCCGCACGTGTGTGGTGGGTAGGATTGCTAATTAAAGCACACGCAATGTACTTTGCTATAAGATGAATAATCTTGGCGCTTTTACGCCCAAAACTGTAGGAAGAGTAGCGTATAGAAAAAGGGGGGGGCGGAGAGGAAAAATAAGGAAGAAGTATAACCAGCTGAAATCGAAAAATATGTTGGCCTGGGACAAGCCAACATAAAAACCAGCTGAAATCGAAGACCAAGATGTTGGCTTGTCCCAAGAAAGTTAGGAAAATCTTGTCCCAAGCCAACATAATAACCAGTTGAAATCGAACATCTTGTTGTCACCAACAAGCTTGTTTTCACCAAGCCAACATAATAACCAGCTGAAATCAAAGACCAAGATGTTGGCTTGTCCCAAGAAAAAGTTAGGAAAAACTTGTCCCAAGCCAACATAATAACCAGTTGAAATCGAAGAACAAGATGTTGGCTTGTTTTCACCAAGCCAACATAAGAACCAGCTGAAATGGAAGAACAAAATGTTGGCTTTGTCCCAAGCCAACATAATAATTGGTAAAGTTTACACAAATTTCTGGACTTTTTATTAATGAATTGGTCAGCTGTCCTAAGGAAGGCAGATATGCTGTGGTGGAGAGGGGTCAGATCAGCACATTTCTCAAGCTGATCTCAAGCCACAGATAAATGGCGAGTGAAAGAAGCAGAATTGCAGTGGATAGTGCTCTGTCCTCTGAAATGCATCTGGCCACTATTACATATGGAATTTCCCTGCCCTACTGACTATTTGGCACAGATGAATTGTGTAACCAAACATAACAAACTACTGCTGGTCAATACAAGCTGCCCCAAACTTCCTTTTCTAGTAATTTACTATGGCTGCAGCAATACAAGTGTTAGCTGGGTTACCATAGTAGAGAAGAAAAGCTATTTTCTATTTGGAAGCAGGAACCAACTAGACCCCACCTACACCATTCCAATTGGACAGGGAACAGTAACAAGGCTGTTCATGATGCTATCTAACCAATCGCAAAGTAGGATGTTCAGCCTTCTTTCTGCTTACTATCCACACAAGTAGTCTGCAAAACCTAGAATAGCTGACCTTGGCACTGTCACTTTCAGGTATGAGATAGACTGATGAGGTATGATATAGACTACAAGGCTACTCTGTGGCTCTTTGCATACTCTTCGACTATAGGGCTCAGATGAAAGAGCCCAAAGTGCTTACTAACAGGCTGACTGGAAAAAAGCAACTAAAAGCAAACAAATCAACTGAAAAGAATAAGTATGTGTTATTAACTGTTATTTTAAAGTAAGGTGGTATATGTAAATACTGTGGTTTAATTTTTTTTTTATAGTTTATTGTGTCTTTGGTGCTAAATAGCAAAGTTTGTTGTGCTGTTGTGCTGACAGCAAGTTTGTCACAGCCTGCTTTACTTTGCAGTTAGTTTTCCCTCAGTTTGAGGGGGTAGTGGTTGATTAGTTGCACCTGAAGAGAATGTATAAATAGAACCCCTGGGACTCCAGTGGAGCTTGCTCTAGTGTTTAGCTCTGTAAGTGGAGTTGCAAACACAAGAGTTTCAAACTAAAGGAGGTTCGAACTAGGGCAAAAGTTTATTCCAGTTTTGCTCTGTAACTGGGATAATGAGCGATTGCAAGATTGAAGGTCTGAGCCAGTGCACAGTCTGTCATATGTATGCAGCCGGAAGACCAGTTTCTGGTGGAGAGGAGAGCAGAATCTGACCTAAGGAGATTGTGGTTGTAGATGATTCAATTATTAGTAAAGTGGATAGGATAATCTGTCATCAGAATCGCTACAACCAAACATTTTGCTGTCTTCCTGGTGCCAGGGTTCGGAATGTGGTTGATCGGGTAGACAAATTTATTGGTTGAGCTGAGCATGACCCAACTGCCCTAGTACATATTGGTAATAATGACAAAACAAATGGTAGATGGAAGACCTTAAAGAGTCAGTTCAGGGATCTAGGCTCTAAGATTAAGGGAAGGTCTCCCAATGTCATTTTTTCTGAAATTTCGCCCAGGCAAGTTTAGGAAGACAGCAGAAGCTTAGGGAGTTAAATGTGTGACTCAAGTCTTGGTGTAGGAATGAAGGGTTTGGGTTCCTAGAGCACTGGGCTGATTTTTCCTTGGGGCACAACCTATGCATTCATGACGGATTTCACCTTAATGGAAAGGGGTCCACTGTGCTAGGGGAAAGAATGGCTAAGAGGTTGGAGGAGTGTTTAAACTAGGCAAGGGGGGTGAGATAAAGAATTATGGGGAAGATTGGGTAGATGGGGCAGTGGGATTAGTAAGGGGTCATGGGGGAGAAGTGGGGGGGCATATAGTTTACCAGATTGGGAGGTCCCTCTGTTACACGGAAAACAGACTAAAACTAACTTATAATTCTCCCCTAAGTAAAGCAAATTTCAAAAGTAAAAGTAGTAACCTCCGCTGTGTGCTGGCAAATACACAGAGTTTGTCAGGTAAAATGGGAGACCTAGAATTAATTGCATCCTCTAAAAATTATGATAATTGGTATAATGGAGATCTGGTGGAATGAAACGTGACTGTACTGTGAATTTATATGGTTACACCCTTTTTAGGAGGGACAGAGGGATTAAAAAGGGTGGAGGTGTGTGCTTGTATGTAAAGCCTGAATTAAAGTCATGCACTGAAGAAATAACCATTGCTGGTACTGGTGAGGGTGTGGAATCCCTCTGGATAGAGATTTTGACTGGGCAAAAGGTTACAAAGAAAATGATCATTTGTGTGTGCTATACACCACCGTGTATAAGTAACAAAACTGAAAATCATATCATACTTACCGAGATTTTCGTTTCCTGGACTGGAACATGGCAGTGGGCACACAAAGGGTAAATCCCCCCTGCCATGAGGAAGGCACAGGAAGTGACACATAAAAGGACCTCCCCCTGCTCCAGCGCCCCATTCTCTTTCTGACTGAGTACAATAATGCCCACTGCCATGTTCCAGTCCAGGAAACGAAAATCTCGGTAAGTATAATATGATTTTCAGTTTTCCTGTTCCTTCCACATGGCAGTGGGCACACAAAGGGACTTAACAAGCTTACTTATTTAGGGAGGGATACCAGATAGACAAATGCTAAATTAATTTTATTTAGCAGTAGCCGCCTCCAAAACAGAACGCCCAAAACAAGCTAGGTTTCTCAAAAATGTGTCAAACTTGTAATGTTTAGAGAAAGTGCAAAGGGAAGACCATGTGGCTGCTCTGCAAATCTCTTCCGAGGATACCTGTGCTCGGAGTGCTGAGGATGCCGCCATCCCTCTGGTAGAGTGTGCTCTTGGTACTGGTCCCGGTGTTGTCTGCATTGAGTATGCCATTAGGATGCACTGTTTTATCCATCTCGCAATCGTGCTTTTGGATGCTCTGTTACCCGATGTTTTGTTTCCAAAGGTTATCAGGAGGTAATCTGTTTTTCTGAAGGTAGATACTTTATTGAGGTAAGTTTGCAAACACCTGACCACGTCCAGAGTGTGAAGTTTTTCTTCATGAGGATTTTTTGGTTCCGGATAGAACGTAGGTAAGATCAGCTCCTGCTGTTGATGAAAACTGGATGAAACCTTCGGGATGAAGCCATCTGCTGTTATACGGAAAGAAGGATAGTTTAGATGGTTTAATGGATAAAGCATGTCATTCTCCTACTCTCCTGGCAGATGTGATGGCCAAAAGAAAAATGGTCTTGAGGCACAAATGTTTTAGAGATGCCTCCTCCAATGGTTCAAAAGGATGCTCCATTAAAGCGTTCAGGACCAGAGAGAGGTCCCAAGGTGGTACCTCTGATCTTATGACAGGATGCAAAATTTTTTCATTAGGTCTCCCGATGCCCAGGGGAAATTGGTATGTGCTGAAATTGCTGTCACCTGTCCTTTAAGAGTAGAAATGCTCAAGTTGCGTTCAATACCTGATTGTAGGAATTCAATGATGGTGACCTCTGATATCCTGAGAGGATCACATTTTCTCATTTCACACCATTCCTGAAAAACCTCCCAAGTTCTTGCGTATTTAAGATGAGTGGATGTTTAAGATGAGTGGATGTTTCAGGCTAGGATAGTGGATATTGTGGAGTTGGACAGACCCAACTGATTTAATCTTAACCTTTCAGTTTCCAAGCTGCTACGGCCCAGTGCCCTGGATTCGGATGTAGTACCGTCCCCTGATGCAGGATTGTTAGAAGCACCGGAAGGAGGAGAGGGTCTTCCTGCTTGAGCTGTATTAATATTGGGAACTAAGGCCTTCTGGGCCACCAGGGGGTCACAACGACTACATTTGCTTTGTCCATTCTGATCTACTTGAGGACTTTTGGTATTATTGCAAATGGGTGGAAAAATGTAAGGCATTCGGAATTTCCAAGGGAAAGAGAAGGCGTACCAGAAACTCGTCCAACTGTCCTTGCCTCATGAACAGAATGTGTCTATTTTCCTGTTCTGAGCTGTTGCCATCAGGTCTATGGAGAAGGGACCCCACTTCTATCAATCTGAATATTTCCTGGTTCAGCTCCCATTCCCCCACTGCTGAGGTGATCCGCTAGGTTATTCTGGATCCCCGGGATGTAGTAGGCTGATAGATCCTTCAAGTTCTGTTCCGCCCAGGAAAAAATAGCTATGGTCGTGTATAATAAAGTCTTTGATCTGGTGCCCCCTTGTTTGTTTATGTAGTTGACCACTGTCATGTTGTCCGATTTTATCAGAACTTCTTTCCCTTTGACCGTGCGGTGAAATTCTTTTAGTCTCAGAAGGACAGCTCTCAATTCTCTCCAAGTGGAGCTTTTCCTGCTGTCCTACTTTGATCAAAGGCCTTGGCATGTGATGCTCCAGCAATGGGCTCCCCAGCCCACTCTGCTGGCATCTGTGGTGATGGTTTTCATAACTTTCGGCATGAAAGAAATTGGTTTTTTCAAATTCTGTTTTTTCAACCACCAGTTCAGGGATAATATTGTTTTCTCTGATAATGAAATGGTCTGGTTTGATTCTGAATGATCCTTGTTCCATTGTGTCAAGAAATCCCTCTGGAGTGTTCTTGTGTGGATCCTGCTCCATTTGATCAAGTCTATTGTGGAACTCAATTTTCCGAGTACTTGTTGGCATAATTTTACAGAAACCTTGCGGTTTGCACATAACTGTCGAACTTGGGATTGAATGTCTGGTATCTTCTCTGGTGGGAGACTCAAATGACCTTCTCTTGAGTCGATCGTTGTCCCCAGGAATACTATCCTCTGAGTCGGAGTTAGAAGAGATTTGTCCCAGTTGATGAGCCAACCCCAATCCTGCAGAGTAGTTACCACTACCTTGAGGGGTTCTGTTAATAAATGGCAAGAGGAAGCCTTTATGAAGAGGTCGTCCAGATATGCAAAGATTTGAATTCCTCTCACACGAAGGTGTGCAAGAAGAGGTTCCAGGATTTTCGTGAACACCCTGGGCCCCGTGGCTAGACCAAAGGGAACCGTCTTGTATTGGAAGTGTCTACCCAAAATTGTGCGGTTCCCAAATGGGAATATGTAAGTAAGCATCCATCAGGTCGATCTTTGCCATCCAGTCTCCATGGCAAATATGCATTGCTATAGTTCTGATGGACTCCATCTTGAAAGTTCTTACAGGTTTTTGTTGAGACTTTTCAGGTTGAGTATCACCCGCAGTAACCCGCTGTGTTTTTGTCTGAGGAACAAATGAGAGTAGATTCCTGAATATCGGTTTCTTTTTGGAACTTCTTCTATGACTCCCTTCAATAAAAGATCTGTTATGTGGAGCGCTTCTTTGGTTTGCATCGACCTCTGTCTGTCTGACGACACAAATTTTCTCTGAGGAAAATCTCTCAGTTCCAAAGCATAACCTTTTGAAATCATGTTTAGGACCCATGAATCTTCCACATGCTGAGCCCACACTGTCCCAAATGCCCTTAGTCTGCCACCTACTTGGGCCAGAGGGGCTCGCGCACCATCATGCTGATTTCTTTTCGGTTTTCTGATCCCTTTTTTCCTGGTTGCGAAACCTGGATCTCCATGGCTGACAGACAAAGGGCTTTCCTTTTGTATTGCTTAACGCCATGAAATGAAGGCTTCTGGCTTCCAAACTTTCTCCTGTCTTTCCTATCCTGGGGGAGAAAAGCTGATTTACCAGCTGAGGCCTTGGAAATTATTTGATCCAGCCTTTCTCCAAAAAGGAATTCTCCTTTAAAGGGCAAAGATTGTGTTTGGACTGCGCATCCGCATGCCAGTGGCGTAACCATAGAGCTCTTCTGGCCACCACCGCCAGACC
The DNA here is from genome assembly GCA_024363595.1 of Xenopus borealis. NCBI lineage: Eukaryota > Metazoa > Chordata > Amphibia > Anura > Pipidae > Xenopus > Xenopus borealis. Next base: position 56,147,673 of record CM044443.1, on the reverse strand, counting down.
CATGGATCTGGCTGCCAAATTTGCTTCCTCAAGGGAGGCTTCAGATGTGAAATTGTTTGCTGTTTTGATGTTCTGAATTAAATCTAGAATCTTTTCCCGATCTACTCCTTCCTTGACAGCTTTCTCGACATCTGAGATCCAAATGCTGTTTGCCCTGGAGAGTGATGTAATTGCTACAGCCATTTTGCAAGATTTTCCTCCAATCAGGTGTGACTTTCTCAGAATGGCGTCCTATCTCCGCTCCATGGCATCTTTTAAGGAAACTCCCCTTCAGAAGAACTGGAATCTCCTTCTTCTGTTGATCTAGCTGGTGCAGATGATGTCCCAGCAGAGGCTGTGGGTATGCATCCTTGTTTACCAAGATTGTGCATTACTTTCCCGGTAACTTCCTTTACCATAGAAGCCATGGACTGTTTGAAGGTGGATTGCATCCAATCCATCATGTTATCCAACTGACTCGTAGCTGGGTTACCTGCATCCGATAAGCATTTTCTACACAGTCTTTTTTCCAGCATGGCAACACATGCAACACAATCCCTCCTGGAACTTTTACTTCTTTCCGGCATTTTATCCTGGGATGGACTTCTGCAAGTAGAAGGAATGAGATTACTTACTTTTGTATAGTTAGTCCCCAAAGTTCTCTCCTTAGAAAATGCTTACCCCCTGGAGCTTGAGTGTGAACGTCTGTGACTCATTACAGACAGCCTGTAAAAGACATGCACACCACAGGTTAGATCAATTTTTTAAATCACCTTAGCTCCCAGCGTAATCAAATCCACAGGTAACTACTTACACCTGGGACCAGAATTGCACTCTGCTATTATTTCTGACAGCAGAAAAAATGCCAGATCGACAGCATAGATGCTGAAATGTTTGTCAGTCTCGCGCCACCCGTCCCTTTAAACCTTACCAGGAAGTGCACATAAGCGCAAAGTGCCTTCGGGTAGGCGCAACGTCATAGGGCGCACCAGAGTCTTATCGCACATGCGCCGTGAACGAGGCGGCATTGCGACTTATAGCGCTGTAGGCAACGGATGGCCATAAGCCCGCCGGCTTCTCCTTTGGCTCACATAAGATCCAATCTTGGCCAGAGCAGCATCAGACAGAGGAGAGTGGCTCTCCTGGTACATCATGGGGGTATTGCACGACAGGAAGAAAAAAGAATGGGGCGCTGGAGCAGGGGGAGGTCCTTTTATGCGTCACTTCCTGTGCCTTCCTCACGGCAGGGGGGATTAACCCTTTGTGTGCCCACTGCCATGTGGAAGGAACAGGAAATATGAAGCCCAGCTACTCTTACAAATAGAAGCGCTTCACAACTATGTCAAGTTATTACTTCTCTTCTTCCTAGATCCGGCTCCGTCGGTCGAGCATGCGCTGTAGGACGCTGGTACTACTGCTCATGCGCTGAAAGTTCACCAAGTTCAATTGGCGAACTCCGTGAACATTGTGCGTATGCGCAGTAGTACCAGCGTCCTACTACGCATGCATGCCCATCGCCGTCAGATCCAGGAAGAATCGCTTAGAAGAGAAGATGGCCCCTGTGAACAT
>CM044443.1:56121903-56136633 GCA_024363595.1 Xenopus borealis | reverse complement strand
TGTTTAGAGCAAATTTACAGAAAGAAAAAGAAAAACATTTACTTTTCCTTTAAGAATTTGTGGTCACAAGCAGTGAGAGCAATGTGGAGCACGACAGCTGCTATAGAAAATAACATTATTTTACTACAATTATTACTAAATAATTATTGTAAAATTATTTTAAACAGTAGGTCTACAAAGATTTGTTGCAAAGTTTTATTAACCAAAACATGTTTTTGACAATGAATTTTGAAGTTATGAAATTCACTCCCTGACATGGTTGGACAGATTAATTTAATAGTTTTTAGAAGGGTTTGGTTTTGTTTAGACCAAAAAGTTGAATTTCATGGATGTGTGTCCACAATTTAGTAAACTAAATTACTACATTATTATGTTTAAGTTCATCTGTTGTTTTACATTACAGTCCAGTAACCCAGAGCAACCAATTGTGTTTGTTTTCAAACTGCTAGTAGTAGTAGTAGTAGTAAATCTTCCCTCTAATCATGATAGACTAAGCACATTTTGCATATGAAAACCTGTGTCCGCATGGGTTTTCTCCATACTCTGGTTTCTCCCACACTCCAAAACCATGCAGGCAGTTTAAGTGGCTGCTGCTAAACTGACCCTAGTGTGTATGAATGTCATAGGGATTTAAGGTTGTAACCTCTACTATATGATCTCTGTAAAGCACAGATGTCAGACGTAGTAGCTAGCTTTTTGAATAAATGCACCTTCTCATAGTTTTGGCAATGTATGGTGCCCCTGGAGGAAGTAATGAAAGGCTGCAATCTATTAAGTATATTTAACACAAGTTGAACAATGTCACAGGTTAGTTGTTATGAAAAAAAAGCAAATTCTATATATTTAACACATGTACTGTAAAATATACTGTATGGGGCAGCTAAATTAACTAAAAGATCTGTATGACAGGGCAATAGCCCTATAATATAAAAAAAAAGATTGGTAAGATAAGGTCAAAGGCATTATTTTTCTCTACTACTTCTGATAAGTTGTATATGGTATAGCTGTTTTGAAACATACAAAACACTTTTAAGGTGGATGCACAAAAATCATTAAACCACCTTTCAACATCCAGTGGCAAAAACTCATTGACTTTTAAACAGATATACTTCAAAGTACTTACTGCACTCATGAGGGAGTCCAACACACTGACAGCAAATGCTGTCCCACAGGCAAAGGGCTGAGTCAAGTATAACTCTGTGTCTGGGTCATCATCATCATCCTGGTCCAAGAACTGAACATTTGAGTCGTTCACTAGAAATCATAGAATGAAGGGAATTATTCACAGTAAGACCATATAACTTTTTAGCTCTTTCTATTGCTTACTTTTAAAGGACATGTAAAGCCTACATTTTCCTACCCTGTATATAAGTTGGGCATATCTTCCGCACCCAAACTGCATCATTTGTACTGCATATACCCCCTCTGTTTGCCAGCGCCATCACATTTTCCTAAAACAAATAGCAGCTTTCACCTGGCGGCCATTTTCCTCCCTCTGATACATTATCATCTGAAATAAGACGTGTGCTGTAAAGTCCATGTAATGCAGAATGCAGGTTTACACAGGCACAACATACTTTGATAAAAAAAAGTTCTGCTGGGTTTGAGCACTGTAATTATTACACTGAGCTCAGGAGAGGTGGTTAGGAGAAAAAAATAGCATCAGACAGTTTCTATAGGAACCAGCGATGCTCTCTCTTTATTGGCTGTTCGTCTGGAGGGTGTGTTATGTAATCTGAGCTGAGAGGAACTGAGCATGCTCCCTGAGCCAAGAGCCAAAGAAAATTCCTGAGGGAGGGGGCAGAGTGGTTTAGTGTAGTAGAAGGATTTGTAGCTGATTAAGGGGATACTGCAGCCTTACTGTTAACCTTTTAACAACCAGAGTGGCAGTTATCTAAAGATTTCAGAGATACTCTTCATTGATTGTTGTGTTACTTGCAGAATGTTGTAATCTTAAGCCTAGAGATCATATTCCTAAAAAAACAAGATAACCAACCTTTTCCAGGCATAAGTTCATTTCAAATGGGTTTAGGAAAATATTTACTTTATACATAAACATTAAAAGATGAAACTGCCTGGCTCTCAAATATAGCAACAAATGCTTGGAATCACACTGTCTATTCAAAACTAAATATTGATGTTACAAAGGGTGAACATAAAAATATCCCCATAACCTGTCAAGAGAATTCCAAAGTCTGTGTAAAAGTTAAATTTGCATGTTGTCTGTTCAGCCTTTCATACATTTTGTCCAAATGTTGTGCTAAGCATATTTTATCACCCACATTGTTTATGCCTAAAAGTCTGATACCTAAAGCCTAATTTAGACTTAGCTCCCTGTGTTCCAAATTGCGTTTGATAACTTTTTCATTTTGTACACTTAAGGGCACATTTACTAAGGGTCGAAGTGAATATTCGAATAAAATTTGAAATAAAAATACTTTAAAGAACTTTTAAGTAATTTTGGGCTACTTCGACTATCCCAAAATTTGATTTGAATTGAAAAAATTTGAATATTCGACAAGTCGAAAGTACTGGTCCTTTAAAATCCTGTGACTTCAAAACTTTGCCACCTTAAAGCTGCCAAATTGCCATTTTAGCCTTTGGGGGACCTCCTAGAACCTGTCCTGAAAATTTTTCTAAGTCCTAGGAATTTGAAGGATTTTGTGCAAAATCATTCGAACAATTTTTATTTGATCGAAAATGGATCTATTAGATCGAAATAGGTCAATTTCCGATCGTAAAAGCACTTTAAAAAATGAAGATGGTCGAATTTCAAAGTTTTTTCACTTCAAAAATTCGTCCCTTAGCCCAACATTCAATTCGAATTTAAAAAATTTGAAGATTATAATTTCGAAGTACTGTCTCTTTAAAAAATTTCAAATTTGACACGTCACCGACTTAAAGCTGGCGAATTACTATTTTAGCCTATGGGGGACCTCCTGGAACCTTTACATAGATTTTTTCAAAGTCTTGGAAAATCAAAGTTTTTTGCCCAAATTTGTGATTTTTATTCGATCGAAAACAGACCTATTCGATCCATTTTCGCTCGAAAATGCACTTTCCAAGATTATAATTTCGAAGTACTGTCTCTTTAAAAAATTTCATATTCGACACGTCACCGCCTTAAACCTGCCGAATTGCTATTTTAGCCTATGAGGGACCTCCTGGGACCTTTACATAGATTTTTTCAAAGTCTTGGAAAATCGAAGTTTTTTGCCCAAATTTGTGATTTTTATTCGACTGAAAACAGACCTATTCGATCCATTTTCGCTCGACAATGCACTTTCCAAGATTATAATTTCGAAGTACTGTCTCTTTAAAAAATTTCATATTCGACACGTCACCGCCTTAAAGCTGCCGAATTGCTATTTTAGCCTATGGGGGACCTCCTGGGACCTTTACATAGATTTTTTCAAAGTCTTGGAAAATCGAAGGTTTTTGCCCAAATTTGTGATTTTTATTCAATCAAAAACAGACCTATTCGATCCATTTTCGCTCGAAAATGCCCTTTAAAAAAATACTATGGTCAAATTTCGAAGTTGTTTAACTTCAAATTCATCCCTTAGTAAATCTGCCCCTAAAACACAAATATTTACAAAATTCGTGTGTAGAGATCGAAATTCAATCAAATTCGATTGAATACCGATCGTACAATTTTTTCTGATACTCGAATATGCAAATTTGGCCACTTCGATTATCCAATAACGAATATTCGAATTATCTAATAGATCGAATGATCGTATATTCGATCATTCGACCATTCGATGATCGAAGGATTTTAAATTTTAAATTTCTTTGAATGCCTACTTCGCCAGATTGAACCTACCGAATACCAATAGAAGCCTATGAGAACCCCCCCATAGGCTTCTTTTGCAAAGACCTGCTGGAATACCATTCGTACGATCGAACGCCTCGATCGTTCAAATCATACAAATTTTTCGGAGGCTCAAAGACATAAGTACAATTTTTTTCGTGAAATCGAACAATCGGTATTCGATCGTACGATTTCATTGAGAAATCGAATATTGAGGAAAAAGATAGCCTAGAACTATTCGATAAGCATTAGATTCATCAAAATGCTTATCGAATTTCGAAGAGATTCGAGGTAGTTTGGGGGAATTTTAGTAAATTTGCCCATTAATTACTAAAGCTTACTTTCTGCCTAAAACAGACAAATGTAAAAAAGTCTTAAAATTAACATGCTAGCGGTAGATCCAATAATATGCTTACTGTAATTGACAAATAACACACACACGGAGAAACATTTATTGCACTAGCTCAGACAAAGTTTCACAAAGTAAGAGAGTGAAATATAGGCTAAGGCACTCCAAGGCTGGGGTTGGAAGGTAGACATGTTTTAAACTCAGGGATGAAGTAAGTCTAACTATTAAATTATTTTACATCACATAAAATTATATATTTTAAGGTTTAACTCTTTGCTAACAGTAAACATTGTTTTCTCAGTATAAAAAACATGTAACAGGCACATGTAAAACCATGTAACATATTGTAGATCTCTTTGATTTATTCAAGTCTGTGTTATACTAAATGCCAAGAATGTCAAGCATATGTCTTTTCTAAAAGAAGAAAATACCTTTTATGGACAACAGGGTTTCCTACATATGAAACAGAAAAAACTTCAAACATGTCAAGGATTTTTATAGAAACAGGCAAATTTGAAATAAGGTGGCCATTATGGTTCTGATCTTCTCTCTGTATATGTACTTCTTTCTAACAAAGATTTCTCTTAATATCCCACAGCCCCTGAGAAAATAATAATCTATCTGGTTTTCAATAACCCAAGAGCATGATCACTCCAGAGAAATGATAAAAAAACACAAGGAAAAGGCTGGAAGGCATGTGGTGTCTTGGGTTTCGCCTTTTGAATTAAGTCTCTGTTGTCTGAACAGCCAATCATACTGACAGACAAACAGGAGCTAGGGGCATTTAAGTATCAACATTCCTATAAAAGAAGATCCTGTATCAGTGGTCAGAATTATCAAAGCTGCACTGACGTTGGCATGATAACTAAGAACAGGAAATCATTACATAAGATGTAAACCAGGTTCACTTAAAAAAAAAACTGAGCCACACACACACACAGAAAACAGTCACATCAACTACATTCCAAATAATAGCAAAATGATGCTGAGGAGTAGTGTTTCTCTACTGCTCTTCTGCCAAAATATATGAAAAAAATAAAGAGAAAACCAAAGAAAAGCACTTAAAACACAAAGTAAAACACCATATGCAAATCTGGGATACAACCAGACCAAGATATGTGGATGTACATGCAATTAAATCTATCTTCAACTCCATACAAATATATATTAGTTACAATAGAGGAATAATTGTTTATATGCTTGCAAATATGGTACGTTTAAAGATTTGGGATCTTTAAATTGATTTTGCTTTAGGGACTAGTTAGGTATGCCTATAGGGTTCATACAAAGAATAGGAGGAAGAAAACATGTAGCTGCAGTACCATTTTAACTTCATAATAATAGAAATAAACACGCTGTCTTCAAATATTTGTATACACAAACTAATTGCTTAGCTTTGTCCCATTTGAGAAGAAGTATATTAGGAATATTTTGGATGAAATTTGTGTTTTTTACCAAAATGTTTGGTTTTACAAACTAGAGGATAGAAAGGTAAATTATGCATAGCCTTATTCATACTTAAAGGACAAGGAAAGTTAAACTAAAGAAGTAGCTAGAAATGTTGTACATGGTGTTTTGTGCTTCTGTGCCAGCCCAAGGCAACCACAGTCCTTTAGCAGTAAAGATATGTGTAGCTCCCCATCTTCTTTGCTGATTCACTGCACATGTTCTGAAGCTGCTGAGCTTAGGGAAACACTACCAATATACAGTACACATATAATAGAAATGTCACAATAAAAGGCTGATTAGTAATAAATACAGATAATTGCTACATGGCAGCTTAGAAACCAGTGCAAGTAGCAACAGAATTTAATAATCAGCCCTGTAGCATCAGCTTATATTACAGACCAACCTCATTTTCTGCTTGATAATTTGCAATAACTCCTAAGTTTAGCTTCTCAACAGCTGTTTAGAGCCCATTGAGCATGCGAATGTCACATACACTTTCCAAGATAGTAACCCCCTGTGACAAGTTTGAAGTCCTGGATCATTGCTGCTATTGACAAGCTGAAACTTTGGGCTGGTGCAGTAAGTTCAGTATATAGAATATGGCCTTTTTAGCCCTATTAATTGTTAAGGGTTAGTTCTCCTTTAAGCTGATCTGTGTTTCTCATTTGATACTACAAATACTTGGCCATGTTGTTCCCCGGTTGCTCCTCTTCACTGGTCAGCAATAAAATCACAGTGATAATAAGGTAAAGAAAGAAGAGGATCTTCTTATTACCTAGCTCTGTAATAATTGGTATGTGTGTTCCACTGTTTTTATCCTGACAGAATGAAATCAAAGGCAGCAGTTTGCCAGGCTTAGCTGAATTGAAGGAGTGTTATAAAGAGTCAGACAAAAACAACAGGAAGAAAGAGTGAGGCAAAGAATCAGCTTGGACATTAGGTTTGCCTTGAAAATAAGAGCACATTTCCAAATCAATGAATAAAGGTCCCCGTAGAGGTAAAGATATTTCTCTGCCGAACTACCAATCAATCATACATCTTACGGTTTTTCGTCCGACATCGGTCTGAACATTGATCAGCCAGGTTACAAAATCTTTATCGGTCCCCATGCAATCTACCTATGTTTGCCAAGCAGGCAGTGACCCTTCTGCTGGCAATATCGCCTGAAATGGTCTTTTTAGTTGATGGACACATCTGACATTTAAACGATCGTTTTGAGACAATCGTGGTCTCACGATAACCACTGGATCTTTTAAAAATCTTAACGTCTATGACCTGCTTTAGGGTTTTGAATGGGGCTAATACCCTTTAATTAAATTAATTCATAGTAAACAACAATAGCAAGAAACCCCTAACACCAGAAACACCTAAAATACACACAACCTCAAGTACTCCTTTCACTATATTATTCATAAGGTTTTGCATATTATAAATTTGTCTTTTTTTTGGTTCCAAAGTTGCTAGTGCAGATGTTTATATTGTGACTTAATAGTATCTCTGTACAAACGTGCCCAAATGGACAATAGGGTAGGCTTCTCATATTTGTGCCACCCTTAAAGAAGCTCACCAATGTGCAAAGAAAAAGTAGTATTGCTCATGAGTGGAAATTTGTTTTAAACAAATACCACCATATTATAATTGAATACAGGTTTAATTACTATCTGTTAAAGTAACAGAATCCCCAGCCAAGACCATAAATGCCATGTTCATTACATTTCTATTATATCTTGCATAAAATGTTTATAAACTACTAACACAGAATGTTGCAACATGAATGGACACATCTTTTGTCCTCTTAAAAGTTTGGAATTATTAAGAGTTAAAGGAATTGATCATGAATAACAAATACAAAAAAGCCTAATCTCATAAAAGAAACTTTAGGAATTTAATAAATTAAATATTCTGTACCATTTCTGAAAATAAAACTATACTTCATTATCCCTGTGTCATAAATCTGCGTAGAGGCAGATTTATCAAGGGTGGAATTTCGAAACAATGGAAGTTTTTTTTTTAACTCTTAAGTTTTTAATTTCAGGTGAATAGGCTTTATTCAAATAGTGGTGAATAGTTGAAGTTTAAAGAGACTGTATATGAAATTTCGATATTCAAAATTTTTGCAAATTCCCTAGTCGAAATACACAAAGATAGCTCGAAATTCCATTTTTTTTTTTATTCAAATTTTTATTCGAACCCTTGATAAATCTGCCCCTACCATCCCATTGCCAAGATGATATGATATAACAGAGCAAACTTTGGTATACAATGACTTACAGAAAACCTACATATAGACAGAGGGAGGGACAAGGAAGAGCAACTTTATTTAAGAAAGTGTTAGATTGTTTGTGATTGGTTATATTTCAAATGTTTCTTATTTTCCATGAGCTACATTTATTCAGTTTTTTTTATTCTTCTCCTTTTCAATTCAGTCAGTAATCATTCTTGTATAAAGTTAAGACAGGAACTGAACATCTTAGAGTTTCTGCATAGCAAACCTGTCTTTTGTTACTCCACACTGACACCAAACTTTCTGTTATTTGCTTAAATATCACTGGATGCCTTTTCCAAGTACTTCATAAGATTTCTTAAAAAATTATCCACCAAGACTCTCATGCACTGAAATAGAATTTTTCATACAGACTTGGAAACTAATGCACACAATGTCCTTCTCTCTGATTGATACAGAATAGATGGATAACTATATAGGTATGGTTAAGCAACATGTCTTTGTTCTGCCTTGCTACCTGCCATGTTAAATCAACGCATACTTCAGCATACAGTCTGCCCATATCTATGTCTGAGTGACCTCCAAGTAAGAGCAGAATAAAATACTCCTATGTGCCCCTCTAAGCCTCATCCCATGAATATGCCACTGCTGAACACATGTAGCACTGTATAAACAGGCCCGGATTTGTGGAGATGCCACCTAGGCCCGGCAGGATTGTGCCCAACCACACACACATTAGTTCAGAAATGTAAATTTCCTGTGTGCCAATTCCCATTGCTCTGTTCTGATGATGAAAATTTGAGCAAATAAAAGGGAGGGGACAGGGGTGACAAACGACAGAGGGTCTAGGGGCGCCCGCTAGGTCAATCCGGCCCTGTGTATACATGGAAAGCACAGATCATTGTGCTCCATTCTGGAGTGCTTACCACAAAATACACATTGGCTAATTATCTGATTTAATCCCTGAGCTGACAGTGCAAGACTACAACTGACACAGACTTTTACCAGAAAATTGTAATGACAGAAAATGTTGAGTAGTGATGAATTTGTGGTGTTTAATAAAACCAAAAATATTCAATATTCAAAATCCATTATAATCTAAGGGAAAATTAAAATACATTGCAGTTTAGAAATTTTTAGCTACGCAATAGCATATGCATTGCCCTACATCAGTGGATTTATACTATGCTACAACAGTTCTAAACAAGGCACCAACTTTTTTCTATCACTAGTGTAATATCCATATATCATTTAATGCTTTAGTTTTCCCTTAGTTTAGGTGGCACTCGAGCCATTCATAAATGTGCTCACTGCTGACCAAAGAAATGGAGGTGGCCTGGGTCAGCCAGTGCCTTCTGCTTCTGCCTTCTGTGACACTTAGGGGCAGATTTCTCAAGGGTCAAACATTAAATTTGAATTCACACATTCGAGTTTTAATCCCCTTATTCGCATGTAAATTTGAATGTGAGATTTTTCACACAGGAAGCAGTCCTAATTTGAATATTCACCACCTAAAACCTGACGAGTTCATGTACAGATCAATGGCAGAGGTCCATTGAGCCATTTGCAGATGTTAATAGACTTCCTGACATTCGAGGTTTTATTTTCAGGAGAAAAACTCGATTTGTATGAATCGAAAATGATTTGAATCTTCAGGTCAGAACCATTCAATTGAATACTAGACATTCAAATTTTTTCTTAAACAACCTCCCGGTTTAATTGCGAGTATATTCGAATTAAAAAAATTCACATGAATTCGAACTTTTGATAAATGGGCCTCTAAGGGCTGCATAATTATAAAGGCACAGAAAAAGTGGTACAGTCAAGCTGGTGCCAGGTACCCCGCTGTGAGCATTAGGGCACTAGCCTGCTACTGCATGCTGCCTACAATGGGCAGTTCGTGTAGTCTAGACAGTTTAGGGGCTGTAGGCCCACAACTAGCTTCATGATGGTAAATGCAAACCATAATTTCCATCAGAGATATTTGAAAGCTTTTGGTGTATGTTGTTGGTATAAGTTGGTGGTAGAGTCCTGCATCGGGTAGGCACGGGTACCTGCAGAATATCTGAAAGGTGGTCAGGTTTTGGGCAGAAATTTCTGATTGCCTGATTCTGCAGGTAACCAGTCTGGCTAATTTGCAAGACTGGTTCCTCTACCTCTCCCCTGAGTCTGTGACACAACTTCTGGTTTTCGCTGGTGACAGTTCCAGGGGTAAGTGAGCTATTTGCAGGCGGGTAGCGGGTCTAGGTGGGGAGCATAATGGGTGGCGGGCATGGGATGGGCCGGGTTGCAAGTCAGATAGTTTGGGTCTGCCCAAACAGACTTGACCAGGACTCTATTTTGTGGGACCTCTAAAAATCTGGGTTTGAGTTTGCTAATAATATTGAAGGAACAGAACAGTGTAAAAAATAAAAACTGTATAAATAAATAAATACACAGGCTGTGCAATATAAAAAGTGTTTCTAATATAGTTAGTTAGACAAAAAATGTAATGTATAAAGGCTGGAGTGACTGGATGTCTAATATAATAGCCAGAATCCAACATCCTGCTTTTCAGCTCTTTAACTTTGAGTTACAGTAGTCAGTGACTTGAAGGGGGACCACATTAAAGGGACCACATGGGACATAACTGTTCAGTGAGTTTGCAATTGATCCTCAGCATTCAGCTCAGATTCAAAAGCAACAGGTATGGCCCGTGTGGCCCTCCCTCAATTCAAAGGGAAAACAAGAGAGCTGAAAAGCAGGAAGTTGGATTCTGGCTATTATGTTACACATCCAGTCACTCCAGCCTTTATATATTATATTTTTTGTTAACTAACTATATTAGAAACATTTTTTATTTTGCACAGCCTGTCTATTTAAACAGTTTTTATTTTTATACCCAAGTGGTTTTCAGAACACTTCACACATACATTCATGCAACTCTCAAAAGTAACACTTGTGTCTAGGAGTTGCACGACACATTGGTAATCCCATCACAGTAACTACACAGAATCAAATTCAGATGTCCCCTCTTTGAAGAGTTACAATATGCCATTGTGATTGGATTAGTGGAAGAGTTTATATGACGAGAACTTCCCATACCAGTCACCTGAACTGAAGAAGCAGCTCAGATGAGTAGTGAAACGTCTTCAATAGTTACTCAGCAAGTCCAGTTGTTTTAGAATTACTTATATTAGATATACCATGACCTGGATGAATGTAAATGTTCATAGTCATATTGCCATTCAATTTGGAGAGAATACTCTAAAACTGGTTTGGAAATATGAAAGAGCAGCAAGAAAACTGTCGGACTATGAAACCATCTACGCTTTACTCTCAGATGCTGACATCAGGGACTCACCCCTTGTAGCCTACACCTGGGTTCCACCATAAAATTCACAGAGCCAACAAGATTCTACAAAAAGCCCAAAAGCATCTACTAAATGAAGAGTCAGACAGATCAAATTTACCATTGAGGCCCTTAAGCAGAAAGTTGAATGTCTGAAACAGAGTCTGGCAAAACAACTGTCTGATGGGACTCTGGAAATGGTGGTTGGTTTTGTTGAACATGCACAGATGGCCCAACACATTAAGAGTAAGGAGAGACAAATAAGCACATTCACCACCTTACTGTCACGAAGCAGCAGTTGTAAAAGCCAGAAGAACTAACCTGGAGGCAGAACACCAAAGACACGTGGGTAAAGCACCTATCTGAAAGGGTATTAACTCAGCTGGAAAAGGACGTGCTAGCCAAGTGGTTAAACTATGCAGTGACACCAGAGCAGAGTGAGGGGGGCATACAGATTACCAGCTAAGGAGGTCCTTCTGTTATAAGGAAAACAGACTAATATTAACTAAACATATAATTCCCCTCAAAGTAATGTACATTTAAAAAGTAAAAGTAGTAACCTCTGCTGTATGCTAGCAAATGCACATAAGGTTACAAAGAAAAATTTTCATTGGTGTATGCTACAAACCACCTCGTATTGACGATTATGAAGCCCAGCTACTTTTACAAATAGAAGCAGCTTCACAACTAGGTCACGTTATTATTTTGAGTGACTTCAATTATCCGGATATTGACTGGGGTAATGGGGTTGCCAAGACAGATAAAGCTAGTAGGTTTGTAAATATGTTAAATGACAACTTTTTATCCCAGCTCGTTCAAGAACCTACTAGGAATAACTCTCTTTTGGATATTGTAATAACTAATAATACTGAACTCATCTCTAGCATTTGTGTGGGTGAGCATTTAGGGAAAAGTGATTATAACATGGTCTCCTTTGAGATTCTGTTGCAGAGGCAATTCTATAAGGGAGTAACTAAAATTTCAGGCGTGCAAACTTTGACAGTACAAGAGCATATCTGCAACATATTAAGTGGGAGATGCTTTTCACAGGGTTAAACACTGAACAAAAATGGGAAGTCTTTAAAATGCTGCTTAATAAATATACGTCAGTATATTCCGCTTGTAAGCAAGGAACGTTGTTGCAAAGCAAAACCTTTTTGGTTCAATAGAAGTGTTGGTCTTGAGGTGGGTAAGGCTTTCAAGTTAGCTGGGACAGCCGAATCATTTATAAGGTACAAGGAGGCCAATATATCATACAAAAAAGCTAACAGGCAAGCTAAAATCGATAAGGAAAAGAATATAGCGGTAAGCAGTAAAAAGAAACCAAAATTATTTTTTAAATATATTAATAGTAAAAAATTGCAATAGGAAAGGGTAGGACCTTTATTATCAGAGGGGGGTCTGCTGGTTGATGAGAACAAACAAAAAGCTCAGATTCTGAATGCATAATTTTCGTCTGTCTACACAAATGAGGAACCAGCTAATGAAGGATTCCATATTAATAGTCCCAATTCTAATAATACATCTAATGATGCATGGTTCACACATGCTGAAATTCAAAAGAGACTAGAACATGTTAAGATAAAGAAAGGTCCAGGGCCAGATGGGATTCATCCCAGGGTAATTAACGAGCTTAGCTCTGTGATGGTAGGAAAGCTTTTCAAAGGATTAATAAAGGATAGGATACTGGAATTCATAGCAAATAACAATACTATGAGTTTGTGCCTGCATGGTTTTATGCGTAATAGATCTTGCCAGACTAACTTAATTTCATTTTATGAGAAGGTAAGCGGGGACCTCGATTCTGGGATGGCTGTGGATGTGATTTACTTAGACTTCGCTAAAGCATTTGATACAGTGCCACACAGAAGGTTACTGATTAAATTAAGGAATGTTTGGCCTGGAACATAGTATTTGTAACTGGATAGAGAACTGGCTAAAAGATAGACTACAAAGAGCGGTGGTAAATGGAACATTTTCTAATTGGACCAGTGTTGTCATTGGGGTACCGCAGGGCTCTGTACTGGGTCCCTTGCTTTTTCAACTTGTTTATTAATGACCTGGATGTGGGCATTGAAAGTACGGTTTCTATTTTTGCAGATGATACTAAATTGTGCAGAGCTATAGGTTCCATGCAGGATGCTGCCACTTTGCAGAGTGATTTGTCTAAGCTGGCAAACTGGGCAGCAATCTGGAAAATGAGGTTAATTAATCCTTCGAAAAGCTTTCCTACCACCGACGTCAGACTAACTGGCCTATAGTTTTGAGGCAGAGAATGGGGTCCCTTTATGAATAGCAGCACCACATTAGCAATTCGCCAGTCTTTCAGCACCATCCCAGACCTCAATAAATCCTGAAAAATTATTTGGAGAGCTAAGCTTGTTAATTACCCTGGGATGAATCTCATCTGGCCCTGGACCTTTGTTTATCTTAACATGTTCTAGTCTCTTTTGAAATTCAGCATGTGTGAACCATGCATCATTAGATGTATAATTAGAATTGGGACTATTAATAAGGAAACCTTCATTAACTGGTTCCTCATGTGTGAAGACAGACGAAAATTATGCATTCAGAATCTGAGCTTTTTGTTTGTTCTCATCAACCAGCTGACCCCCCTCTGATAATAAAGGTCCTACCCCTTCCTGTTTCAATTTTTTAATATATTTATAAAATAATTTTGGATTCTTTTTACGGCTTACTGCTATATTCTTTTCCATATCGATTTTAGCTTGCCAGATAGATGTTTAGCATGATTTATTGGCCTCCTCTGTACCTTATAAATGATTCGTCTGTCCCAGCTAACTTGAAAGCCTTAAAAGCACGTTTTTTCTTACCCACCTCAACACCAACACTTCTATTGAACCAAAAAGGTTTTGCTTTGAAACAATGTTCCTTGCTTACAAGCGGAATATACTGACATGTATATTTATTAAGCAGCATTTTAAAGACTTCCCATTTTTGTTCAGTGTTTAAACCTGTGAAAAGCATTTCCCACTTAATATGTTGCAGAGATGCCATTTATACTGTCAAAGTTTGCACGCCTGAAATGCAATGTTTTAGTTACTCCCTTAAAGAGTTGCCTCTGCAACAGAATCTCAAAGGAGACCATGTTATGGTCACTATTTCCTAAATGCTCACCCACACAAATGCTAGAGATGAGTTCAGTATTATAAGTTATTACAAGATCAAAAAGAGAGCTATTCCTAGTAGGTTGTTGAACGAGCTTGGATAAAAAGTTGTCATTTAGCATATATACAAACCTACTAGCTTTATCTGTCTTGGCAACCCCATTACAGTAAATGTCCAGATAATTGAAGTCACCCATAATAATAATTTGACCTAGTTGTGAAGCTGCTTCTATTTGTAAAAGTAGCTGGGCTTCATACTCGTCACTACGAGGTGGTTTATAGCATACACCAATGAAACTTTTCTTTGTAACCTTATGCCCAGTCGAAATATCTACCCAGAGGGATTCCAAACCCTCACCTCACCTTGCCCGTAATGGTTATTTCTTTAGTGCATGGCTTTAATTCAGGCTCTACATACAAACACACTCCCCCCCC
>CM044443.1:56101075-56120924 GCA_024363595.1 Xenopus borealis | reverse complement strand
GGAGTCCCAGGGGTTCTATTTATACAGTCTGTTCAGGTGCAACTAATCAAACACCACCCCTCAAACTGAGGGAAAACTAACTGCAAAATAAAGCAGGCTGTGACAAACTATAGCACACCAAACTTTGCTATTTAGCACCAAAAACAGAAAGAAATATATAAAAAAATTAAACCACTTAATGGACGAAGCCGAAAAGTCTATACGATGGTCCAAACAAAAACCCTTTATTTATAGGGATAAACCAGATACAATGCTTGCCAGGAAACTAAACAATTATTCACAACCACCGAAGACCACTGCTATGCGAAATAGTCAAGGGCAATTGTCCTCATTTCCCCAAGATATCCTGCAAACATTTTATGACTTTTACATGGAATTATATGGAAACACACAGGAAAAGAAAGCCTGTAAGATAGATTCAGAGGCTTTCTTAGAACAGTTAGACCTCCCAAAACTGAACCAACTAGACTTAGAAACCTTAAACGCAGAAATCGCAACAGATGAAGTAGAGTGGGCCCTCAAACATATGAAAGCTAAGTCAAGCCCAGGCCCAGATGGTTTTCCCCTGGCATACTATAAGAAATATGCAGAATTACTCATACTTCACTTGACTGCAGTTTTCAGTGAAATTTTGGAAGGCCATTCTATTCCATCATAAATGCTAGAAGCAACAATTTGTTTGTTACCCAAGCCCAAGAAGGATCACACTGACCCACAAAACTTTAGGCCAATATCTATAATTAATGTTGACATGAGATTACTGGCTAAAATAATGGCTAACAGACTAAACAAATACATGCCAAAACTGATACACCCAGTCCAGTCCGGCTTTATCCCATATAGACAAACAGCAGACAACATAAGGAGACTTATAAGCACCATAGACTACGTTAATTCAAAAACATTACAAAGTATAATCTTATTATTGGTCCTAAAAAAAGCATTTGATTCAGTAAAATGGTCACATTCATCATGCATTCCTATTATTTGGAATTAAGGGAAAATTCATCAACATGATAAGAGTGCTTTATTCAAACCCCACAGCTAAAATTAAATGCATGGGCCTCCTCTCTCCTAACTTTCCAATCTTACGATTTTTTGCACTGGCAGTAGAACCCTTGGCCCAATTAATCAGACAAGACCATAATATCAGTGGAGTCCAAATTAAAGATATAGAATTGAAAGTGAGCCTGTATGCGGATGATATCTGCTTAACAATAACCAAACCATAGACATCTCTCCCCAATTTGTTCGCCTTATTAGAGAGATTTTCTTATATATCTGGCTTAACAGTAAACATTTCCAAATCCCAAGCAATGCCATTAAATACTCCTAAACAAGTGATCATACCTTGGAGTCAACATCACATCAGTGTACACAACACTATAAAACCAACTACCCCAAACTAATTAAGAAATTGAGTAAAGAACTTGAAGAATGGTCCCGATATGCTATATCATGGTTCGGGAGAATTCACGCAGTGAAGATGACCCTAGTACCCAGAATATTATATGCATTTCGAGTGTTACCAGTAGCAATTAAAACAAATGATATTACTTATCTCCAAAGCAAAATAAATAAAATTATTTGGTCCCATAAACCTCCACACATGAACAAACACACTATGTACAGACCTCCTATAAATGGAGGTTTAGACCTACCCAATTTACTAATATATTACAAAGCTGCAATGGCATCTACTACACAGTGAGAACCGATGGGTTCAATTAGAAGCACTATTAGCACACCCTACTGACCTAACATTTTATCTGTGGATGGATAAAAAACAAATTAAATCTATCCCAGTGACTAGCTCAGTGTTAAAACACACAATCAAAACATGGCATGATATTTTACATAAATTCCATAACATCCTGACTCCAACTGGATGATAATCCGTTTCTCACGCGTTATGCTACTCCTGCATTCCAATGTTGGAAAGAAAATGGTATTAATAGAGTAAAGGACATGTTATTATCCACAGGGATCAAGTCACTGGAATATCTACAATTTACTTAAACATTTCACAAAAAGGGAAATTTACAGATATTCACAACTGGCTCACTATATCAAATCAATACATACATCCCTTAAACATAGACCATCTACATTATTAGAAACATATTCCCAACAGGCGGGAAGAGTAAAAGGAACCATTTCTGTTTTATATGAACATCTAACGTCAATGTATACTGAAGATCACTTAAAATATATGGCAGATTGGGAGACAGATTTAGGACACTCAATCCCTCAGCAAGAATGGAATATAATTTGGAAAACCGTCTCAAAAATTTCTCTCAATACAGCTATAAAAGAGTCAGCTTACAAAGTGATGATGCGCTGGTATATCACCCCAGCTCAAAAACATAAAATTGATCCCAACTCCCTTAATACCTGTTTTAGAGGATGTTCAGAAACTGGAGACTATATTCATACTTGGTGGACATGTCCTATAACTGTTACATACAGGGAAAAAGTTTTTAAAATAATTGGAACTGTATTTAAGAAAGCTATTACTCCAGAGGCTACCATAGCACTGCTAGCTCGTCCAACTAAAGAGCTTACAAAAATTCAGAATATTCTGATGGGTCAAATCCTAGCAGTAGCAAGAATTAATTTAGCAAAACATTGGCTTCAAAAGACTATAGATACTCAAGGAATGGTAGAAAGAATTAACCAAACACAGAATCTGTTATATATGATGGCTTTATTGGCAGACACAGTTGAAAAACACACACAAATCTGGGCTCCATGGAACAGTTTTATACAATCATGAGAGACTAATAACAGCAATAACCTGGTATCAATTAAAGGAAGAACACTGGTAAAAGCAATTTAATGTTGTTGACAGCCCATATTAACCTACCCTCATGATAAAACAATTACATTGAAAGAATTGCATGTTACATCATCTGTAATTGAATATGTTAACGAAAAATAAGAGATAAAAAAAAAAAAAAAATTAAACCACAGTATTTAAATATACCACCTTATTATAAAATAACAGTTAATATCAAATACTTTTCAGTCGGTTTTTTGTTTTTAGTTGCTTTTTCCAGTCAGCAGCCTGTTTGAAGCAGGACAAAGGACATTTCAAATTAGATTTGTTTTGTTTTTAGGTCTAAACTGTCATGGATTGCCTTTGATGCTGGGGGTAAACGTCAGTCCAGGGACCACAAATTCAATGGAATTTGGTAGGGACTCCCCTTTTTAGGTACATTAAGTAGTCAGTCTTGCAGGTATCCTGCATTATCATTTTCCAAGTGGAGAAGGCCTAAGGTGTCAACTCTCCAATTTTGAGTAATTAATCTTTTAGCTAGTGATAATGCCTCAAGAAGGAAGAGTGTCTGGTATTGATTTAATTTAAGATCCTGTAACATGGCCAAGACACATACTTTAGGTGTTCTGGGAATTGTCACCTGTAACACCTCTTCTAATGTATCTTGTATTTCTCTCCATTATGAAGTAAGTTTGGTGCAGCTCCACAGCATGTGTATTAAAGTGGACCTGTCACCCAGACACAAAAATCTGTATAATAAAAGTCCTTTTCAAATTAAACATGAAATCCAATTTCAAATTTTTATTTAACCATTCATAGCTGTTTTAAGCTCATTTAAAAATCTCAGCTGTCAATCAAATATTGTCTGCCCCTCCTCTATGCCTTAGGCATAGAGGCGGGGCAGATAATTACTTTCACTTTCCATTCAGCACTTCCTAGATGCCACTGCTCCCCACACATTCCCCCAGTTCTCTTAACCATTTAATTGTGTAGCCAGGACATGGTGATAGACATCGGGTCCACCATTCTGGTGCAAAAACAAGATTCTGAGATGATGCAAGGCTTGCCTTAACAGTGTCCACAAAATGGCTCCTGCCTGCTTGCTATAATTATGAATTCCCAGACTGAAGAAAACAAGATTAAAATTCATATCGTGTAATTAATGTTCATTTTGCTTGACTAATGTGATAAAATAGGATTTTGAATATTTTTTTGGGGTGACGGGTCCACTTTAAAGTTACTCTATCCAAAGCACACCTGGTGCAAACATCTGGGGTGTTGTCATTGATGTAATGGAGTCTGACAGGCGTGTAATAAGCCCTGTGGAAAATATATAGCTGAATTAGCCGTAGTCTATAGTTGGGGGATACTAACTGAGGGGCCTCCTGCGCTTCCTGCCATTCCTCATCTATAATTGGGCCCACATCTACCTCCCATTTACTTTGTAGCCCCTCAAAGTTGTTGTCATGTACTTCTTGTAGCAACTTGGCATATAACATTGTAATTGTGAAAATGGGATTAGTTTACCCTCGTGCCACACATCACCTAACGTTGTCACACCTCGTTCTGACTAGAGTCTCATTGGGCCTAATTTTACCAGCAGCGGATAGTTATGGTTATTCTATATTGGTGTAAGTGGGTCCATGACAGGAGATTTAGTAAGTGCATTCGCCATTTTCCATACCTTTCGTAAGGAATTGATGGAGGGGAGAGTAGCTCTTGAGATGCAGTGGTAGATTTCCCTATGATCCAACTCATTTGTAAAGCCAGTCAGCTGGGCCCACAGCGAATGTAATACTTTATGATGCGATTCTTCCACCCACGTAGTTAGGTGGCACAGTTGTGCTGCCAGATAATATAGATACATATCTGGAAGGGCTAAACCATCTCTGTTTTAGCTCCCACTAAAGTTTCTAGCTTCAGGCGTGGTCTGGAGTGGGTCCACACCAGTTTCCTAAATATAGCATTAATTTTAACAAAGTACAATTTTAGTATCTATACAGGGGCTTGTTGTAGTATGTAGAGTAGCTTAGGTAGAATAATAATTTTTATAAGATGTATCCGTCCTGTAGGACCTATTGGTAGGTTAGCCCATGACAATCTTTTGGGACATCCAATCATTCAAAGGGTTGAGGTTAAGCGTTACGTATTGTTGAGGGAAGGCTGTAACCCTTACTCCTAGGTAGGTGAATTCTGAAACTACCTTAAAAGAAAAGGTAATCTGTCTTTCTTCCTCTGAAAGTGGGTCCAACATAAGGGCGGTGGATTTGATTTATTTATTACCAGGCCAGAAAACAGCACCAAATTCTGCCAATACATTCAGGGCGTGAGTTAGTGATTCTCCTCTATCTCCCAGGTACAGGCGGGTATTATCGGCATATAGTTGAATACAATCCTCTCTATTGCACAGAACAAACCCTGTTATATTTTTATGAGATCTAATGAGGCAGGCTAGCGGCTCGATGGCCAAAGCGAATAGTAGAGGGGAAAGTGGACAGCCCTGTCTAGTGCCTTGATGGAGATGGAAGGAAGGGGTAGACATGCTGCATGTTTTGATAGAGGCAGTGGGTGCATTATATAGTAGTTTAACTATATCAATGTAATTTGGCCTGAATTCCTTTAACAGTTGCCATAGGGAAGGCCATTCAACAGTGTCAAAAGCCTTGGCAATGTCCAGGGCAACTACAATCCTCTGGCCCTGGTTATCATGAGAGAGGGACAGGTTAGTATACAGTCTACAAATATTTAGGGCTGTAGATTTGCCTGGCATAAACCCGGTTTGGTCTTCATGGACCAGGTGATGAATCACTCTACTTAATCTCGTGGCCAGGACCTTAGCTAAGATTTTAATATCAGTTGTAAGTAGAGAGAGTATGCATCACATTGTTTGGGGTCTTTACCGGGCTTGTTAAGTAGTACAATTGTGGCATTGTACATTGATGGTGGTAGTGTTTGGCGCTGCACCGCATCTTTAAGGGTTTCACACAACTTTGTGGTAATTTCTTTTTAAATCATTTATATATTTCAATTGGTAGGACATCTGGCCAGGATACCTTACCATTCGGAAAGGCGTTTATTGCTTTGGATATTTCTTGTGCTGAGATATCCACATCTAGGGTATTGACCTGTTCTGACGTTAGAGAAGGCAGGTGAATGTGAAGTACGCAGCTATTTCTCCAGGGTAAGCTGTTGTTTTGGATGTATAGAGATGGGTATAAAAGTCATGTACAATCCTTAGTACCTCCCTGGGTTGATTATGTAGCATTCCCTGTGAGTCAAAGTTCAGTGTTTACTGGGGGGGGGGTAGATTGCCCCCTGGCCATATATGCTAATAGTTTTCCTGCCTGTTCACCTTGTTTATAGAAGTTAGTCTTAGAAAAAAGCAGTTTCCTCTTAGTTTTTTCCTGCATATGTGCTGAATATACCTGTTCTGCTTGTCGCAACGTTAGTAATATGGGTGGCGAGGGATCTGAGTGCATACGGGCAGAGAGGGTATCCACCTCTTGACTTAGCTGCATCTCTAATCTATGTGAGGACTTGAAAGCCTCCCATATATTCGAGGTACTAACAGGGGTGTGATCTAAGGAGAAGTATTCCTTAATGGAGTTATCGTTTGCTGCATTGTTAATTATAATGTTGAGCCAGACCGGGTTAAAGGACCATTGTCCATTACCATGGGTAGTGGGACCAGAATGCCAAGTTATTTTAAGAGGGGCATGGTTGGAGATACCTCTGGTCAAATAGTGTGCGCCTTGTATAATTGAGAGGAGACCTCTGGAAAGAATTATAATGTCTAACCTTGATAAAGAGTGAGTTGTGCAAAAGAATGAGAATCCGGGCTGTGAGGGATGACAGTGACGCCACACCTCAATCAAAGAAACGCCATCAAGGCTGCTAGGTTAGAAGACCTGGCATTGGGAGTGTTTCCTGAGCTCCTTACTCTGTCCAGTTGTTCATTTAAAACTGTGTTAAAATCGCCTCTGCATAGAATTTGAGCTCATCGAAAATCCGCTATACTGTATATTTTACAAACTGAATAGGACATTTGTCCGTGTATGGAGGTGGAATGTATAAATTGGCCAAAATAGGGGTCAGATGTCAAAGACAATAGCTGTGTCAGGGCCCGAAGGCGTAGTTTGGAGTGCGGACCAAGGAGGAAGCAGTACAAGCCAGCAAGTTCGAGGTACCAGGGGTTGAGGCGAAAGAGTAGTCGATATCCAGGCAAATAGGTCAGTCCAATCAGATGCGGGTCAAAACGGAGAAACAGGCCGAGGTCAAACACAGAAGACAATAGAGGATAATCAGAAGTCACACCCAGGAATGCAGAAGCAGTCACTTCCGGCGCTGGTGCGTCGCTTCTGACGCTGGTGCGTCGCTTCTGACGCGGGCGCTTCACTTCCGGCGCTGGCGCGTCGCTTCTGACGCCGGGGCGTCGCTTCCGGCGTGACCATCTGCATGGATCGTGTGTGAGCCGCCATTTTGGGAGGACCGAAGCCGAGGACCCAGGTAAGTGGAATTCCTGACAAGCTGAAAGTGGACAGATTTTTTTACCAATATCGATACCCCACCTGTGTAAGGGGAGTACATGGCATGGAAAGCCCACTCCACAAATGGATGTCTGAGGGAGAGAATCTTACTTCATGTAAGGTGGGTTTCTTGCAGTAGTATGACATCTGCATCAAGTGATTTAACCTGATCTAGCACCAATTTTCTTTTTACTCGGTCATTTAAGCCCTTTACATTCCAGGAGAGTAGAGAGAATTTTAAATTAAATGCCATGGGGAGGAATTTGGCAATAGGGCAAAAAGGACCACTCAGACCTGTATTGTACAGAGATATGCAAACATTTCAATTCCACCTGTTTAGCTTTTAACATTTCTGGCACAATTTTGGAGGCAAGGCATAGAGGCTACCAGGGCCTGCGAGGAGTGGTGGTAAATGGAACATTTTCTAATTGGACCAGTGTTGCTAGTGGGGTACCACAGGGCTCTGTACTGGGTCCCTTGCTTTTCAACTTGTTTATTAATGACCTGGATGTGGGCATTGAAAGTACGGTTTCTATTTTTGCAAAAATAATATAAATGCAAGTTATACACTAAATGGTTGGGAGTTTCCTTAAATGAGAAGCATCTAAGGGTGTTTGTAGATAACACGTTGTTTAATTCTGGGCAGTGTCATTCTGTAGCTACTAAAGCAAATAAAGTTCTGTCTTGCATAAAAAAGGGCATAAACTCAAGGGATGAAAACATAATTATACCTCTTTATAGATCCTTAGTAAGACCTTATCTGGAATATGCAGTGCAGTTTTGGACTCCAGTCCTTAGGAGAGATGTAAATGAGCTGGAGAGAGTGCAGAGACGTGCAACTAAACTGGTTAGAGGGATGGAAGACTTAAATTATGAGGGTAGACTGTCCAGGTTGGAGTTGTTTTCTCTGGAAAAAAGGCGCTTGCGAGGGGACATGATTACACTTTACAAATACATTAGAGGACATTATAGTCAAATATCAGGGGACCTGTTTACCCATAAAGTGGATCACCGCACCAGAGGCCACCCCGTCAGACTAGAAGAAAAGGACTTTCATTTGAAGCAGCGTAGGTGGTTCTTCACAGTGACGGTGAGGTTGTGAAATGCACTGCCGGGTGATGATGTGATGGCTGATTCTGTTGATGCTTTTAAGAGGGGCCTGGATGATTTTTTGGACAGACATAATATCAAAGGCTATTTTGATACTAAACTCTATGGTTAATATAGCTATGGGCATATATGGTTTGTGTGAAAGAGTGGAGATGTGTGTGTGTGGATGCTGGGTTTTAATTTGGAGGGGTTGAACTTGATGGACTTTGTCTTTTTTCAACCCAATTTAACTATGTAACTATGTACTATGCAAACATTTTAGGACTACCCGTTTAACTTTTAACCTTAATAACTGGATAACTGCATCCCCTGCACAGAAGTGTGGGGAGTCCCCCCCTTTCTGCCAAACCCCAACCATGGCAGAATTTGATCCCAAACAGACCAACAAAACACATTCTTAGTGAAACATAGTTAAACCATTTAAATGCTGTACTTGACAGCTGAGAGGGTTCCAAACACAGTTTAATTGTCTTGGGCCCACCGGCCAGCTACCCGAGTATAACATGCGTGACACATTAAGAGATCTAGGGTGCAGTGCTAGGAGTATCTTGTTAAATTGGGCCAAGCCTATGGAGGGTATAGTGTGATACCAACGTATCTAGAGTATATCTTTGCGGCTCAGCTAAGGTAAGATGTATAGCACCCTGTTTGCAAAGAGGGACAACATTAGTATTGTGCGAACTATATGCTCACGTGTCACGTAGACACCCGGGAGAAGGTGCAATGATCTTAATGTTCAGTCCTGTAACACAAATTTGTAATCCAAATTGGAGAAATCATGAGGACTTCTGGAAGATAAACTTTATATTTTCGCACTATCCAGCCACACTGAGACCTCCTGTGGGGAAGAAAAAAATTGGGTGCTGCCATTCATCTGGATCTGAAACTTAGGAGCAGGGTATAGCATGGCATATTCGACTTTCCTTTCCCTCAGACGTTTCTTGACCTCTTGGAACTGTGACCTTTGCCTTTGGACCGCAAAAAAGTTGGGATACAGAGAAATCCTGGTATTCTGGAAAGTAACCTTCTGCATGTTTCTTGCCATCCTGAGTAGGGCATCTCTGTCTTTAGTATTTAGTAATGGTGCAATTAAGGCCCTAAGGGGGGCCCCTGGGACAGGAAGGCGCATCAGAATCCTGTGGGCCCTCTCTACTGTGAAGGCCGGGGAGAGCAGGGGGACTTCAAAGGTTTCTCTTATCCAGGATTCTAGGATTTTTTCTGGCTCAGTTCCCTCTACTCTTTCTGGAAATCCCACAAACTGTATATTGTTCCGACGTAGACGGTTTTCAAGATCATCCGATTTTGCTTGGCATATTGTGAGTGCTTACTGGAGATCGCTAATCTGTTGTGGGACAAGTGCACATGTGTTTTCTAGTGTGTTGATACGATGCTCAGCTTCCAAAGTACATTCCCAGAGTTTTTGAATGTCCTGTTTAAGAATAAAGAACTTTAAGCTCCTCAGTTTTGGCAGTAATAAGTGTTGTGCAGGTGTCCCTAGTCACTTTTATCTCAGCAAGCAAATCTGCCAGTGTTGGTTCTTGTATTTCAGCGGGACTATGCGCAGGAGAGGATCCTGGAGAGGGTAGTGTAGATGGCCCACTATCATCTCTACCAGGTCCACTTTCACGGGCAAATCTTCCTAACCTTGCTGCCACCTCCAGGGCTTTTTTAAAGAATTTGTTAGGACCCATCACGGCGTGAGGAGGTAAAGTCAGCCAAAGAGGTCAGGTATAGGCTGAGATGAAGCAAAACTTTATCTCGCCGGGGAGAACTTGGTGCTGGCCAGCAGAGCATACGTCCTCTCACATAGGTGTGGTAGCTACACCATTGGGGGGTTCTTAGTTAGCCCTTAGAATAGGCCTCAGACTGGTAGGGGGTTAACCACTCACTGTATTCTCGGAGTGTGTTCTGTTGTGGAATCTCTCTTCAGCTATTATGGCTACTGTAAACAGTCCTTGGGCATTTACTTTGCCTGAAGGACTTATTAAATAGCCTGCTGTATGGATGATATGCTTTTAGGTGCTGGGATATTGTTGCAATTGTAGTACACAGGACTCAGGAGCGTGGATATTCAAGGGGGAATCACAGGTATTTATTTGCCCCACTCACTTGGCCTGGCCCTTTCTTGCAAATTAAAGAGTGTGTCGTCTGCACCCTCCTTCACCAAAGGTTATTTTATTAACATGTATTTCTATAGCGCCAACTTGTTGCGTAGCGCTGTTTGAATATTCTTGGAGTAGTTTTCCACTAGCTCTAAATCAAGCCTACCAAAGCCCAAAGCACAGGCTGTATACGGGCTGCTTATATGTTTAAGGGCAATACAAGGGGGCCCCCAGGGCTCCAGTCCACTCACCCCACCTCGTCAGCTATCTTTGTGTCGTTACAGTAAAGCTTCCCATTCATGTCCAGAAGGTCCAGAATGCTAGTTGGTTCCCGGCCGGGGACTGCACGCTTCAAACTACAGCGCTCTCGGGTCAGCAGTTCAGAGCGGAGAGTCCGGCGGATCCCTCCTGAGGCAATCTGGGCAAGAATATTATGTGCTGGGTGGTATGGGAGGAGAGGAAGGAGCAATTTTGTAGCTGAAGCCCCAGAGAACCCCAAACATCCGGCCACTTTTTGCTTGGCAAGCCACGCCCCCAGTTAGGCAAGTTTAAAGACTTAAAATGTTGAACTTGATGGACGTGTGTCTTTTTTCATCCTAACTTACTCTGCTAATATTAGCCATTTTACAACATACTAAAAGTTACCTTAAAGGGATCCTGTCATGGGAAAAAAATTTTTTCAAAATGCATCAGTTAATAGAGCTGTTCCAGAAGAATTCTGCATTGAAATCCATTTCTCAAAAGAGCAAATAAGATTTTTTTATATTTCATTTTGAAATCTGACATGGGGCTAGACATATTGTCAATTTCCCAGCTGCCCCAAGTCATGTGACTTGTGCTCTGATAAACTTCAATCACTCTTTACTGCTGTACTGCAAGTTGGAGTGATATCACCCCCTCCCTTTCCCCCACCCAGCAGCCTAACAAAAGAACAATGAGAAGGTAACCAGATAACAGCCCCCTAACTTAAGATAACAGCTGCCTGGTATATCTAAGAACAGCACTCAATAGTAAAACCCATGTCCCACTGCGTACTATTCAGTTACATTGAGAAGGAAAAAAAACAGCCTGCCAGAAAGCAGTTCCCTCCTAAAGTGCTGGCACAAGTCACATGACCAGGGCAGCTGGGAAATTGACAAAATGGCTAGACCCATGTCAGATTTCAAAAATGAAATATAAAAAAATCTGTTTGCTCTTTTGTGAAATGGATTTCAGTGCAGAAGTCTACTGGAGCAGCACTTTTAACTGATGCATTTTAAAAAAAAAACATGTTTTCCCATTACAGTTTCCCATTAACGTTGAACTATCCCTTTTAATTAATGTGGAAGTTGAAGATACAATAAATTCTTATGGAATTTTGCAGTTGATAACCATTTTATTGTATTTTTAATAAGTTTCTTTGCTCTGCAAAATGAAACTTAAACGTAAATTCTATGCTCAGTGGCCCTAGCAACTAAGCAAATACATTACAACAGCATACTGTAAATCTAACCATGCAGTTACTATTTTTTCTGGTTGCTAGACAGAAGCAAGATCATAAATGGAAAGGGCAAACAAAGACCAACAGTTCCTTTAATATAATAAGCAGAACTGCAACGCATTTAATATCATGGAAATCTCACTGTTTTTAAACTCCAGGAACTTATTAGTTTCAACCAGGCTTTATAGCACTTATGAAAAAGCTACCCTTCCATTGGACCACTTGTTGCATCAAGTGCTCACTGAGAGGCATTCTAAATCACAAGTAAAAAAAAATGCATACTTACCAAGTTCTGTAATTATGGGAATGTTGGCCCCTGTAGTTATGGATGCCTGTCTTGCAACACCATGGACTGGGCTATTATCAGGTGAGGACCTCTCCATCCCTGGGGGTGTAAACCCTGTAAAGTAACAAAACATATTTTGTTAAAATTAGTGCTAATATTTTCCCCATTCCTAAGAAGTATTACTTTATTTTGTAATTCCCTTTCTACCAGGGTAACAAAATAATGTGTGCACCAGTTTGAATGAAGCAATGTCTTTTGGCTGTTTTCTATAACAAATTATTCTTCTTTTCCAGATTTATTCTGATATATACACTGCGGGCTTCGATTCGGACATAGGCCCAACACCATAGTTTGAGAAACCGTATACTGTGACTTGAATTCGGTGTTTGGGGGTTGTCTGACAAACTGTCTGCAACCCCTAGACCAGAAAAGAACAATCTTGCTTTCATCAGTCCACATAATGTTATGCCATTTCTCTTTAGGCCAGTCAATGTGTTTCTACATGGCAGATAATTTACTAGTAGGTGTAGTAGAGTAATACAAAACCAACAGACCCAAACAGTTATGACATGCATACTGCTCATTCTTTGTAATTGAATCATTAATTGAGGCTTGTTCCAAATAATAGCAGTGTCACGTTCAATTAGTGAGCTCATTGATTCTGGGGAAAAGGAAGGAAGGCAGCAAATGTTGTGCATGCTTGTTATACTGCATTTCTCTCTGAAAAATTGGATCTGAGTAAAAAGGCTCATTCTAGATATTGCTCAGAACAGTGTTATTTGATTGAAAAGTTGATTGGAGAGGGGGAAACATATAAAGAAGTTCAGAAAATGATAGGCTGTTCAGCTAAAATGACCTCAAATGCTTTTAGAGAGACTTTGCAGCTGAGGGGTTCAGGGAATGGTGTGGGCCCCCCTGAGGCTGCAGGCCTGGTGGGCCCTGAGCCCCCCAGTCCTATGCTGGCCAAAATGGCAAAGACAAAGTTCAGCTCCAGGAAAGATCTAGAGTTACCAGTGAGCACTGTTACAATTAGAAGATGCCTATGTGTAAAAAGAAAAAAAGAGGTAATAAAAAGAGATTACTGGCTAAACAATTGTTTGAGGTGGTGAATGATAATTCAGGCAATGTTGTTATGAATTCTTTGTTAAGAAGTGAGGCATATTGGATATGACAATTAGACACACTGTTCCCTAAAGGCCTTAATGAGAATTTTAGCCTCATACTGTATATGTTTTATAAGAATGTTTTTTTCTTGTAAATCATGGTTGGTTCCCAATTATACCGATGGTTTTTCCATTTCACTCCACAGATAAGAATTGCTGGTGGGGGTAGCAAAATGATTACATGTAAAGTTAATAACCCTGCTGGAAGTGAGCATTAATTAAATTGATCACATTTTTTATGATATCAAGTTAAATTGGTTTATGGACATATATGGTGTTTGACTTATCACTAACAATTAATGAACTTCCCTATTGGATGGTTTCCAAGCCTCTTTTTGGATTCTTACATCACACTAATTGGATAATGGAGGACAATGGGATAGGGAGGTGGGAATTGTGGCTTTACAGGTGTGTGTGTGTACATTTCATTCTTTATCCTGAAGAAGGGAGGCTGGTACCCCACGAAACATTGGTGATACAATAAATGGGGTAAGCTCCCCAACTGCATATAAATGTGTGTGTGTGGCTCAGTATATATTTTCCTCTACTGATGAGTCACAGGGTGGTAGTAGTAGCATTGTTACTGCACTTAAGGAGCCCATGGAGGTAGAGCAGGATGCGGAAGATCAGGTTGAGCAGGAAGAAAGTGATATGACTGATTCTGCATCTGAAGGACAGCCTGTATGGGGGTCTCCTTGTAATTGCCCCATAGATATCCCCCATTTACTGCAGTCTCTGGAGTTAAAGTGGACACCAGTGATTTTGAGCCAATACATTTTTTCACTTATTTTTCACTGAGGCCACCCTACAGGATGTACATAGGTTTATGTACATGGCATGTAAAGACCCCTGAATGTGTATACTTATTTGATGGCTTACATTTACACTAATTTATAAACACTGCAAGTTTTATGTGGGATAATATTGTACAAAAATTATGGTGACCCTGAAAGCCATATATCTTTGGAAAGTACACATTCTGACAAATCCAAAATAGGAAATCATGTCTTTGTACTCCTAAGTACCCTAATACAAAGATAAACTTAAGGCAGTGGTTTTTATGATATTTCTGAAAATCAACAAAAAATATTGCAATTGGCTGCATTTATCTTACCCAATTTCTTACATACAATTGTAAAACACCCTTAATATTGACGCCATGGGTCTTTTTTAACATTTTGATGCCCAAAGATAAACCAAAGCAGCTGGCATGTGCTCACCCCAAATAAAATTAGTGCATTTGAATTTTCTCCACTGTCATTTCGCCTTCTGTGAATAATGACCTGTGACTGTGTATTATGTGCCGCAAGAACCTCCTAACAAAACCATATATTTTTGGAAAGTACACATTCTGACGAATCCAAAATAGGTAATTTTGTCTTTGTACTTCATACTACCATACTGCAAAGCTACACTAAAGGCAGCAGTTTTTATGACATTCCTGAAAATCGCATAAAAATACTGCAATTGGCCGCATTTATCTCACCCAATTTCTTACATACAATTGTAAAACACCCTAAATATTGATGCAAAGGGTCTACTGAACACTTTGATAGTACATATGAATTTTCTCGCCTGCCGATTCGCCTTCTGTGAACAAAGTTCCTTGACTATGTATTATGTGCCCCAAGACCCCCTAACAGTACAAAAAAAAAACCCAAAACCATATATTTTTGTTAAGAATACATTCTGATTAATCCAAAACGGCTAATTATGACTTTCTAGTCCAAATTATCATGCTGCAAAGCTACGCTAAAGGCAGTGGTTTCTATGACATTTTCAGAAAATTGTCTAAAAATACTGCAATTGGTCGTTTTAGGTCACCCAATTTCTTAAATACAATTGAAAAATTCCCCAAATATGACCAAAAAGTGTCTATTGAACTGGTTGATGCCCAATATGCATAGATTTACCAAAGAATGTTCCCTTCAAGCATATTATGTTTCAGAAGACCCCCAAACTCTACAAAGACCCCCAGGAAACCATATATTTTTGGAAAGTACACATTCGGACTAATCAACAATGTGTAAATAAATCTTTCTACACCAAACTAATAAACTGCAAAGCTATGCTAAATACATGAATGAACAATTATGCACGGATAAAAAAAGCATTTGTGCAAATCAGTGAAATAACTAAATACCTGATCTTACAGTGTAAACTAGTGGTAAAAATACCTGATCCAGGTATTTGCTGCTAAATATTTTATGTATAAAAAAAAATGACAAATAAAAAAGTAAAATATAAAAACTGTATGTGTATGTATGTGTATATGCCTGTAAAAGTTGTGTGGCATGTGTGTGCATGTGGAAGCATGGCAAGCTGTGATGTCTCAGAGAAGAAGACCCAGGAAGTGAGTGGGTGGAGCTTAGGTGGGAGTCAGCAGCAAACTCTGATCACACTTACAGGTTAGGGGCAATAGCCCGGGGGGGGGGGTTATAGGCCAGAGGAGAGGAGGGAATGGGGGGAAGGGTTTTCTGCTGGGAGGGTTGACTTCCCTTTAATCTTGAAGGGTCCTACATATCGAGGTCCAACGTTTGAAGAGGGTAGACAAAGTTTTATATGCCTAGTGGAAAGCTAGACAAAAGCTCCAATCTGGTAGGGAGGATTAGCACAACGGTGTTTGTTGGCGGCAATGTTCTGAGCAGACAAAACTTTCCTTAAAGTGAAACTGGCATTAAAAAATTAATTTTAACATATGAATGTACATTAAAGTGGACCCGTCACCTAGATACAAAAATCTGTATAAGAAAAGTCCTTTTCAAATTAAACATGAAATCCAATTTCAAATTTTTATTAAAGCATTCATAGCTGTTTTAAGCTCATTTAAAAATCTCAGCTGTCAATCAAATATTGTCTGCCACTCCTCTATGCCTTAGGCATAGAGGCGGGGCAGATAATTACTTTCACTTTCCATTCAGCACTTCCTATATGTAACTGCTCCCCACACATTCCCCCATTCTCTTAACCATTTAATTGTGTAGCCTGGACATGGGGATAGACATCGGGTCCCCCATTCTGGTGCACAAACAAGATTCTGAGATGATTCAAGGCTTGTCTTAATAACAGTGTCCACAAAATGGCTCCTGCCCGCTTGCTAGAATTATGAATTCTCAGACTGAAGAAAACAAGATTAAAATAATTTATATAGTGTAATTAATGTTCATTTTGCTTGACTAATGTGATAAAATATGATTTTGAATATTTTTTTGGGGTGACGGGTCCACTTTAAATGTTGCCTATAGGTCATGTTGATAATTTTTTGTTGAGAGCTTTGTTTTTGTATATATTTGTTATTTGAAGTTCCGAAGCATGACACTCACACTTTGCCAACCTGGCTGTCCAATCTCAGCCTGTTAGTTACAGTTTCTAATGCGAATGGACTCCTGCTGCACAAATATGGCAGCCCCCTCATACAGGAACATGTGGGATCAGACAGGTAATATAAAAGCATCATGCAAATACTTTATGGCAAAGGTAGAAGTAGCTTTCAAAGCCAATATTATAATAGATGTAAAAAAAAGAGTTTTATTTCAGGTTTCATTATCTCTTTAAGGTGGCCATAGACAGGGAGATCAGCAATATCACCAAACGAGTAGATCTCTCTCCAATATGCCCACATTGAGGTGGACGATATCCGGCTGATCCCATCGTTGGGACCTAGGGCCCAACGATCGGATCAGAATAGAGACGCTACGGGCAGTCAGATCCAGGCCGCATACACGCAGAGATGCGCCTGCGATCTGACTGGGTTATTTAACCTGCCCGATCGAGATCTGGACAACTTTCTCCCAGATCTTGGATGGCCCCACACATGGGCCAATAAGCTGCCGACTCATTCTGTCGGCAGTTTTTATCGGCCTATGTATGGGGGTCTTGAGAGACTGTTGAGCTTGAGACCACATTTCTTTGAAATCCCGAACAAGTGCCTGGGCTTCAGCTATCTCTGTCTTAAAAATATCAGGAGGAAGAGCAGAAGGCTAATAGCCAAAGGCATCGAAAAACTGGTAAACTCCCAGAGACTCATGTTGAAGATTATTTTGAGCAAACTAAGCCCAAGGAAGTAGTTCAACCCAATTGTCCTGGTTTTGAGAAATGAAACTGTTCCAAAACTGTTAAAAAACTGATTAGTCCTCTCCATCTGACCATTGCTTTGCGGATGGTAGACTGAAGTTCAATTTAATGCCCAAATGTTTCGAGAAAGCCTGTCAAAATCTGAATACAAACCCCACCCCACAGTAAGACACAATAGACTGAGGCACACTATGCAAGTGAAAAATCTCCTTGATGAAAATTTTGGCCAAACCGGCAGCGGAAGGTTGTTTTGTCAGAGGACAAAATGAGCCATCTGGGAGAATCTGTCCACTACTATCAAAATAGTAGTCATATCAGAAGTCCATAGCCACATCTTGCCAGGGTTGAGTGGGAATGGGTAAGGGTTGGAGAAGGCCACAGAGTAATGAAAGAGGCCTCTTCTGTTGTGCACAGGCTAAAACAAAAAGCTTGACATCTTTAATGAGCGAAGGCCACTAGCAATACCTCAAAATGAACTCCTGCATCTTCTTGATGCGTGGATGACCAGAAACCTTAGAAGAAGGAGCCTGTTCGAGAATGTGGGCCACCTTAGACTGCAGTACAAATAGTCTCCCAGAGGGGCATTCAGAAGAATGTTCAAGGTTGGACAAATCAGACAAAGATAGAGAGCTGGGCGCCACAACCTAGTCGGGAGAAATAATAGGAGATGGTGGCATCGGTTCACTCCCTCTCAGCACCATAGATCTGGACAAGCCATCTGCTTTAGTATTCTTAGTCCCGGCAGAAAAAGATGAATAAATTACACCCAGAAAAAAATAAAGCCCAACGGGCCAGACGAGGAATGAGTCTTCTTGCCAAGGAAATATATTCAAGACTCTTGTGATTGTTCGGTATAAAAGTAAAAACTGGATAAATAGATAGGCTGTGCAAAATAAAAAATATTTCTAACATAGTTAGTTAGCCAAAAATGTAATGTATAAAGACTGGAGTGATTAAGTCTAACCTAAGAGAACAGAACACTACTTCCAGCTCTCTTTGTTTACACTGGTTACCAATCAGTGTGGCCCCCCTTCAAGTCGATGACTAACTCAGATTTACATAGTTACATAATTAAATTGGGTTGAAAAAAGACAAAGTCCATCAAGTTCAACCCCTTCAAATTAAAACCCAGCATACACACACATCTCCACTCTTTCACACCTCTACTCTTTCACACAAACCATATATGCCCATAGCTATACTAACTGTAGAGTTTAGTATCAAAATAGCCTTTGATATTATTTCTGTCCAAAAAATCATCCAGGCACCTCTTAAAAGCATCAACAGAATCAGCCATAAAAACATCACCCAGCAGTGCATTCAACAACCTCACTGTCCTGACTGTGAAGAACCACCTACGCTGCTTCAAATGAAAGTCCTTTTCTTCTAGTCTGACGGGGTGGCCTCTGGTGCGGTGACCCTCTTTATGGGTAAAAAGGTCCCCTGTGTCATGGTCGGCACTCAATGCCAGAACAAACGCTAAGCACCCTGGTCTAGGCTCGTGCTTCACCAGTAGTGTGACCGCCTTTGACTTCGGGAGGAGCCCTCAGCTACTCAGATGCCACCTGGACTTAAAACGAGAGGTGCAGGGCAGGAGTTCTGGCCAGCAATGGGGCACAACTGTATATGAAGTCTTTAAGGCAGATGGTCACAGTACAGACAGGAGTAGGCAGGTTCGTGGTTAAACAGGCCGGGTCGAGGCAGGCAGATAGCTAGGAGTCATCAGGCAGGCAATGGGTCAAAACCAGGTGATCAATCAGACAAGGATGAGGCAGAGTCGATAGTCAAATTCAGGCACAGGTCGGGATACAGAATATCAGAGTAGTCAAGAGCCAGGCAGGGTCAAAACAGGTATTCAGGGACAAATAGAAGCTATACAGCACAGGAACAAGGCACCAGGGTCAAACCTATCACGGGCAATGTAATCTTCA
The DNA here is from genome assembly GCA_024363595.1 of Xenopus borealis. Taxonomy (NCBI): domain Eukaryota; kingdom Metazoa; phylum Chordata; class Amphibia; order Anura; family Pipidae; genus Xenopus; species Xenopus borealis. The sequence continues at coordinate 56,101,473 of CM044443.1, read as the reverse complement.
AAAGTGCCCCTTTAAATAATTTGAATTTCGCGCCATTGCGCGCAGGCGTAATCACGCGCATGCGCTATAAAGCCAGGAAGTGCGCGCCGTGCGTGCACTAAGGGGAGGACTGACGAAGAGGGAGGAAGCGGCGCAGCGGGCGTCCCCGCCACACCACTAGACCACCAGGGAAGGTATTCCTTACACCCTGATATTTGTCTATAATGTCCTTTAATGTATTTGTAAAGTGTAATCATGTCCCCTCGCAAGTGCCTTTTTTCCCAGAGAAAACAACCCCATCCTGGACAGTTGACCTTCATAATTTAAGTCTTCCATGCCTCTAACCAGATTAGTTGCATATCTCTGCACTTTCTCCAGCTCATTTACATCCCTCCTAAGGACTGGAGTCCAAAACTGCA
>CM044443.1:56053012-56087214 GCA_024363595.1 Xenopus borealis | reverse complement strand
TTTTCCGTTCTATTCTAACGAATTTTTTTGTAAAAATTTTTGATGTTACTGTTCCTTTAAATGACTCATGGCAATGTCCTTATTTCAATTATATGTCAATGTCCATATGAAATTAAAGTCCATGTACACAAATTTCAATCTAAATGGGAAAAAGATTTTTTCTTACAAATACAATACAAAAGCTTTGTTTACATACACAATTTTTTTTTGAGTTTTTGTTCTTTCTTTATGTTACCTAATATATACCAATCTTGTAAGAAACCATAGTGAACCACAAACATATGTCCAATATAATAAATATTTACAGAACAATGTTTTCTATCAAAAATAATTACTAGTAGTTACTCACTGACTAGGACCTGATTAGAGGAAGGCTGTCTCTATCTCACTTGTATATTGAAGAATTCTATCTTTCTCATTCTATGGCTGAAAGGAAAACATATGCATGTTAAATTCTTTAAGAGTAAGATTACAGAAAGTTAAAGAAAACAGTTCAAGCCCCAACATTCATTCAATGCTAAGGTGACAATTTTCCATATCCAAAAATCACGTTGCAATAGTTTTTTTTCAATGTTGATATAATCTTATTTAAATCCTTCTAGTATTTGCCACTGCAATTGTGCCACATTATACTTGCACTCTGTCCAATGTTGACCGACAGAGGTAATTTTGGAGTATGCATTTTGGATGGAACTGCAATGTTTATTCAAACACAACCATATCATTCTGTTAGTTTCACCCACGTACCCCTTCCCACAAGGACATTTAAGGTAGTATGTAACATTCTTGGATAAGCACGTATTGTATCCCCATAATTTATTTTGGGTTCCTTGTTTTGGATGTAGAGCTGTGTCACCCTTGATGATTCCATAACAGTTCTGACATGATAGACATGGGAAGGTACCATTTGTTTGTCTGTTTTTGGGGGATTTATGTCTGTGTGGACTAAATAGTCACCTACAGATGCAGCCACTTGGATTTGTGTGTTAAATGTGTTGTGACTCAGGGTTAATTGAACAAACTGTGTTATATAAAGTTATCTTAACTCATTTAATACATTTAACTTTTTCATTAGCATACCAAAGCACCATTGTTTTCAATGGTGAACTCTTTAATTGGATGGGATGCTGTGACACAATATTCTGTGTTAAGTGGGAAAAATGGGATTTCTGAGTTATGTTATTCTGTTTCAAACACACAATCCAAAGTAGCTTCATCTGTATATCTTTGCCTCTCTCATAGGCAAACATGGGAAAATCTCTTAAAACCTTTGACGTTGTCGGATCATTCTTTAAGATTGGCCAATACTTTATGACCACTTTTCTTACCCTTTTCGAGTGTGTATTGTAGGTAGTCACAAAAGGTATCCTTTGGCTCTATTCTTTTTTTTTTCTTATTAATCAACAATGTTTCACGTGGTAATTTGTCCAATTCCTCTTCTGCTGTTTGTAAAATAGACCTAGGCCAGGGATCTGCAACCTTGGCTCTCCAGCTGTTAAGGAACTACAAGTCCCACAATGCAATGAAGGAGTCTGTCATGATTCATAAAGGCAAATGCATTGTGGGACTTGTAGTTCCTCAACAGCTGGAGAGCCAAGGTTGCAGATCCCTGACCTAGGCTAACCTTTCTTTCTAAACATGCGCTTACATCACATTAATTGGCTTTTAGGAAGGCCTGACAACGTGTTGGGAGTGTGAAAGCTGTTAAAACATAAACACACTATTTGTATCCACATACTTTCTGTATACATTAGTTGATAGTTTATCCATCTCCCTCCTAACTTGCACGTCACAGAATTCTATTGTGTCAAAATGCAACACAAATTTTGATTTGTGGTATGTGTCCTATTGACATAGTCTGCATATTGTTGCAATTTGTCTTTTGCGCCTTTCCATACAAAGAATATGTCATCGACATAGCAGCAGTACCAAAATAAATACTGAGAAAACAGTGTATTCTGTAGCAGAATTTGCTCTTCATGATCATACATAAATATGTGTGCATAGTTAGGTGCCATATTAGCTCCCATGCTGCACTTGCCTGGCTACCTGGCTTGTAGCGATTCCCTGTTGCTCCTTCTGCTCTCTTCCTCGCTTGTGGATTATTGGCCTTCATTTAGCGGTGTGCTCATGGCTAAAAAAAAATTCTGCTCCTTGAGGTGTCAGAAGACGATGTGGAAGATAGCGTGCATTGGTCTCTGGTGCTGACTGATGTCATCGGAGTGCAAAGTCCTCAGTGCCATCGCTCCTGGGTCCTAGTGCTCCTCCTTTCCGCCGCCCAATTATACACCCGATGCGATTTGTAGTCTACGGTCTCACGCTTGTACTTCTGCAGTTTCTTTTGCACAAGGTCAGTATGGAAGTCAGCAAGGGCAGAAGGAGCAAAGAGGAATCGCTACAAGCCAGGGAGAAATGAGGCACACACAGTACATACAAGAAACAACAGGCAGCCTCACATCAACAGGACTACACACTGCAGACTGTAGTAACCCAGAGGAAACACAAATAATAGGTGAGAACCTAATACACAATATTTCTTCAAGGGAACTTTCTCCTGTAGAACAATGGGTCCTTAACTGAAGGCTGACATTTGTACCCACACATAGTGTTGGCTTATTTTACTTTCAAGTTGATTTTTTTAAATTCATGCATACTTTACAATTAAAACTATAGGGCAGATTCGAGGGTTAAAAAACCCTCGAATTCAACCATTGGAATTGTATGGGAATTGAAATCCTTCAAATTCGAATATCAAATTTGAAGGATTTTACCGCAATTCGATTGGTCCAACGATCAAATAGAAAATATTCGAATGATTTCAACCATTTGATCAAATTTTTTTATTCGATCAAAAATAAAGAAAACCAATTCGGTGGGTTGAAACTGGCAAACTAGGCAGTCAAAAAAAAATTTAAAGTGGAAGTTATTCGACCGTCGAATATTTGAATAGATTTTTATTTTAATTATTCGAATCATTCGATTCAATCGAATTTTTGTACATTGTTGATTAATAAGAAAAAGGAAGAGTGGGCCAAAGGATACCTTTTGTGACTACATACGATACACACTCGAAAAGGGTTAGAAAAGTGGTCATAAAGTATTGGCCAATCTTAATGATTGATCCCATCACGTCAAAGGTGTTTTCCCCTGCTTGCCTATAAGAGAGGCAAAAATATAGGTGACTATTTAGTCCACATGGACAAATATCCCCCAAAAACAGTCAAACAAAAGTTTTTGGGGAAACAGGTTGTAGGTACCTTCCCATGTCTATCATGTCAGAACTGTAATGGTATCAACATGGGTGAAAGTACTAAATCTAACACAAGGAACTTACGGGGATACCATACATGCTTAATCAAAAATGTTATATACTACCGTATGGGGCTGATTTAGTAAAGGTCGAATTTCAAAGTAGAAAATACTTCGACATTCGACCATCTAATTTCAATATTTTTCACCTAATTTTGCATTCCTGCGATCAAAGAAAAATCGTTCGAACGATAAAATCCTCGAATCGAACAATCGAAGGATTTTAGCATACAATCGAAGGATTTTTCATCGATAAAATAAAAAACTTAATTTAGAAGGTCCCCATAGGCTAACATAGCATTTCGGCAGCTTTTATTTGGCGAAGTAAAAAAATCTATGGATTTTTGCATTCGAATATTCACTTTGTTCCTTAGTAAATCAGCCACTAAATGTCCGTGTGGGAAAGGGTACGTGGGTAAAACTAACAGAATGATAAGGTTGTGTTGGAATGAACATCGCAGTTCCATCCGAAATGCACACTCCAAAAATTACCTCTGTCGGTCAAAATTGGACATAGTGCAAGTATAATGTGGCACAATTGCTAGAAGGGGTTAAAGTGCTAGAAGAGGTTAAGTAAGATTATAAAAACAATTGACAAAAAAACTATTGCAATGTTTTTGGATATGGAAACTTGGCACCTTAGCCCCTAAGGGACTGAATGAAATTTGGGGCTTGAACTGTTTTCAAGTAGGATTTGGTTGTAGTGGGTTTGTGTGCAGCTAAAAGAGTCTCAGTTACTAATGATGAGAATCCCCTGTCTTGCCAGAGTTGGGATTCAAGAGCCAGGCAGTTAATTTTAGCTTGTGTATATTCTCTACCTATGCTGGGCCTTCTGTTAGTAGGTCCGGAATCTGTGGTAATATCCATGGTTCTTCCTGGGAGAGTTGTACGAGGTCTGCAAACCATGTCCTTCTGGGCCACAATGGTGCTATCAGGATGGTGGGTATTGATTCTGATCTGATCTTTTGAATTACCCTGGGAATTAGGGGAATAGGTGGGGAAACATAAGCTAGTTGGCAGTCCCATGGACTTACTAGAGCATCTACCTGTTCCGCCTTCGGGCCGTTGACCTTGGCATAGAATCTGGGAAGTTTTGTGTTGAGAGGAGACGCCATCATGTCTATTGATGGAGACCCCCATTTGGTTGTTATTGCATGGAATATTTTTGTATTTAAGTGCCACTCTCCTGGATCTAAAGTATCTCTGCTGAGGTAGTCTGCTTGACAATTTTGTACCCCGGGAATGAAGATTTTGGATATATGTCTGTTTTTGTTTTCTGCCCATCATGATTTTTGTTACTTCTTTGAGAGATGAAGCCTCTGTGCCCCCTTGGCGATTGAGATATGCTACAGTTGTGCCGTTGTCTGATTGAATTCATGTGTGTGTGCTGCCAGTGTGTGAGGGCATTGAAGACTGCCCTGCTCTCCAATATATTGATGTGTAGCCTGGATTCCTGATCTGTCCACCTCCCCTGGCATACTCTTGGGGGCCAAGAGGCCACCCACCCTCGAAGGCTTGCATCTTTTGTTATGATATCCTGTACGGGAAGATCCCATAGCCTGCCGTAGTCAAGGTAGAGAGGTCCACCACTCCAGGCTGTGTCTGACTGTAACAGGCAGGTGAAATTTTTGTGAGAGGGTTGGTTCTTGTTCCAATGTTTTAAGAAGAATTGTTGTTATGGTCGTAGGTGCAATTCTGCAAATGGAACGGCCTCTAAGCTTGCTGCCATGAGGCCTAACACTCTGAGAATCTCTTGCGCCGATGGTGATTGATTTTGTTGTAGGTGTATGGCAGAGTCTTGCAAAGTTCGAGCTTTGGCTAAAGTTAGGAATACTCTTCATAGTGTTGTGTCTAGGGTCATTCCTAAAAACTCTATTCTCTGTGTAGGGTGGAGTTTTTTTTTGTGGTTGATAGTCCAACTGTTATCATGAAGAGTTTGTAGACATTATTTTGTCCACTCTCCGGTCTCAGGATGTTGCTGAGATGAAAAGATCATCTAAAGGTGGCCATACATACGAGATCCGCTCATTTGGTGATATCGCCAAATGAGCGAATCTCTCCCTGATATGCCCACCTTGAGGTGGGCAATATTGGGCTGATCTAATCGGATCAGAATGGAGGCGATACGGGCGGTCGAATTGCGGGACCGCATACACGCACAGATGCGCCCGCGATCCGACTAGGTTTTTTAACCTGCCCGATCGAGATCTGGACGACTTTCGGCCAGATATCGATCAGAGAAGCCCGTCGGATGGCCACACACACGGGCCAATAAGCTGCCGATTCGGTCTGTCGGCAGCTTTTATCGGTCCATGTATGGGGGCCTTAAGTAAGCTGTGAGATATATAACTTGTGTTCTTAGTACTGCTAATAGTGCATTTAGGACTTTTGTAAACACGGTGCTGATGTGAGACCAAATGGAAGGGCTCGAAATTGATAGTGAGTCTGATGTACTGCAAACCTGAGGTAGCGTTGGTGGGCCTCGGCTATTGGTATGTGCAAATACGCATCTTTGATATCTATCTTGGACATGAATGCGTTTGATTTTAAAGCCTTTATAATGGATGGAAGGGATTCCATCTTGAACCTGTCGTATTCCATCTAGAAGCCTGACAAACGTTGTTGCCTGGGAACAGTTTGGGTCACTCTCTTTTGTAATAGATGCTGTATTATTTGTATAAGAGCTAATTGCTTCTCTGGTTGCGTGGGGATCATTGAAGAGATGAACTTATTTCATGGAAGTGTTGTTGGAAAAGGTATTTTGTATTCTTATGAAACTATTCTCTGAACACAGGGATCTGTTGTAGACTTCTTCCAATTGCTTGCAAAGTTTTTTAAGCTTCCTCCGACTTGTTCTACCTTCTTTGTGAAGGAAGGCTTGTCAAGTTGGTGACTTTCGAGGAAATTTGGTTTGATTTTGCCAAGATGGTCTGTAACATCTGGAAGACTGACCTTGGCTTTGTGGTCTGGTTGTTCTTGTCTGTTTGTTACTGTACTTGAGGTCCGAGGTCTGTGATAATTCCTACGATGGAACTCACGCTTCTGCCATTTGCCTTGAGGTAAAAAAGCCCCCTATCCTCCTGTAACATCGGAGATCATTTGTTTGAGCTTGCTGCCAAATTTTGAATCCGAGAATTTTAAAGACGTGAGCCTGTGTGTTTAGATGCTGTATCACCGGACCACTGGCGCAGCCATAATGCCCTATGAGATACTACTGAGGCTGCTGAAGCGAATCTAGTTATATATAGTGCTGCTTCTCCCAAGAATATGAAGGCTGTTTTTACCCTTGATATCGCTTCTGTGAAAGCCTGTGGCTCAGTGGGTGGTGTGTGTAAAAGTTCTTGGCACCAGTACTGGGCTTTTTTATCATCCATTGATGTGGCTGCTGCTGGTTTTAAAATAGCTGCTGCACGCTGAGTGCTGAATCCATTTTCCTATCCATTGGTTCTCTGATAGCATAGTATTACGGGATAGTCTTACTATGGGTGGATCTACTTTGGGAACCTTTTCCCATAATCTGTATTCTTCTTGTACTGGGTAGATATTGAAAAATCTTTGAGTGATATTGCTCTTTTTGTCTGGTTGTGACCATTCATTATCAATTACTCTACTTGTAGATTTGCAGACTGGAAAAGATCTAGGTTGCTTAGTAGAGTTACCACGGACTTTGTCCGCTTTAGAAAGATGAACTTGTTCTTGTTTGATCTCTAATGTTGCAAAAATGGATCTGAGAAGATCCTTAACGTTTTCTGTCTGTTAACGTTTGATAACAGATAATGATAATGATGTTTCTGATAATGATGTTTTTTAAATTTAAGTTAAATGCTCATGGGGACATATCAGGAAATTCATCCTCTGATCTAGGAGATGGGGATCTTTTGAGCTTTCTCTTCACACCTTTAATTTGCCGTTTCTGCGGTTGTTTGATTACTGTGCTGTCTAATGTGGCCTGAATGGTAGATTGGAGCCATGTCATGAATTGAGCAATTTCTGATGAAGTGTGGCCTAGATTAGCAGTACCTTGTACTTGTGGAACGTTAGATGGTTGAGACATTTACCTTATTGGCTCTTAGGGTTGCCACCTTTTCTTGAAAAAAATACCGGCTTTCCTATATATCTGGATTTTTTTCCTATTAATAACATTGGGATTAACCATCAAAAATACCGGCTAGGCCGGTAAAATACCGGCCAGGTGGCAACCCTATTGGCTCTACGGGGCAGAGGGTTTAGTTGCATATCTGCTGATGCATTGCTTTCTTGTGTAGCTTGCACCATTGCCAAAGTTGTGACTAAATGTGAAGCATCCCCAGAGGCAGACTGTAGTCTTATTGGGTATACAGAGCGAGATCGCTCTTTACGTTTTGCTGATGTCTTAGGTGCCTTTTTTATTATGGCCTTTAGTTTTCATCGTCTATATGGCAATTCTATTTCCTCAATTAAGCAAACTAACCTCCTCAGCGGACGCCATGTTTAAAGCGTAAGTATGTTTACTGACTATTTTGCTTGTTTAGCATGTCTCATCGACTGTAATCTCTGAGCCGTTTGCCTCGTGCATAAGTTTCGCCACTTGCATTGCGCTCGTGCACCAGAGGTTAAAGATGGTCGCCGTTAACTCCGACTCGAAGTCTCGCATGTCTGGAGTATGATGCTGGTTGCCTGAATGTGCGCGGGGACAAGAGTTGTTTGTGGTGGAACACAATGGTCTCGTTTGGAACGCAAGTTATAGTAGTGCCTTCTGTAATGGATAGCTGTTCCTGCCTCTATTGTTGCACCATATACCCATTAAGATGAATCGGGTAGGCTCAACCTGCTATATAGTGGGAGCTCTTAAAAAAATGTATTAGCACCGAAAGCAGAGAAGCACACACTAGGGCTCAACTGAAGTCTGCTATAACATAATACTTACACTAGGGCTCTACCAAGTCTCCACTTATGAGGTTATGGGAGCACACTTATGTCAGGTTACTGGGCTCAATCTGTTAGTGTAATAACACAGAGAGCTTGCAAGTATAATTTGATAATGTAACAGAAGTTCCTTATAAATGGGTAATGCAGGAGAAATGGCTGCCTCCAAGGCAGGACAAACTAAAAAACTGAGGAAGAGGTGGAGACTGAAAAGAGTCAATTAGTTTGTCCTGCTTCCAGAGAGGAACAACAACAGAGTCACCCTGCACTGACAGATAGGGTCGTATGTATAAATTGGGATCATACTGTTTGCTGTAAACACAGGAATTGGCTTGCTTTCTTTGTGGCTAGGCCAGTGCCAAATACCTGCATCCCTGGACTTTTTACAGAAATTGGTCTGCCATCCACATAGGGTTGCCACCTTTTCCTGAAAAAAATACTGCCTTCCTATATTTTTAACTTTTTTTCCTATTAATAAACCATCAAAAATACCGGCCAGATGGCAACCCTATCCACAGCCCAGGCAGAAAGAGGAATTTTGAGAGGAATGGTGCTCAAACCACAGGACTTGGCAAAGGAGTTATCAATTAAATTTCCTGCCACTCCAGAATCCAGAAAAGCTTGGCAGGAAAACATACCAGACAGGATGGAAAGGAAAGCAGGGAGGAACATGTGAGATTTGAAGGTAACTGGGAATGCAGAAATCCTGCCTAGGGGAGACTCCCCCCTCACACCTGGGCTGGGTGCTGAATATATTGGCACTTCATACATGTCAAATAACTTTTTCCTTTGTTGAGCATGCATTTGCTCAGTCACACAGATGATTTAATTCTGTCATTGTGTTTGGCCTGTCGCAGCTACCTGAATAGAATGTAATGGGGACTACAGCAAGATCTCTTTAGGGCCCTCTAAACTCTTAAATTTTAGGAAATACACATCATCTGTTATATCAGTTAGGTCCCTTGGGACTGGTACCCACAGCAAGTACTGGGTCTGCTGCTTCTACTGTTGGCCTAGAAACCTCTGGTCTGAAATTTATTGGGTGCTATATAAACATTAATTTTATATTATGGTTACCTGGATAATGCTACAGTTATTAAGTCTACAAAGTGTTAAGCACAAGAGTGTCATTTGAGAAATCGGAGTTTTTACAATTCCCTGTTTCTGCTTATGTAAAAATTATGCAGATGAGAACCTGATTAGGGTGATTGTTAGACTCAATTTGGACTTTAAGTCTATTAAACTCCTATAAACGTGCCACTCAAATGCATCCCTTGACACTGCTGTAATGACTGCTGCAAAGAGTTTTTACAAAGAAAAAAGCAAAATGTTGCTTAGCCAAAAAAGATTGGACCACTTTACCAGCTGAAAGTTACAACAAAGTGTGTAATACACTACCTGCTATACAACAACAGCAATATAAAATACATTACCTTTCTGCTGATTCACGCAGATTGTGCCCAGGAGATCTTTATTTTGGAATTTTAAAGTGAGCGAAACACTTGGCAAAACAACTCTTGAAGGGGCAATCTCATGTTTTGTTAGCCTTTTTTATAAATGTATTTGTATTTAAGAAGTAATTTTAGGAATGCATGATCTAATAAACAGATAAGTTAGTGAGCAACCAACCAACCACATGCTAACAACAATAGCCTTATGAGAATATCCTTAATACACTCTCTGAAGAGCCTGAGGACAGTCAGCTCTGTGGGAGGAGGTTGATGCAAACTCCTATTAAACTGCACAGAGAGTAATTAGTGCACAATCATGTCACCCTCAATAAAATTGGAGCGGTTAGCAAGGTTACAGTTAGATGGGCATCCATGAAAACCAGCATGCCCAGAGAGATACTTCTGTTGTATGACATATTGAAATCCAGTCTCTCTTGCAAAAAGAATTGTAATTAAATAAGGAAACCATAGTTTAATAGCAGCAATACATTTCATCCCATAAGTTCATACTAGGGATGGGCAAATTTGACCTATTTCACTTTCTCTCCCCCCCCCCCCCCCCCCCCCCCCCGTCCCCTGCAGGAACGAGTGGCAGTGCTTGAGCAACAGAGAGACACGAGGAACAGAACTTTGTTGTGAGCTGTCTTGTATGCGGACTGGAAGAAGCTACCAGAACCCCCAGCCAAGTGAGCTGCTCTCCAAGCACAGAATAGTGTGTCAGTTTGTTTTACACATAAATAAAAATGGATTGAAGTACTACTGCACAGGGTGGGCAGTTCAGTGGGGGCTGGGGGAACCAGAAATCTCCCCATTTTTCAGCTGCTTTGTGTATGAGTGTAGCTGTTGGGGTATTATGACTGAGCTGCTGTGACTGGGACAACTGTTCTGTGACTCTTTGCGGGGTTAAGTGTGATGTGACTCTGGGGTGGGTTTGCTGCGTGGGGGGAGTTGGGCTGATGCCACTTTTTGGACTGTTGTACAGTGACAGGGGTGTTAGTTTATGTGGGTTTACTGTTTGGATGAGTAGGGCTGTGCTATGATTTATGCTTCTGGGCAGGCAGTAGCCTGCTTTAAAATTCAAATCCTGGAAGCAGTGGTGATCAAGAGGCAGGGACTCGGGGGGAATGTTGCAGGTCCACATTAGCTAAAAAAAGTGTCAAATTAAATTTATGGTGGGATGAGGTTGTATCACAATCCAATAGCAGCCATCAATAATGTAAAGGATCCCCACATCCATGCTGTGTTGGACGCATCCCAGCGCCAGGCTGTGGCAGGCTGGAGTGCAATAAATCAATTAGGAAGAGCTGTCAACTATCTGGTTACGGAATGAATTACCCACCCACGCACAGGGCTGAAAAGTTGGTTGTGGTAGGCATAGCTGCTCTGCTGATTCCCCCCATACAATGTCAAAGCATGGAGACTACTTGTGGTAAGCAACTTTTATTAATAGTATTGCCTGCCAGTTACAGTGTTCAGGGGGCTTTATCAATGAGTTAACTGAGTTCAGTGTATAAACACTGTAAATTGCCTCTGTGCTATTATGCTATAAAATTTAGGGGTATTTAACATGGAATTACCATTGGAATTTCTACTGTGCCATCATGCTTTCTGGGTGTGGGGTATACAGAAAATACTGGGTTAAAGATTTTAGTAAAACGTTAATCCAGAAAATGGTCCAATTGCATTTTGGAGTTAGGAAGAATTGTTTGGAAGCAAATTGGAGAAGCTTTAGAAGGGTTGTTCTACTTCTTTTGTATCAGTTAGAGGTTAGAATTTTTTCTACCTAAATTACTATGTTTATATATAATTATTATGCTGATGCATTGTGAATGGAGAATTTGTACAACTGTCCCATTATAATATAATATTGCTGTATAACTAGCACAAAAGGTATCCATGTAGTGAGAGGCTAATAAAATAATGTTGCTCGTGAGCTACTGGTTGGGGATCACTGCCTTATACTGTCAAAGTTTGCACGCCTGAAATTCAATGTTTTAGTTACTCCCTTATAGAGTTGCCTCTGCAACAAAATCTCAAAGGAGACCATGTTATAATCACTATTCCCTAAATGCTCACCCACACAAATGCTTGAGATGAGCTCAGTATTATCCGTTATTACAAGAGACTTATTCCTAGTAGGTTCTTGAACGAGCTGGGATAAAAGTTGTCATTTAGCATATTAACAAACCTACTAGCTTTCTCTGTCTTGGCAACCCCATTACCCCAGTCAATGTCCAGTCACCCATAATAATAACTTTGTAAAAGTAGCTGGGCTTCATACTCATCACTTATTCGAGGTGGTTTATAGCATATACAAAATAAAATTTTCTTTGTAACCTTTTGCCCAGTCGAAATCTCTACCCAGAGGGATTCCACACCCTCACCAGTGCTAGCAATGGTTATTTCTTTAGTGCATGGCTTTAATTCAGGCCTTACATACAAACACACTCCTCCCCCCTTTTTTAACCCCTCTGTCCCTCCTAAAAAGGGTGTAACCATTTAAATTCACAGTCCAGTCACATGTTTCATCCCACCAGGTATCAGTGATACCAATTATATCATCATTTTTACCTGACAAACTTTGTGCATTTGCCAGCATACAGCGGAGGTTATTACTTTTACTTTTTATATGTGCATTACTTTGAGGGGAATTATATGTTAAATTAGTATTAGTATGTTTTCCTTGTAACAGAGGAACCACCTTAGCTGGTAAACTGTATGCCCCCTCACTCCTCCCCCATGACCCCTTACTAATCCCACTACCCCATCTACCCTAGCTTCCCCATAATTCTCTCTCTCACCCACCCCCCACTTGCCTAGTTTAAACACTCCTCCAACCTCTTGGCCATTCTTTCCCCTAGCACAGTGGACCCCCTTCCATTGAGGTTGTACCCCAAGGAAAAATCAGCCCAGTGCTCTAGGAACCCAAAACTTTCCTTCCTGCGCCAAGACTTGAGCCACGCATTTAGCTCCCTAAGCTCCCGCTGTCTTCCTAAACTTGCACGTGGCACAGGCAAAATTTCCGAAAAAAATTACATTGGAAGACCTTCCCTTAATCTTAGAGCCTAGATCCCTGAACTCACTCTTTAAGGTCTTCCATCTACCATTTATCTTGTCATTAGTACCGATATGTACTAAGACAGTTGGGTCATGCCCAGCCCCACCTAATAATTTGTCTACCCGATCAACCACATGCAGAACCCTGGCACCAGGGAGACAGCAAACTGTTCGGCTGTAGTGATCCGGATGACAGATTACCCTATCCACTTTCCTAATAATTGAATCCCCTACAACCACAATCTGCTTAGGCCTGACTCTCTCCTCCCCACCACTACTAGAGAAACTTGTCTCCCGGCTGTTAGAGAGATCAGCCCCATCTAGAATTTCCAATCCAGAGTTCACACTCCCATCATCTTCACACAATCTGCAAAGCTGTTGGGATGTATAAACCCAGGATCAGTCTCCCTTTTCCTTTTGCCCACCTTAGAGTTTCTAACTGTCACCCAGCTAGCTGCCTCAACATCCTGCTGCTGTTCTGTTCCCCCCAAACTATCTGACCCCGCTAGGTCCTGCTCAGTGAGCAAGAGACTCCTTTGAAGATTGTCAATCGACCGCAGTGTTGCAATTTGTTCCTCTAGTGCTCTAACTCGAGCCTCCAAAGTGGCAATTTGCTCACATCTACCACAGTCAGAGGTAAGCATTTTGGATCTGTTGTTCCAAATCTGCATACATATGGCAGACTGTGCACTGGGTCAGACCTTCAATCTTGCTAGCACTCATTATCCCAGGTAGAGATCACAACAGGAATAATTAAAAGAAAATTAGGGTTTAGAACAAACTTTTGACCTAGTTTGACCTCCTTTGGTTTGAAACTCCGGTGTTTGTAACTCCCCTTACAAAACCCCCACTTAACTCCTGAGTTGGCAACTCCACTTCTAGATCCCCCAATTAAAGAACAAACACTTAAGAGCAGCTAAACACTAGAGCAAGCTTCACTGGAGTCCCAGGGGTTCTATTTATACAGTCTGTTCAGGTGCAACTAATCAAACCCCACCCCATCAAACGGAGGGAAACCTATGTAACTGCAAAGTAAAGCAGGTTGTGACAAACTTGCTGTAAGCACAATAGCACAACGTTGCTATTTGGCACCAAATACAGAAAAAAAATATATTAAAAAATGAAACCACAGTATTTAACTATACTACCTTACTATAAAATAAGAGTTAATAACGAATACTTATCCGTCGGTTTGTTTGTTTTGAGTTGCTTTTTCCAGTCAGTAGCCTGTTTGAAGCAGACTCACCGGAGTCCCAGGGGTTCTATTTATACAGTCTGTTCAGGTGCAACTAATCAAACCCGACCCCCTCAAACTGAGGGAAACCTAACTGCAAAATAAAGCAGGTTGTGACAAACTTGCCACCTTAATATAAAATAAGAGTTAATAACAAATACTTATCCTTTTCAGTTGGTTTGTTTGTTTTGAGTTGCTTTTTCCAGTCAGTAGCAACTTCTGCTGTAGGAATTACTTCTCTGTTTAACAGTAAATGGTTGCATTCAAACAGTGTAGGAAAAGGTAAGTCTATCTTGTCATCTAGTGTAAAGATGCTTTCATAAAGCCATATGCTCTTCTTCAACCATTTCAGAAAAATCTGCACAGGTGGTTGCGCTTTTCCATTTATGTTAATAAAGTTAAAGAACTTCATGCCAGTGACCTATTGCTTTGGTCATCAAGAATTGTGTAGAAGTGTCTTTCTACTGTCTTAGAGTATACTTCAACTAGGCATATCTTGGCACAGGACTTGTCACATACACCTTCTCCACAGACTTCAGTGTACATGTAGTGGACTCTGAAGTAGAAGCTGAAGTTTCCTTGGGGAGAAGTGGAAAGTAGTAGCACTGGAAAGGATTGCGGATGAAGGAATGACATGCTTGTCACAGTTGCACTTTTAATGACAGCTGTGCAGTCCTTGGCAAAATGATTCACAGAGGCACAGCACTTGTAGCAGATGACAAATTTCTTTAAGAGTTCTTTGCGCTTCTGCAGTGGTTTTGCTCTGAAGCCAAGACACTTTTTGAGTGGATGAGGCATCTTGTGAATAGGGCATTGCTGATTTCGTTTTTTTATTTTCTCACCTTTGTCAGCTTTGATGGAAGGTATAATTGCAGAAACAACATCTGTTTTCTTTACAAACAAAGGACCTCTATGATCGCTGTTATTGGAGTGTGTATGTTTTGGTGAAGGAGGGCTAGGAAAACTTGACTAACCAAATCCTTTTGATAATGTCACAGAAGAATGTGAATGTGGTGGGAAAGACACTTGGATTTCAAAAAATCATCCAAGCCCCTTTTGAAAGCATCAACAGAATCCTCTTTATGGGTAAAAAGGTCCCCTGATATTTGTCTATAACATCCCCTAATGTATTTGTAAAGTGTAATCGTGTCCCCTCGCAAGCGCCTTTTTTCTGAGAAAGCAACCCCATGTTCAAATGGAAAGAGCATCATACCACAACAAACCTGCCAAGAGAGGGCCGCCCGCCAAAAACTCACAGACCGGGCAAGGAGGGCATTAATCATAGAGGCAGCACAGAGACCAAAGGTAACCGTGAAGGAGTTGCAGAGTTCCACAGCAGAGAATGGAGTATCTGTCCATAGAACCACAATAAGCCGTACACACCATAGAGCTGGGCTTTATGGAAGAGTGGCCAGAAAAAAAGCCATTTAAAGTTAAAAATAAGAAGGCATGTTCTGAGAGCTGTATGGAGGAAGGTGCTCAGGTCAGATGAGGCTAAAATTTTACTTTTCGGCCACCAAGGAAAATGCTATGTCTGGCGCAAACCCAGCACATCCCATCAAACCAAGAACACCATCGACACAGTGAAACATGGTGGTGGCAGCATCATGCTGTGGGGAGGTTTTTCAGCAGCAGGGACTGGGAACCAGGTGAGAGTCAAGGGAAAGATGGCTGGTGCTAAATAGAGGGATATTATTTAGCAAAACCTGTGTCAGTCTGCCTGTGATTTGAGACTGGGACGGAGGTTCACCTTCCAGCAGGACAATGACCTGAAGCAACGCTCGAGTGGTTCAAGGGGAAACATTTAAGTGTGTTGGAATGGCCTAGTCAAAGTCCAGACCTCAATCCAATTGAGAATCTGTGGTTAGACTTGAAGATTGCTGTTCACAAGTGAAAACCATCCATCATGAAGGAGCTGGAGCAGTTTTGCCTTGAGGAATGGGCAAAAATCCCAGTGGCAAGATGTGGCAGGCCCGAGTCAAGGGGTAGACAGAGTAGGCACATGCCTAGGGTGCAAAGCTGGGGGGGGGTGCCAGGCATGTACCTCCTCTGTCGCCTACCCCCAGTCCGGTCCCATCTATGGCCATCACTCTGCGCTTCTACGACTTTTTTTTTTACCCCTGCGCATGTGCGCAAGAGCTCACGTTCGAGCATGCACAGGAGCGCTAGGCTCGTGCCGCAACTGCCTAGGGCACCGGTGCACACGGCGCAGCCCGGCTCTGGGCAATACTGAGAATTAGAGAGAGCACTCTAGGTGCAGTACTTCCTGGTCTAGACACTAACCACAGACAGTGTACTGTTTTATTCCATAGCTCAGTGAGATTATCTGAGAATTGCTCTTTAGTAGCTTAATTTTTTTAAATTTAATAGTAGGTATGATCTTTCTTTTGGACCTAACACTTTTCCCTGGCAAGGTGGGGCTGGGAGGTGCATCAGTAAGTGGATACTTTCTGAAGTATCGTTAACAGAAGCCATAGAGCTTGACTGAGACATAGCGATGACTGCACTGGTTGCAAAGTATGTGTGACATACAGCTAAGAGCAGGAGAGCGGCAGGTGCTGATCACGTTAAGAAAGTTCAATGCAGACAGGGCCAGTCTTACCAAGTGCGGGGCCCAATCAGAACCATTTTGGTGGGGCCCCCCTAGAAGGAACTTTGCAGTCTGTCTCAGGTAGGGATGGCGCGAACCGCGGAAAAAAAGTTCGCGAACATATTTGCGAACTTGCGACAAAATATGCGAACGGTTCGCGAACGTCGCGAACCCCATAGACTTCAATGGGAAGGCGAACTTTAAAAGCTAAAAAAGACATTTCTGGCCAGAAAAATTATTTTAAAGTTGTTTAAAGGGTGCAACGACCTGGACAGTGGCATGCCAGAGGGGGATTAAGGGCAAAAATGTATCTGAAAAATCCATTGTTGACACAGCGCTGCGTTTTGTGCTGTAAAGGGAAAAAAGTCACTCAGGTGGTAGTTGTGGACACTGTAATATTATTGATATTTAGACAGAATGTGAACAAGCTCACACAGCTAGATGGCAGTTGTTTGAAGAACAGTAGATTACTAGCCAGTAAACTTACTTTCAACTGTCCCTGAAATCACTAACACTCCCTACACTAGCTCTTCCAAGCACACACAGACAGAATGAAAAAACGCTGCAGGGCTTCGGTTTTTATAGTGAAGGGGAGTGGTCCAGGCAGGGGTGTGGGGGTGGTCCAGGAGGGAGATCTTCCTGATTGGCTGCCATGTATCTGCTGGTCTGGGGTGAGAGGGCAAAAAAAAGCGCCAACTATACGCGAACCCAAAATGGCGAACGTCGCGCGACGTTCGCGAATATTCTGCGAGCGCGAACAGCGGAAGTTCGCCGGCGAACAGTTCGCGCCATCCCTAGTCACAGAGCACGTTATTATGAGCAGCTCTCCACAGACCGTTGCACTCAACCAGACTGACATGAATATGCAGATTTTGCTGAAGTTTATTCCAAAACTGATGAAAACCTCCCAAACATTGATCAAACCACTAGGTCAGAGTATATTTTCTTACCAGGGTTGGTTAGGCAGTTGGAGAGCACCTAAAACAGCTGCTAACTGTACACTGGAAAACTGTTGAAGAGGGGAGGGGTGTTAAAGGAGAATCCAACCCCAAATGAAAAACACTCCCCCCCCTCCCGTGTAGACCCCCTCCCTCCTCCTCTCCAGTCTACCTCAACCCCCAATGCCCCCTCCTGCAGATTTTGTCCATGGGATTGACAGCAGCCATCTTCTTTCATCGGTCTCTTTCGGCAGTAGACCAGTGTTTTTGGAAATTTTTGTGACTTTCCTTGAATGCGCAATGCAGCAGCATTGTCAGAAGGTAGATGATTGTCCATGTGTGATACTGAGTCAGATAGTATGTCAACACCACGAATTATAGTTTGTTGGAGCACAAGAGAGCTCACGTTCGAGCACAGGAGCGCTAGGCTTGTGCCGCAACCGCCTAGGGCACCGGTGCACACGGAGCAGCCCGGCTCTGGGCAATACTGAGTCATTGTGTTGATTAGAGCTGTGGAGTATCTTTGCCATGAATTGAAGTGATTACTTTCAGGAAAAGCTCCACTGTTTATGTTCGTTGTCCTTGGACTCTGTATCAGTTGCCACACATTCCGCCCTGTGGTGCAGATTTCTAATGACACCCAGTTTGTGTTCCAGTGGATGGTGGGAATCGAACAACAGATATTGATCCGTATGAGTGGGTTTTCTGTATACTTCCGTTTTCAAGTTACCCCCCTCTTGGATGCATATCAGACAGTCCAAAAAGGCAAGTTTGTTCTCATAGACATCTTCCCTTGTGAACTTGATATTATTGTCCACTGAGTTAATGAGTTCTGTAAAGGCCGCCACTTCATTGGATCTGATTTTTACCCAAGTGTCATCCAGATACCTGAACCAGTGACTCGGTGTTGCTCCCTGGAATGTAAGTAAGGCCCTTCTTTCCACTTCCTCCATGTACACGTTTGCTACAATGGGAGAGACTGGAGAACCCATTGCACAGCCATGTTTCTGTCTATAGAAAAGGTCCTTGTACTTGAAGTACAGTATGTGGTGTTAAGGCACAAATCTAACAACAAACATACTTTATTAGGATTAAGCTTTGTTCTACTGCTAAGGGTGTTATCTTGCTGCAGTCCTTGCAGTCTTGCTTACAGTCTTAATTGCCTCTGTCATAGGTATACATGTAAACAAAGATGTGACATCATATGCTACCATTGTTTCTTCTGCCTCTAGTGTAACGTCATGAATCTTGGTTACAAAATCCTTGGCATTCTGGATGTGATGCACTGTATTGCCTAGCAACGGGGCTAAGATGTTAGCCAAGAATTTTGCAATGCTGTATGTCACTGAATTTATGCTGCTGACCATGGGTCTTAGTGGGGATCCTTCTTTGTGTATCTTTGGGAGTCTGTATAAGCATGGTGTGGCTGGGGGGGCGGAGCCACATGCCGAGCAGATAGGCAGCGTGGACGGGTAGCTCCGCTGTACATTATCCTGTATGCCAGAGATAGATCCAAAATAAGTGCACACAAGGCTCAGGCAAGTAGCTAAGTATAGAGTGAAATATGGGGAAGCATACTCAGTGAATGCGCTCTGAGGCGGCTGCACGTCTGGAACAGTTTGCATGGAGCGAAATCTAAGATGGCGCCCGCAGCTCTCCATTGCCTCCCGCACACCAACAGCTAGCACAGCAGGAGAAAGACACAGAGCCACAGGAAACCTCTGCGCCTTCTATGCAGGACATACTCCAGGCAATCAGCACCTGCCAATCTTCCCTAACAGCCACATTCACTTGCAAAATTGACGAAGTGAAGGTTGAACTATCCCTGCTAAAGCATGATGTGCAAGTAATACGGGAAAGGACAGGGGCACTGGAAGAGCGTGTGAGCATACTGGAGGACCGCACAGACCCTATACCAAGGGAACTCACTTTGCTACAGAAACAGCTAAAAATGGCTATAGATCGTATGGAAGACATGGAGAATCACCAGAGGTGCTCAAACATCAGAGTGGTGGGACTACCGGAGAGAAGTGAGGGCCAAAGAAGTGAAGAGAAGTGGCTCCAAGATATGCTGGGTAAGGAAATATTCTCACAGAAATTCGTTGCTGTAAGGGCCCATAGCGTCCCAATGAGAGCACCCTTGCCAGGTGCCCCGCCCAGACCTTTCCTTATTAAGCTCCTGAATTACAGGGACAGAGACTCTGCACTCCAGGCAGCGTGGAAGAAGGGGACCATTCAATACCAAGGGGCCCGTGTCTCACTATACCCGGACTACTCAGCAGCCCTACGACGACAGCGCAGTACTTTTTATGGAACAAAACGGCGTCTGAGAGATCTGGAAATTACCTACAATATGCTATTTCCGGCCAAACTCCGGATCATGGATGGTGGGAAAGCACATATTTTTGACCAATCATCGGATGCCGACAACTGGCTGGATTCCCTGCCACAGCCCTCCATGCATAATCCTCAAAGGCAGCAATCCAGCCCAGCACGCTCCCCACGACAATTAACAAACTTCATAGGGAGGACTGGCACTGTAAGTAGCCTGAGAATCCACACACACTTGGGGGAGGGCCCCTGGCTCAACACAAATATTTAACTCTGGGGGGTAATGCATGCCCTAACCAACACAGTGCCGGGACTTTATCCTGGTACCCCCTAAGTAACTGGACAGGTGAAAATCCCTCCTCACTACCCAGGAGTGGGTTAACGGTTATTTACACAGCGGTTTAAACCCTAACTGATCAACAGACATACAACACTCAGACCCTCAGTCCCTTAAGACTGGGAAGAAGTCAATCGCAGCAACTACACCTGAGACTGGCTATGAACTGTTGATAAAAAGTTTGAGTGTGGGCTCTCTCTCACATAGAAATTCTGTTTTGGGAATAATGTATCTCCAGTTGGTTTGGGGGGACAGTAGGGGACTTAAAGGGGTGGTTCACCTTCAAGTTAACTTTTAGTATATTGTAGAAGGACCAATTCTAAGAAACTTTTCAATTGGTCTTCATTATTTATTTTTCATATTTTTTTTTAATGATTTGCTATTTTTTTCTGTTTCTTTGCAGCTTTCAAATGGGGTCATCTAAAATCAAATGCTCTGTAAGGCTACAAATGTATTGTTATTGATACTTTTTATTACTTATCATTCTATTCAGTCTATCTCCTATTCATATTCCAGTCTCTTATTCAAATGAATGCAGGGTTGCTAGGATAATTTGTACCCTAGAAACCAAATTGCTGACACTGAAAACTAGAGAGCTGATGAATAAAAAGCTAAATAACTATAAAACCACAAATAAAAAATTTAAACCAATTGCAAATTGTCTCAGAATATCATTCTTTATATTATACTTAAAGGTAACACCCCTTTAAGTTTGTTCTGTTTTGTTTCTATTTTCTAACTCCTTACCTATATCTTTTTTATGTGATGGGCAATCGTACTAAAAGCAATGTGTGTAATGTGCCAGCATGGGGGTCGGTACAGTCAGTCAATAACTTAGGCTATGATGGTGGATAAATTGAAGCTAATCTCCTGGAATGTCAGGGGGCTTAATGATAAGGTGCAAAGATCACTGGTACTAGACCACCTCAGGAAATTAAGGGCGGATGTAATGTTGTTGCAGGAGACTCACTTGTCAGGCCAAAGGGTAAGAACTCTGAGAAGACAATGGTTGGGCCCCATCCTACAAGCAGAATACTCCATATACTCAAGGGAAATAGCCAGTCTGTTCAGGAAAGCAGCCAGGCCAGAGATAAAGACCGTGCTCTCGGACAGGTTAGGGAGATATCTGATAGTAAAAGTTAAGATTAATACACGCACGCTAATTTTGATGTGTACTCCCCTCCTCCTGGAGATTTAAGTACATTACAGGAAATACTCCCAAAGGTAGCAAAATTCGGGGACCAACTTTTTGGATGGGGGATTTTAACGCAACTCCCAAACCTAATCTGGATAGGCTCTGACCGCTCAAAGGAGACACAGGAGCTCTAGGAGAATGGATTAGGGCAACCAATCTAACAGATGTGTAGCGATGGTTATACCCGCACACACGACAATACTCCTGCTACACAGTGGCCACCTCACCTCTTTCCTGTATAGATTTGGCCTTAGCCTCTCCTCCTGCCCTGCAAATGATTGGTAGTACTTCTTATATCTCAAGAATTTGTCCTGACCATCCACCTCTCCAACTTGAAATACGATTGAGAGACGAGCATGGAATCAGACAATGGAGACTTCCCCCAAAATGGGTCTCGCATGACTTTGTCCGTGAGGCTTTTAAGATACAATTCCAAGAGTTCTGGGACACTAATGATGACTCAGCACCCGATCAAGTGGTCTGGGATGCTAGCAAGGCTTTTGCACGTGGGGCGTACATATCCCTAATAAAAGAGGCTAGATGTAGACAGGACGCCAGCCTGGAGGATCTGCGGGAAAAGCTAAGGGAAGCTGAGGCAACATATTCAGACAGCCCAATAGATCTGACAAGTGAGGCCTTGGCAACGGCCCAGAGGGATGTAGACTTAGCATATGTACAAAAATATTCTCAAGGGGAACTGAAACGAACTGCATCTTGGTTGGATAAGGGTGATAAATGCGGTAAACTTCTAGCTATTCTCGCTAGAGAACCCACACAAATAACTTCTATCTCAAGATTGGTTACCCCAGATGGGAAAGAAATAGGTGAGCAAAAACAACTCCTTTCAGAACTTGTAAACTTCCATTCTAACCTATATGAATCCAAATCCCAATGTTCCCTGGAGTCCTTAGTACAGTACCTGAATGACATCCCAATCCCCAGGCTAGACCCCAGATTGCAGATTGCTGTAGAGGAGGTAATAAAGGCCATAGATGAGTCCCCCAATGGAAAGTCCCCTGGACCTGATGGGCTTCCCATTGAATGATATAAGGCAAACAAAGATACAGTGGCCACCAGGTTATGTGCCATATTCAATGCCCTAACACCTGGGTCCCACTTACCAGATTCCATGAGATACGCTACTATCTCCCTGATTCTCAAGACAGGTAAACCCCCAGAGAGCTGTGGGTCCTATAGACCAATCTCCCTTTTGAACTTGGATATTTAGGTGCTAGTCAAGGTGCTAGCAACCAGACTTAGGCAAGTGATTGAGTTATTAATCCACCCTGATCAAACAGGCTTCATGCCCAACAGAGCCACAGATATTAATATTAGACAACTGTTTACTAATATATGGGCCACTCATGAGGTTGTGGGGGAAAGGAAGGTAGTAACGTTAAACACCGAAAAAGCCTTCGACACCGTAGAGTGGTCATATCTATGGGCTCTCCTGGCAAGGTATGGATTGGGTGACCGATTCATAATGTTGGTGAAAGCGCTATATAACTCCCCTAAATCCAGAATTCTAGTAAATGCAGAACTATCCCAGGAATTCAGTTTGGCAAGGGGCACGAGACAGGGGTGTCCACTGTCGCCCCTCCTCTTCGCCCTGGCTATTGAGCCATTAGCAATAAAAATCCGACAGCATCCTGGCATTGAGGGTCTTAAGTTGCAAAGACTTGAAGAAAAAGTCTCGCTGTATGCAGACGATATGTTAATTTACCTGGCCAACCCCAAGCAGGCACTGTCAGAGCTCCTAACTACTGTCACTACATTTGGAGGATTCTCAGGTTTTAAAGTTAATTGGGCTAAATCCCTGGTATTCCCTATAGACCCAGGGGCTGCTAAGGATAAACAATATGGCCCACAGTTGCAATGGGTACCCCAATTTACTTATCTCGGCATAGTGATACATAAAGACCCACTGAAACTTACAGAACTAAACCTAACACCATTGGTAAAATCCCTCAAAACCAAGCTTCAACACTGGTCCAATCTTCCCCTATCCCTCCCACGCCATGTCAATATAATAAATATGGTAATTCTACCCAAATTGCTTTATGTGTTTCATAACACACCCATCCTATTAACCAAAGCGTGGTTCAAAGCACTGGATGCCCCTGTCAGAGAATTCATATGGGCTGGAGAACGACCACGAATCAATTTGCCAATGCTTCAGGCTCCGATTAAAAAAGGTGGCCTAGCCCTTCCAAATCTCCCATCCTATTTTTATGCCAGCCAGTTAGTGTTTGCATGGTGGTGGACCAATAACCAGGCAATAGTAGTGGAGGCGGCAGTGGTCTCCTCGTTTGACGCATTGGCTAATCAATTATATAGAGGTCTCCCATCCTTACATCCCATGACACCCCCTATGAAAACAGTAACCCAAATCTTCATCAGAACGGTGAGGGCCGATTACCAAAAAACGAATAGCTGGTCTAGATGGACCCCACTTTTAAGACACTAACGAATGCTAGTGTGTGGGCCGCAGCAGGGGTAAGACGGTTAAAAGATATAATACACCCTGGTGGACTAAAGCAGTTCCCACAGTTGAAGGATGAGTTTGGCCTGTAAAATTGTATGCTGTTTAAATTCCTCCAACTTAGACACGCACTCCAGACTCAGTTCCCAGAGGGCCCCCCTAATATAACTGAAAATGCTCTGGAATGCTACCTCAGCAGACCAGACCTCACCAAGCCACTCAAGTTGGTTTTATGCAATATTACTACAAGGTGAATTCGATCCCATTAAACACATCAGCCGTAAATGGGCTCACGATCTCCCCCAGCTAGACCTGGGAGATTGGGAGGATCTGATTGAGCAAATCCCTGAAAGTAGCATATCGATGAGGGACAGATATATTCAAGTAAAGTTCCTGAATAGGGTGTACCTGACCCCACATAGGCTGGCACAAATCTATCCAGGGTGTTTAGATACATGTGTGAAATGCAACTTAGAACACGGTACATACATGCATGTGTTCTGGGACTGTCCTAAAATACAACAATTCTGGAGTGAAATACTACAATATATGAATGTATCACTGGAACTTCCAAACAAACCTGAACACCAGAATACTGTCTGCTGGGGCACACTGGAGACCTAACTCTACCCTCTGGAGACAGGCAATGTTTACTGCAACTACTGCACTACACTAAAAAAAGCAATTTTGTTGTCATGGAAAGCTATGGACCCCCCATCGCTGAACTTTTGGATTAAGTTAATTGATGATACACTCCCACGGCAAAAACTGGTATACCTGGCAAGAGGTTGTCCTGATAAGTTTGGGAAAATCTGGAACAGCTGGCTGACAGTCCCAAGGACAAACAATGCTGCACGTGTAAGCAGAACAGCCTTCCTAATGTTTATATCTAAGTTGGACTGATATATGTAAGGATAACAGTCAGGCTAGAGCCCATCACAACTCTGTCTCTAAACTCTTTTTCTTATCTTTTCTTCTACTAATTTAGTTGTAAAATGAAAATGTTAATAAAGAAAACCTTTTAAAAAAAGCATGGTGTGGCTTCTCTGGGGTACAAACGGCAGTATAAAACTCAATTGATGGCTATAAACAACCTATCACCTTTTTTCTTGAAACAGCTGGTTGGGTCTTTCCTTAAACGTTCATATGTATTGCTATCACAGAGTAGTGTAGTTATCTTGCAGTGATAGTCAGTAGTGTTAAGCACAACTGTGCATCGCCCTTTATCTGCTGGCAGGAGTGAGGTTCGGGTCCTTACTCAGAGAAATGAGAACTCTCCTCTCTTGTGTAGTAAGATTAGAGGGAGGTGTTCTGGCACTTAACAAGGCAGCGGACACTTTTAGTCGGAGTTGTTACGCTTCTTCCTTTTTTATGTGATTATTCTTGATGGCAGATTCTGTGGCTGTGATAAGTTCAACTACTTGGATGTGTTGAGGTGTCACGGCATAGTTCAACCCCTTGACTAGCACATCGTTTTCTGGCTGAGTTAGTACCCTATCTGATCTTAACCCACGTGTCTTTGGTGTTCTTTGGTGTCTCATCTTTCTGCCTCCAGGTTACCTTGAAACGTTGCACATTCGCACTAATAAAACGGCAAGGGGGATCCCTGCCATTCACCTGCCTTGAAGTGCCAGTGTATCTTATTTTGCATTGCATATGGAGGGTGGCCGCAACCTCTTACACTGGGCACCAGGTGTTCCTTATTGAGGGAGTGTTAGGTGAGTGCGTGACTTCATTCACTTCCAGTTCTTTATGTGTTGGGCCATCTGAGCATGTTCAATAAAAACAAATACCTTTTCCAGAGTTACATCAGGTATTTGTTTCAGATTGCTGTTCTTTCATATTCCCTTGTGTTATTATTATTATTATTGTTTCATATAGTTACTTGTGTTAGATATACCATGACCTGGATGAATGAGAATCTTCATAGTCATAATGAAGGTAAATTTTGGTCTCCAACTGAATTAGAGAGAGAGTACAAAGAAACAAAACTATTGTGGTATTGGGTATGGAAAATCGCCGTTATGAAGAAAGACCAGCTAGGTTGGGATTTTTACACTGGAGAAGAGGTGCTTAAGGAGGAATATGATAACTACAGTAGGTTTAAATATATTAAGGGGATTACATATTATAAACACTCTAATGCTTTATTTACCATTAAGTCCTTCCAGCAGACACAAAAACATCCATTTTAATTACAAGAAAGGAGGCTCCATCTAAATATCTGGAAAGTGTTTTTTTTTTACAGTGAAATATAAAGTTGTGGGATTCTCTCTCCTCCTATCTCTTGGTTCAAGTTAATCAGAGACTAATTGACTGCTATCTTGGAGTCAGGCAGGAAATGATTTGTGCTAGTAGACAAATATTTATAAATCTATTTAAACCAATTTATTTTTTATTTTACTGTGTCCTTGATGCTTGCTCATTGAAACAATGAGCATTGTTCTGTTGTGCAGAAACGTTAAAATGAGCAATGCATATGTAAGCAAATAAAATGAATAAACATATAAATAGTATAGGAAGCAATTTTCCATTCTCTGGTCTGAAAGCAAACAATTGCTTTGCTGTACCCATGCAGCTACATCAATGTGTTCATGACAAAAATTCAGCAAATACAATAGTCCTATTCCAAACTACCATCTTTTGTATAATTGAAGCCGCTCATCATTAAAACAGCTCTCTGCAACATCCTTGACTCAATAACAACCTAGTAAATACCTTATTCTTAAATGGGACACCAAGGCAGTTTCCAATAAAATGTGAAGTTGGAAATTATGCATTCATAACAGTGCCAAGATAGTACAGAAGACAAGATGGTCCCATGTAATATTTACACTTAGGGTCCTGTTTCTATGTGTGTTTGTGTGTGAGTAAAATATGTTTTAATATCTGCAGGCACGTAAGCCCAGAATTAAATATTTAAAATGTTTCATGATAAAACTTGGGGAATTAATACCTCCACACCAGGAACATAGACAATCAAGCTTAATATGGTTAAAATGTGATCTATCACAGTAAAGATGTTTCTCAGATTGCAATCCCAAGTGAATAATAAAAAGAGGGTTTCAGTGTATGAAAGAAAGCATGAATATGTTGTTCTTGTAACCCTTTATTCATCAAAATAATTTTTCTGTGCCATAAAAAATGGCTGTACCGGCCAAGCTGTGAAGATGCAGGAAAGACAAAGACCACTATAAATTGGTTAAGAAAACTGCTACAAAGAGCTTTAAATATTGCATCTCTTGGGTGCCTGAGTGAATGAAAGATGATGATTTAATATTTCATAACAGTAATGTGATTCTTGCATTTCCTGTTGTATAATTAACTTTCATAAAAGGCTTCTAAGGCTGTAAAAAATGTTCCCACTTTCCAAAGGCAAGTAGTTTTGGACTTTGCTTAAAAAAATGTAAAATACAAAGGTCTACAGAGAATGCAGACAGTGATAAAGATATGTAATTTGTTGGAAATAGACACAGGGTTTTATTTAATTTTTTTTTTTTAAATCTTAAAAAGCATTCCTTGGGCACATTTATTGAGCAAAATTGCTTTACAGGTCAAATAGTTAATTTACAAATTTTCTTAGGGGCAGATTTACTAAATTAACATGAAGGATTCGAAGTTCGATCGAATTTTCAAAAACTTTTGAATTCGAATTGTCGAATGTTTTTGAAGACCACTTCGACCAGTGAATTTTGAAAATTCGCTCGAATCGAATGATTCAAATAATTTGAATAACATTTAATGCAATTATTCAACTATTCGACTGTCAAAGTACTTCCACTTAAAATTTTTATTCGACTGCCTAGTTCGCCAGATCAAAGCTACCGAATTGGGTTTCGTTATTTTTGATCGATTCAAACGATTTATCAATATATTTCCTATTCGATCGTTCGACCAACCGAATTGCGGTAAAATCCTTAGAATTCGAAGGATTTTACTTCCCCTTTAAATTCTATGGTTGAATTTCAAATTTTTTTCAATTCGAAATTCGACCCTTAGTAAATCTGCCCCTTAGTATGTTGCAGACAATCTCCTTTATAATTACTTTATTCATTATAACTTGTTAAAATTATGAAAATAGTACCAAAAATATCTTTAATACTAAAATAAACAAACTGAATTAGAGACTTAACAACATTATCAAAATGTAGCTTCAACTTAGAAACACAGATTTCTTTCCCAGTATGCAAAGCTTATTATCAATCATATGTTGCAGTACTAAAAATTCTCAGATAGATGAAGATGAAGTAAAAACAATTAGAGTGAAAATATTGAACTGAACTGACTGCAAAAAACTATGGATGCACCCAATCCAGGATTCGGCCAAGATTCTGCCTTTTTCAAACAGATTTGGTTTTGGCTGAATCCAAGTGCCATGGCCAAACCGAATGCAAAACAGCATATGCCTTCGTCAACAAACAAGGAAGCCAAAAATGCACGCTGTGCATGCAGTACTCTTCCCCCTTATTAACATATGCAAATTAGGGTTCAGCTGAAGCTTTCACAAAGGATTGAGGATTTGGTTGAATCTTAAAAAAACCTTGTCAAAAACCTGTGTATTTACTCTTCTGTTAAAGAGATAATGTCATGATTTTGTGCAGTTACACTATGTGTTTTTCAAATAATTAATTATATTATTGAACATTTCATGTAAAAGTTTTTTTACTTTAACAATGGTGTGTGGCCAGCCATTTTAGTCCATTATACATGATTTTGTGCTTGCAGAAACAGCAAGCACAGTTCTTTCAGGCAGCTACTGCATGAGCAACAGTATTTCATTCTTAGCTCTCTGACTTACAGCACAGAACTTCTCCTCCTCCTGTTCTCCTGCATAGTTTTATTTTCATATCTGACACTAGGGGGCAGATTTACTATTGGTCAAATTAGAGGGTTATTTAATTGTGGTCGAATTTAAAACCTTTAGTCGATCGAATAAAAAAAAATTATCAGATTTTTTTTATTTGATCTAAAAAACTTAAATAAACTATATGGGAGCTTCCCATAGGGTTTAATAGCGATTAGGTAGCTTTAATCTGGTGAACTAGGCAGTCAAATTAAAATTTAAAGGGCAAGTAATTCGACTGACGAATAATAGAATTTTATTCAAATTATTCTATTCGATCGAATTTTCAAAATTCGATTGTCGAAAGTGGCCTTCAAAAATATTCAAAAATTCGAATATTGAATCATTCATATGAATTTAGTAAATCTGCCCCTAGGTGGCACATTGGTGCATATTCAGTGGTGCAGACCATCACTAAGCTAATTTTGACCTGTAGGATGCTAAAACCTATCCCAGTCTTCAGGTAACGTGTTTGAGGGGGTGTCTGAGTCTTGTATGATCTAAACAAGGCTCTATTCACATCAGCTTGGGGGTATTGACTACTGACATCAATTTGAAGGGCAACAGTAAAGAAAGACAGAAGTTTACCAAAGCACCATTCTGGAGACTGATGGAATCCTGTGAAAATAGAAGTATGTTTTCACTGATGTCTTGGTTTGAAATATTAAAAATTGTATTTGTTCTTTGAAAATAAATAGTTAAATATTTCAGTATTGCTTTATCTGCGAGAAAACTAATAATTGATGTGGTTTGAAAACAGCATGCTTCCCCATGATAATATCCCTTTAGCTAAGGGATTCACTAAGGACTGGTAAAGCATGAGATAAAAAAAAACTTGTTTCACTTCTTATCTTTCTCAAGAAAACTCTTGAGAGATCATGACTAAAGTCCCAATTTTAGTTAAAACTGTGGGTTAATACTATAAATCTAAAAATGAGAAGGTATTTGGGATCATTTACTAAAATACCAATGCTGTATCCATAAAAAAGATAAAAGCAAATACCTGTTTTGATTCTATGGATTACTACAATAGTGCAATTTAGCATCTGTTAATCAGCATTACTATTTCCAAAAACATTCAGAATACTAAAAATTAGTTCTGAAACAAATGCAACTTAAAATTATTTGCTTATTTTGACTACAACAAACCAATAGCTGGATAGTACTTTGTAATGCGTTAAAATGTTACATTGGTTGTATATGCACATTGGTGTTGTTTTACAATATACAAGGTTCATAATCTCTTACCATTACCATACCCATCTTATGATACCCATCAAAGATATCAGCAAATTAAAGGGGTTGTTCACCTTTGAGTTGACTTTTAGTATGATGTAGAGAGTGGTATTCTGAGACAATATGTAATTGGTTTTCATTTTTTATTATTTGTGGTTTTTGAGTTATTTAGCTTTTTATTTAGCAGCTTTCCAGTTTGCAGTGTCAGCAATCTGGTTGCTAGGGTCCAATTTACCCTAGCAACCATGCATTGATTTGAATGAGAATATGGAACATTAATAGGATAGGGTCAGGAAATAAAGATGAATAATAAAAATCACCAATAACAATAAATGTGCAGCTTTAGAGAGCATTTGTTTTTTGACGGTGTCAGTGACCCCCTTTTGAAAGATAGAAAGAGTCAGGAGAAAAAGACAAATAATTCATAAACTATAAAAAATAAATAATGAAAACCAATTGAAAAGTTGCTTATAATTGGTCATTCTATAACATACTAAAAGTTAACCTGAAGGTGAACCACCCCTTTAAGGGCCCCTTACACACGGGCGTTTGTTACCTGCGCTCCCCTGCGTTGCATTTGGCTGCGTTCAGCGCAAGGGAGCGCAGGTCTATACGCACTCCATCCTTTTCAAATGATGTTGTACCCACGAGACGCATGTAAGCGCCAAACGCAGGTTCAGACGCAGCATGTTGCGTCTGAACCTGTGTTTGGCGTTTACATGCATCTCATGAGCGCAAGTAACAAACGCCTGTGTGTAAGGGCCCTAAGCATGTCAAAAGCAGATAGATGATCGCTGCCTAAATGAATGAGGGATATCACTTGAGTAAGCTCAGTACCCACAGGGTGTGCATAGGAGTGAGAGAGGGCTTGGCTTACCTTGAGAGTTAGCTTGCAAGAGCCCTATGCTGTCATCAAACTGCATAGATTTGATGTTGAGAGATGCCAAAATGCATTCTTTGTCCTGCAGTGATGTATCATCAATATTATTCAAATTGGCTGACAGGATAACACACATGTCACACAAGTTAATGTTGACAGCTCTCAGATCTGCTCGACTTAACGGTGTCCCCTAAAGAAAAATCATAAGAGGACGAGTAAGAAAAAAGGCAGATGATAGCAGTAGACAGAATCAGAGGACTGGGGTTTATGTATTTATGAGAAACAGTAATAAAAAGATACAACAGAACTTAATTACGTGAGAACATTTTTATGTACAATGCAATGTGTGTTAGAGGATAATTTGGCAAGACAAGTGTTAGGGCGACTTAACCCGACTGCTATTCTTGCACTGTCCTAGCAGCTGCGAGCCTACTCGTCTTCTACTACTACTACTACTACTACTACTACTTCTTCTACCTACTCTTATCTTCTGAAGTAAAGGTTGGCATGTGTCCTGGGCAATGACATGCACAAGCCTTTCTATTGTGAGATATTTAGCTGGTGAAAATTAAGCCTCTATAGGCATAACATGCAAAAGGAGCTTTATAGTATTTGTCTGATGAAAAATATGTTAGGTATGGGACTCTCTTGTGCAATAGTGTGATGCAAATTGTACCTCATGAACTAAGGTAGAAGTAACTCACAACCTGGCAAACAATGCTAGCATATAAAGGTACAACCGCTTTACGAATGGCATTTTTATCATAAAAAAACACCAAGAAATTATAAAATGTGTTTAGTGGTTAGGGGAAGTGTATATTCTTCCATAATTTGAAGGTATCTTTTTTCTCTATATTGTTTCACATTTTAGAGTTTCATGAAACAATTCCTAATAAATTAATAATTGCCATCAGACTAGGAAGACTGCCTTTTGTTCAAATCAGTTTTTAAAATTATTTCTATTAAGAGTTTAGTTTTAACAAATAACATTGTTATTATTACAGTTATGATTTTTGCTCACTAACTTACAGGCAATATTGACACCTTTGGGAAGTTGTGTAGTGTTTCCCATTCTCTTTTAAGGTAATCAAGGGACCCAACAAAGACTATATGTTTCAGCTCATGATAATGGAAATTGCTGGCTCTCAGTGGCATCACCAAATTCCGTAGTCCAATCAGTGCCGACGTCATGTCTCCAAAAATGCAGACAACCACATGCCCACTGAGGACTGTCATGGCAGCTTCACTCCGCGTCTAGATTTGATGATACAATAATAACTTTATCATACAAAAATTCTGATCACAATCATCAAACTTCCGAAAATTCACATTTATTTTTCATGTAGTTATACTCAAATAACTAATGACTGCAATAAAGAACACATTAACTATATACACAATATTCCTGCCTGAATAGCCTACAATGAAATGCCTTTGCATGATAATTAAACAGATATATATATATATATATATATATATAACAATATGCTGCACAATATTTCTTTGTTGAAACCCCACTTATTTTCCTGGGTTTGGTTTAGGGATGGCACCTGGGGCAGATTGATCAAGGGTTGAATTTTCAAGTTTTCTCAAATTTGACTAGGGCGTTATCCAAATTCAATTAGAGTTTTAAAAAAAAAAAATTTTATTTGATTTTTGAGAATTAGTAAACAGGAGAGGTATGCAGTGTTCCTGACAGTTTTGAGTTTTTAAAACTTGATTTGAATTAAATTTTAAATTTGATTCGAGTTTTGGGGTAGATCCTATTCACCAGAGTTTAAAAAATTAGATTTTTATAATAAATGTTGATTGGTCGAATTTTGAGTTCATGGGAGTTCATGGGAATTTAAAAAACTCACATAAATTCAAAATTCGACCCTTGATACATTTGCCACCCCAGGTATGCAAATAAAGTATATAATTACAACAATGTATGATTATAAAGTAATTAAAACATATAATTTAGTACATATCAAACACAGTGTCCAAAAACAGCACATCAAGCAGACAAGTTGGTGTTTGGGAGAATACCCCAACGTTTCAGACACAAAGGGGCAAATTCACTAAGCGCCGAAAATTCGATAGTGTTGGCTTCGCCGCCGGTTGGCACACTTCGCCAGGTGAATTTTCACCAACCCACGGCAAAATTCACTAAAATGCGAATTTGCTCTGGGGGGGTACGAAGGTTAGCGAAGTTGTGCTTCCGTTATTTCACCAGGCAAAGTGCATTTACGCGATGCCTAATTTGCATACGGTGCAAAGTTAAACATATAATAGAAGTATATGTTACAGCCAATATATTACACTACACAAACCCAGGAAACCTTTATTAAATAAAATAAAGTTGTTCTATTGCCCTAAACATGTGCCCACTGTATAGGTGAGTTGCCATATGTTAGGAAATGTAGGGGGAGGGAAGGAGGGTAACCCCCCAAAAAATGACACTATTTTTCAGACTATCACCTTAAAAAAAGTAAAAGACACCAGTATTTTTTTTTTTTTTCAAATTCCTATCTAATGTATTGAACTTCGCCAGGTCTGACCTGGCGAAGTAAAGTCTAGCTCAAGAGGTAAACGTTCAGTAAAATGGTCATCTTTGTGAATTAGTGTATACTCAAAATTTGATTGTGAGATTATTTAAGAAAAAAATCAAATATCTATAACCCAAATTCCAACTCAAAAACTCAAATCGAATTTGACTAAAATCAAATTGAGTTTTTTCTCAAAAGAGATACATTTGCCCATAAGTGTCTGTACTAATGATGTGGTGTGCAGAGTAACTTTTGTAGCTTGGAATATTGTATGGCTCTATTTGGGTAAGAGCCTTGACTCTTGCACCCGTTGTTAAGTTTGTATAAAGGAAGTGTAATCCATTAATTGCTGCTTTTTGGTTTAGGGAGGATCCAGGACACCTGAAATTTCCAAACTGTCCCTTTTCAGAAAAAGTTTATCATGTATACTGCCTTAACGTTCAACAAAATATGTTGCTTAAAACATGAAATCCTAATATTGAGAGGGTTATTTACTAAATGCCTATTTTATCTCATTATTTTAATTAAAAAAAAACCACAACCAAACTCAAATATCCGATTTGAAATTATTTATTATTTAAATAGCTCAAATTAATCGGGCTTTTCCCCCAAATTGTACAATTTTATTTGGGTATTTGTCTGAATTGATTGGATTTCTGGGCTAAACCTAGCACAGAACACTATAACTTCAAATTAGTATAGGGACCTCTGCCATTAACGTCCGATCATTTAGGCTTTTCAGGCAAAAACTAAAAAAATTAAGCTATTTCTGGGAAAAAGCTAGAAATAATTTTGTGTTACAAATGTTTTTATTTTTTGGCGATTTTTTCCCCCAAATTTCATTCAATTTCATTCAAGTTTAAAAAAAAAAAAAAAAAAAAAA
>CM044443.1:56001647-56053002 GCA_024363595.1 Xenopus borealis | reverse complement strand
AAAAAAAAAAAAAAAAAAAACAATTAAGGTCAAATCGGGTATGGAAATTTGGTAGTGGTTTTTGTATTAAAATAATGAGATAAATCAGATTTTTGTGAATAACCCCCTAATATACCATACAATAAATATCGACATATGTTAAGCTCCTGAAAAAAGCTTGGGGAGGGAGGCAAAAAAAGTTACTGATTGAAAATAATAGATATTTTTTTCTAACTTGCCTGCATGTTTTTTTTTTAAATATTATTTTATATCTTTCATTTTAGTCATTCCCAATATTATGTTTTGGTGTGATCTGTCAACAATTAAGATTGCTTACCAGAAGCACTTTATCCAATTCCTTGGCTGGACACCAGTGGAACATACCAGTAGAATCATATCGTTTAACACTGCTAGAATCCATGTTATCAATTTGATCATTCCCAGTCATGAGAAGGGGATCATGCCTGTTGAAACAAAATTATTTTTTAATTTGTTCCTGTAGTTGCTTTCATTTTGTTTCTTGCCATCTGTATTATCATGCATAAAAACATTTTATTCTGGTGTTAAATAGTTTTTTTTTTTACAATAAAACATGCAAGTAAAAACAATTTGCCCTGAACATTAAGAAAATTTCCACATGAAAACCATTATTGCAATGTTAGTAGACTAAAACCAAAGAGCAGGTTAATGAGGCAAAACATGTAGACAGGATTATTCTGTGCAAAAACATCCACAGCGCCTTTAACCTGTAACCTATTTATTACTGCACATTACTGCATTGTCCATTTTATGAACATTTTTATATTCATATCATAAACAGTTTAACAAGACTAGAGACATAAGTATACATGTGGTGTAAAAATGAATATTCAAGAGACACTTCTATATCCTATACGTCAGAAAAAATAATTTGTAAGGGTTGGAATTGTTTGAGAAATAGTGGCTGTTTCTTGGCTTCCCTCTGTCCCTCAGAACCAAAGAGCTGCTATTATGATCTGCAATGAAGCAGAAGAAATGTGAATTTAGCAACAACCAGTCCTGTATGTTTGGCATGAGAATAGAAAGTCAATTATTTACTTTCACAGTGGACAATTTCTGACATGCTGCCCTGCACAGTAAAAGCTTCAACAGGCCGGGTTTTTAATATTTTAGCAAATTGCCCAGTTGGGTTTGGTGTTCTGCAACTGATGGCCTTTAAAGATTCAACAGAGTGTCGCTTTAGAGTGGGATGTCTGATTCTCTCCCTCCCACCCATCACAAGAAATACAAGATTTTAATGCTAGACAACAATGAGTGGCTTCTGATCTCTTTGAGCTGAGCATAAAAAACAAGGCATCATTCATACCATTGAAAAAAGATTTTAGATGCCTTAACTTTTAGTATGATATAGAGAATGATATTCTGAGACAATTTGCAATTGGTTTCTTAGAATTGGCCCTTCTATAATATACTAAAAGTTAATTTGAAGGTGAACCACCCCTTTAAATTAACACATTTATCAAAGAATACAGATTTCATTTTGTTGGAATGTGCTCAAATGTTCAAACCATTCAGGCATGCTCAGTCATTTTATTGTATCATAAATTCAGTTACAGGCAGATTTACGGATACTTGAATTTTGCTTTTTCCTCCGGTGGGAATTTTATAAATGTAATTTGGGACTAAATCTTTCCTATTTACTAAAATTATTTTAATATGTAATATTAAAAATTTTTTTTGCTAAGGGTTTTTTTTTGCTTAAAAGCATTTTATTGAAGCAAAGATGAAATATAAGCTAAATGGTTTTGTAGCATTATGAAAACTATAAATGAACTGCACCGTCTTAAAGAAGCTGTTTGGTGTCTGTATATCAAGAACACACCAATAAAGAGTATATCCACCAGTTCCATACGTTTAAGAATCAAAGTAATCAAAACAGGAGTTTTTACTGAACATAAAGTGTGATATGCAACCAATTTAGAATTCAATAACAATAGCTGGTGTTTTTGAGTGCCTCATACGGCATGCTCCTCTGTATATATTGTAAGAGCTTACATAGCAGGGATCAAGTATCTGGGGGGTAAAGCAGCCCATGGCACAGTCACAATCCATAAGAGGGAAGTCTTTTTCTGGCTGTTTATTTCCACTTTCAGCAAAACAAAATAAACTCCTTTCCCCTTAATGGGCTTCTACCTAATACAGGTTAGTTTCCCAAACTAAGCAGGAGTAGGCCTACTGCCCATCTCCCCAAAAACAAATGAAAAGGAAATATAACAAAAGTTCCAACCTTGTGGAGATTTAAAATCTCTCTCTGTATTCACACAGGCAGCTTCCATATGTCTTTCCCTTCAGACTGAAGCTCTACAGTCTGGCTTGAGCTGCCTATTTAATTAACCACCTGAGATGCCTCCGGACAACTCAAAACACCTGGGCTGGACTAACGTCCCAGAACCACTCTGTTAGGAACCTGGGGCATAAATAAGCTCCGTCCTGGACTTTCCCAGGTATCCTAGAAGTGACCTCACCACATGCCCCGCCCCCCCTCCTTTTTTCAACCCAATGGTTGGAACAACTGAGGCCCAGCAGGAATGAACCCAGGACAGAGTAATCTCAGAGATACCTAGGAAAGCTCAAACCTGCTTCTTATTAAGAATCAGAATTCTGCACTGAAATCCATTTCTCAAAAGAGCAAACCGATTTTTTTATATTCAGTTTTGAAATCTGACATGGGGCTAGCCATTTTGTCAATTTTCCAGCTGCGCCTGGTCATGTGACTTGTGCCAGCACTTTAGGAGGGAACTGCTTTCTGGCAGGCTGTTTTTCCTTCTCAATGTAACTGAATAGTACGCAGTGGGACATGGGTTTTACTATTGAGTTCTATTCTTAGATCTACCAGGTGTAAGGGTGCCTGTTGATCCCTGCCGGCGTCAAAGTCGGTGCGCGTCAAAGTCGGCGCGCGTGCGTGCGTTTTGACGCCATCACGCCTGCGTCTGTTTTGGCGCCAATTGGGGCCTATTTAAGGAGACTCTGGACGCTGGACTGGTGCCCGATTATAGGTTCTCCTTTGTGGTTCCTGGGTGCGCTGATCCTGACTCTCTTGTGGACTTATTCGTGTATTACCTTGCCTTGTTCCTGGACTCCTGAACCTCTGCTGCCTGAACTGAACCTCTTGCCTGGACTTTGACCCTGATTTGTTCCTGATCCTTGCCTGTACCGTGTTTGTTGGACTGTTGTTTCCTCCTTGGTCCGCATCCCCTCCTGAGCCCGCTGACCTTACACCAGGCAGCTGTTATCTTGTGTTAAGGAGCTGTTATCTGGTTACCTTCCCATTGTTCTGTTGTTAGGCTGCTCGGGGGAAATAGGAGGGGGTGATATCACTCCAACTTGCAGTACAGCGGTAAAGAGTGAATGAAGTTTATCAGAGCACAAGTCACATGACTTGGGGCAGCTGGGAAATTGACAAAATGTCTAGCCCCATGTCAGATTTAAAAATGAAATATAAAAAAAATCAGTTTGCTCTTTTGAGAAATGGATTTCAGTGCAGAATTCTTCTGGAACAGCACTATTAACTGATCCATTTTGAATTTTTTTTTTACCATGACAGAATCCCATTAAGAGGGCTTAGCCACTGTAGAATGGCTGCTGTTTTATTACCTGGGGTTTTATCACTCCACTGCCAATGGTGTAACCTAAATACTTGGCCTCCTCCAAACCAATGGCCCATTTCTTAGGATTTACATTAAAGCCTGCTTTACTGAGTGCATCTAACACAGCCTGAACTCTGTGCAGATGAGCATCCCAATCCGTACTGTGTATCACCACATCATCTATGTATGCAGCCTCATACTGTTGGTGAGGTGTTAATATTCTATCCATAGCCCTTTGAAATGTGGCTGGGGTATTTTGTAGGTACTTAGTACTGGAAAGATCCACCAGGAGTGACAAAGGCAGTTTTTTCCTCGGCTTGTTCAGACAATCGTATCTGCCACTACCCTTTTGTTAAATCTAATGTCGTCAGATACTGAGCAATACCCAACCTGTCTATGAGCTTGTCTACCCAAGGCATTGGGTAGGTGTCAAACTTGGACACAGAATTAAGCTTGCCAAAATCATTACAGAACCGCCAGCAACCATCTGGCTTGGGAACAAGAACAATCAGGCTAGATTCTTCAATTACCCCTAACTCAAGCATTTTTTTTCACTACATCAGCAGAATCCTATACGGTTTGAGGCTGGTACTGCAACCAATGACATCTTGTCTTTCCAGGGTTTAAGTAAATTAACATGATACATTTGTTCTTGCTTCCTCTTGCCAGGTTGGTGTACCTTGTAATTTACCTCCCCAACTCTCTCCATTATTTCAAAGGGTCCCTGCCATTTTGCAAGGAACTTACTCTCCACGTGGGGACCAAAACTAGTACTCTGTCTCCAGGTGAAAAAACACATATTTTAGCATTACAATTGTATATCCTTTGTTGGGCAGCCTGAGCTTTGGCCAGGTTTTCTCTTACCATGGGAATAATTTAAGCAATTCTATCTTGCATCTGTGATATGTGTTCAATTACACTCCTGTGGGGTGTCACTTCCCCTTCCCAGGTTTCCTTGACTATGTCTGAAAGGCCCCTAGGATGTCTCCCGTAGAGTAACACAAATGGGGAATACCCTGTGGAGGATTGGGGAACTTCCCAAATAGCAAACATAAGATAGGGTAAAAAGTAGTCCCAGTCTTTACCATCTTTGTCCATACTTTCTAGGGTCTTGTTGAACCGTTCAACAAGACCATATGTCTGAGGGTGGTAGACAGAGGTTCCAATTGTGAAATGTTAAACAATTTACAGAGTTCCTTAGTTACTCTGGTCATAAAAGGGGTACCCTGATCGGTGAGGATTTCTTTAGGGATCCCAACAATAACTGAACACATGAAGCAATTCTTTGGCAATTGTTTTAGCAGAAGTGCTGCACAAAGAAATAGCTTCCGGATAGCGAGTGGCCCCAGGCAGATTTTAACAAAAGGCCCACCAGATCCATGGCTATACACTCAAAGGGTATTTCAATAATTGGTAATGGGACTAGTGTTTATTTCCACTTGCAGCAAAACAAAATAAACAGTTCAAAATAAACTCCTTGCTTAATGGGCTTCTACCTAATACAGGTTAGTTTCCCCAACTAACCAGGAGTAGTCCTACCATCTGTCTCCCCAAAAACAAATGAACATGAAATAAAACAAAAGTTCCAACCTTGCTTGAGCTCCGTCCTGGACTTTCCCATGTATCCTAGAAGTGACCTCACCATAATATGTATAGTAGTCCAAAAAGCAGAGGTGGGACATGGTTTGGTAATATGCTAAAAAGGCGTATTAAAAGAATCACATCATAATGTGACGTTTCGTGCAAGTCACATGCCCTTTGTCAAGCTACATGCAACTGATACACAGAATGCATATAAAGGGATTCATAGGAAGTGACATCACTGAACACGTGAATTACATAAGTTTCATATCATAAATATACAGTAATTAGTATCAAATTATAATTTATATATACATATATATCTCTATTGAGACCCATGGGATGTAGTGAGTTCAATTTATTAATCCAACAGACTTCTCTCCTTTTTAGTTTGAGTTCTCGATCACCTCCCCTTTTCTGAGGTGGTACAGTCTCTAATACCATAAGCTGGTCGGAAGTGTGTCCTTTCTCAATAAAGTGTTTAGATACCGGCAAATTCATATTACCCAAATTGATAGCGAAGCGATGTTGTGAAATACGTGACTTGATCATCTCTGTGGTCTCACCTACATAGATGAGACCACACGTACATATCACGACATAAATTGCAAATTTAGAAACACAAGTATAGTGGCCCCTAATTTGTATTCTCAGGTCAGTGTTGGGATTGACAAACTATCTTCCTTTCTGTACATTATACACAGTCTAGACAGTCTAGACATACATCTCATTCTCGTACCCAAAAACGTGGTTGATTCTTTTGGTTTCATTTTTAAATGTGAAGAGGTGACTGAGACTCCAATAGTTTTGCCTCTACGGCATGATATCAGTGGTGGCAACTTAAACTTCTTGGGATATACATGTAGGATACTGTGGGATATACATTTTTCAGTATATACCAATGTCTACGTTACACCTGGGCAATAGATTCACTATAATCAGAATACTGGGTCACAAAAGGAATACGTTCACTTTGTTTCTTCCTTGTTTTCTGATGGTTTACCCAACATTGAGCCTCATGTATGATATTCCTAGCTTAACCTCTTTCGTAGCATTTTTGACACAACAACCGTGTGCTGCCTCTGCTTTTTGGACTACTATCTATAATTGGTGACCCAACACAATTATTTATAGTGGCTGGGACATTTATGCTTAAGTGAGGGTGCTGGGGTAAGTTTTCTAATTTTATATATATATAAATAATTTGAAGAGGTGGCACTCACAGGTCTTAAAGTGAAAATAAAAAAACTGTTTATTATAAAGGATGTCAAATGTTTCAGCTGCAACAACAGCCTCAAAGTGAAAACTAAACAACCAACTTAAAAACACTGGCAGGCACCCACTGTGGCTTGTGGGAAATTATGACAATTCACAGGCGTAATGAATAACAAACAACTTCCCCCTCCTGTGGTAATGAGCACATATTAAAAATATTGAATTCAAAATGGATTCTCACATAGTGACCAGTATTGAAATATTAGCAAACGTGCAAAGAAACAATAATATAAATCGAAGTGAACGCTCACATAGTGATCAATGTTCAACTCTTGGCAACAAAATAAACATATCAATATATATTATAACAATACAACATTGTAAACATGAAAAACACATCTAATCTTCAATTTCTACTCAAGCCAGAGGGAGATATTATTACATACAACTAAGAGGTATAGCGGTGTAATGAAATTATAGTTTATATAATTTTATGTGTGGACCCGCATTCTCTACTCATGAGTCTGTCAGGCTTCAATCAAATTTATGGATAGCCGGGTCAATACAAAAATAAAATTAAAAGTCAGCCTTACATACATACTGTATTGTTATGGAGAACAGAGACTTAATGAACTGGTATCATATTCAATTGAATATATCACAGCATTCTTTATTGAGAAACTGGCTAGGAACTTTCATTGGATGAAGTTCTAGTTCAGCGACTTATAGACTTAATACCTCTAGCTTTTTTAGGCTAGGGTATCTGGTCTCCAACAGTCTTTTGGTATGTTTTATCACATTCTTTTTTTTTTATTAGTATAGCTACAACTTGTTTGCTGCTTATTGGTATATTGTGAACTGACATTTAGATCTAGTTAACCCTCTTAATGTAAGTTCATTCTAAGATGTCCTGAAATTACCTGGAACATGGGTTTTTGAGTAATGATATTCTCTTAAACTAATTTTGTTTTAAAAAGTTTGAATGCTAGAGGGTGGTAGGATTGCATTTTACTATTGAGGTATGGTCTGTCATGTTATGTGAAAGAGTAGCCCCTAAAGTTTCAGTAAACACAGTTGATTCAAGTGATTGTGTCCACAAAATGAAGTTACATACCAATTTATTCATATTGACGGGATCTATATTGGAAAGTTCAGTTGGCCTGTGTCCCCTTTTATTTACTTGGGGTAACATCCACAAATCCACAAATGTATAACCTCCATGTAACAGACACACTTATATGCAGAGTTACTTACAGAATGAATTAAGCAAAAAAAAAATATTGGACAGAATATATAATAGTGTTACTAACTAGTGCATGCCAAGCTAGATTTGAATGACAAAATAGTTATTTGTGACAGAAAGCAAGATTTTATAGTACAGGATTGATTCTTTCGACAAAATTAAAGTTTTGTTTCACAAAACAGATAAAATAACCATTCTGTGAAGCAATACTGTCAGTTACTTTCCCGAACCAATAAGAACAAAGCTTACTGGTCTGCTTGTTCAGACATTTTGGTTAAGGGCATTCCTGCTGTTTTGCCATTGTCTTGTGATTCATATTCCTGTTCTGGTTTCCCTCTTCCTGTCTAAGCTGAGTGGAATTATGGGGCAGGCCAGAGGCAGCTGCCATGTAGTAATAAATGTAGTGTGTTTGTGTCACTGCTTTACCTGAACTAACACAGCACAATCATTGAATCCACTAGCAGCCAGTTTGTCTGACAGTTTATTATGTTGCAGCCTAACTGTAACATCATTATAATAGGCCTAATATCCCTTCAATGAGTCACTTATACATTGTGTATATGATGTTAGGCTCTAGTGTCTCCTCCTAGCTCTAATCTTGCACCACTTAGCTTTTAGCTCTCTCTTAATCATCTGCTTAGTTATAGTTCTACTACTACATAATAGGTTTAGCCAAAATGTGGGATTGATCACATACTGTACCTCCCAACTGTCCTGTTTTTAGAGGGACAGTCCCTCTTTTAACAGTTCAACTCCCAGTCCCGCATTTGTAATGGAAAGTCCTGACTTTCTCTGCACTGAACAGCCAGAAAAAGAAACAAAGTTTGTAACTTAATTGGCCTTTGGCAGAGAGTCCAGAACAGCCACCAGGTGCAACTATTTTTTACTTTTTACAATTTTGAGATAAGCAAATCTCTCTTGGGAGAAGTTAGACTTACAGTTTAAAGGGCAAGTCACCTTCATTAGCAAAACTAATAATGGAAAAAAAATCACTGAAATATGTTCAAATGTTTCATAATCTGCCAAATTTTGTAACAGAAACATGGTAATTAGGGGTGTGGCCACAAAAATGGGCGCAATAAAAATTTGCCATGCTATGCACGTGCATTTTTTTGTCCCTCTTTTTCTTTCCAAAATGTTGTGAGGTATGTGATCATGTGCACACATTTTGTATAGTATGATGGATGGGTTTCATGAATAGTCTTGTAGTTCAGCAACTACATAATAGTTTTAGCCACAGATGTGGGACTGATCATGTGCAGCCACTCCTGAGTACTGTGTGCAAACAATATGGGTCATTTAGACAGGGGCAATTTTAGGGAATCATAATTTATTCACACTATGGAAAATACTGTTTTTTAAATGATATTACTGTATGAGATGCACCTGGGTTACCACTGGGGAGGAGCTGCAC
The DNA here is from genome assembly GCA_024363595.1 of Xenopus borealis. NCBI lineage: Eukaryota > Metazoa > Chordata > Amphibia > Anura > Pipidae > Xenopus > Xenopus borealis. Next base: position 56,043,944 of record CM044443.1, on the reverse strand, counting down.
AGTTCAGATCTGCTTCATGTTTCTTCTCAGCTTAGACAGGAAGTGGGAAACCAGAACAGGAATATGAATCATAAGACAATGGCAAAACAGCAGGAATGCCCTTAACCAAAATGTCTGCACAAGCAGGCCAGTAAGCTTTGTTCTTATTGGTTCAGGAAAGTAACTGACAGTATTGCTTCACAGAATGGTTATTTTATCTGTTTTGTGAAACAAAACTTTCATTTTGTCGAAAGAATCAATCCTGTACTATAAAATCTTGCTTTCTGTCACAAATAACTATTTTGTCATTCAAATCTAGCTTGGCATGCACTAGTTAGTAACACTATTATATATTCTGTCCAAGTTTTTTTTTTTTACATGATTCATTCTGTAAGTAACTTTGCATATAAGTGTGTCTGTTACATGGAGGTTATACATTTGTAAGACAGATTGATTGTTAAAATGTACAGAATGGAGTTTGTAATATAATGACATCATTTTGTGCATTAATCATATTTTGTTCTCTTTTGTATATATTTTATTGGGGAAAAGGTCAGAAATAGTAATATATCATGATAGACATTCCTTCTGTGTATCAGGGATAGTTTTGTATACAGAATGTATTTGGGAAAAATGGCACCCCATACACATATGCTTTTTACAGTCCATAAATTCCATTCTTTGCTTCTGGACTTCAGCGGAGAAGTCCGCATATATGGATATATTGCTGGCCTGGAATACCATGGGATCTTTCTGCCGTGCCATCTTTAGGACTTTGTCCCTGTCCCTTGCATTCAAGAACCTGGCGATTAGCGGTCTCGGAGGGGTCCCTGGTGGTCCACGTCTTGTGGGTATCTGGTGTGCTCTTTCAATCATGAAGGTTGCAGATAGGGGTGTTTCCCCAAAGACATCTCTCAACCAGCCTTCCAGGAACTGTTACGGTTTGTCAACCTCAGGTTGTTCCTGCGCAGTCGGTTTTCCATGTCGTCTGCTCTATGCTGGGCCTGTTGCAGATCGCATGTAGTTATTGTACCTTGTCCGGCAGAGGTAGGCATGTGTCCTCTAGGTCGCTAATCCTTTGTTGTGCAGCTTTGGCCCACTCTCTTATGTTTTGCATATTGTGCTGTATAATGGACAGGTCCACCTTAATCTCTTCCATTTTGGAGCTGATTAATGTAGTGCAAGTGTCTCTGGTGGCTCGTATTTCAGCTTGTAGATCCGAAAGCGTAGGTTCAGCTGGTTCACGTTGATAGACAGTGTTATCGGCAAACAGGAAATTAGGCCTAATGGTTGAAGCACCATCTTGTGCAGCTAGTCCTTCGTGGGCATATTTTTTCCAGCTTGGCTGCTGCCTCAGAGGCCCATTTCTGTGCCCAATTTTGCCCCATCAGTAGTCTTTGTGGCTGCTGTTCCTCACCTTGCTCCACTTTGTCCAGTGTTTGTGTGAGTTTTACTGGTTAAATTAGGATAATTAGGAGTTCAGGCAACGGAGCTCTTCTCAGGTGCATCTGTTCACATTCAGCTGTTAGCAACGCCCCAGATGGATAGCTTTTTAACTATAAGGAGGATCATCATACCAAAGACTAGAAGAAAAAGACTTTTATTTGAAGTAACGTAGGTGGTTCTTCACAGTGAGGACAGTGAGGTTGTGGAATGCACTGCCAGTTGATGTTATGATGACTGATCTGTTAATGCCTTTAACCCTTTGGTACATTCTTGCAGGCAAGGGCTTTAACTGCCAAGCACGTATCTGGTACGTGCTTGCAGTTATGGGTGCTGTACTCTGCATCAGCAGCTTTAGCTGCCTCTGCAGATCTTTAGCAGCATTGACAGCCCCATGGGCAACAAGGCTGGGGGGCTGCCATGTCGGTCCTACAACAGGATTGTCGCAGGGCCGACCTAAAAGAGGCAGACGCATGAGATTGTGCGTCTGCCTTGCTGCACAGCTTCCTTCTGAGGCTCCTTCCTTACCTCGTGCTCCAGCGACGCCCACACACTTCCTGCTTGCCGACTCTGCAGACAAACTTCTCCTTCTTCTTATCCCTGCATTATTGTTCCTTATGTATCTTTAGTATAGTTTTGTATAGAAATATATATTTTCCCTTGTTTGATCCATTAGAATATGTACTTTCCAAAAATATATGGTTTTCTGGGGGTCTTTTTAAAGTTTGGGGGTCTTACAGCACATAACGCACAGTTGGGGCTCTGAGTTGGCCAACGTGAAAATTCAAATGCATGTTTTTCATTTGGGGTCCGTACATACCACATACTTTGGTAATTCTATGCATATTGGGCATCAAACTATTCAGTAGACCTCTGACCTCCATATTTAGAGTGATTTGTCTTTGCAAGTAAAACATTGTGTGAGATAAATGCGGCAAACTGCAACATTTTTAGGCGATTTTCAGAAATCTTGTAAAAACCTCTACATTTAGAAACAGAATGTGTACTTTCCAAAAATATATGGTTTTGGGGGTCTTTGCTGTCAGGAGGGTCTTTTGGTACATAATATGAAGTCAAGGGTCTTTGTTCACAGGAGGCACATGCCAGCTGCCTTGGTATATCTACAGTATGCATATTGTGCATCAACCTGTTCAGTAGACCCTTGGTGTCAATATCTAGGGAGTTTTCCAGTTGTATGTAAGAAATTGGGTGAGATAAATGTAGCCAACTGCAATTTTTTTAGGCGATTTTCAGAAATGTTAAAACCCTTGCCTTTATCGCTAAATTTAGGAAAGGATTGCAGCTTGGTGCTTTGTAGTAGAAAGACATGCATACCCATTTTGAATTCCAGGGAATGTGTACTTTCCGAAAATGTATGGTTTTTATGGGTGAACTTACTTTTTTCTAACTTTGCCCCTCTCAAAATGATGTAAATCTGTTGATTTTGCAGTACCTGAAATGACAGACCATATGGGGGTCTTTGTTTTGGGGCTTTTATATGACACGTGCTTGGGTACACATATACATATTAGGCATCAAACTGTTCAGAGGACCCTAGGCTTTCATATTTGGGGTGATATATCTTGATACCTAAAAGTATGTGGGGAAATACAATGCTGCAGGGTGGAAATTTTGAGGTGATTTTTGGAAAAGTCTTGGTGCTTTGGAGTAGAAAGACATGCATACTCATTTTGGATTCGGAGGAATGTCTTCTTTCCGAAAATGTATGGTTTTGAGGGTGAACTTACTTTTTTCTAGCTTTGTCCCACTCCAAATGATGTAAATCTGTTTATTTTGCAGTACCTGAAATGATAAACCAAAATGGGGGGTCTACGTTTTGGGGCTTCTATATGCCATGTGCTTGGGTACACCTATACATATTAGGCATCAAACTGTTCAGAGGACCCTAGGCTTTCATATTTGGGGCGATCTATCTTGATACCTAAAAGTATGTGTGGAAATACGATGCTGCAGTTTGAAAATTTTTAGTTGATTTGTGGAAACGTCACCAAATTGCCAAATTTAGGAAAGGTTTGCGGCTTGGTGCTTTTGAATAAAAAGACATGCATACTTATTTTGGTTTTGGGGGAATGTCTTCTTTCCGAAAATGTATGGTTTTTGGGGGTGAACTTACTTTTTTCTAGCTTTGTCCCACTCCAAATAATGTAAATCTGTTGATTTTGCAGTACCTGAAATGATAGACCAAAATGGGGGGGGTCTTCGTTTTGGGGCTTCTATATGTCACATGCTTGGGTACACCTATACATATTAGGCATCAAACTGTTCGGAGGACCCTAGGCTTTCATATTTGGGGTGATCTATCTTGATACCTAAAAGTATGTGTGGAAATACGATGCTGCAGTTTGGAAATTTTGAGATGATTTTTGGAAACGTCACCAAATTGCCAAATTTAGGAAAGGTTTGCGGCTTGGTGCTTTTGAATAAAAAGACATGCATACCCATTTTGAATTCGGGGGAATGTCTTCTTTCCAAAAATGTATGGTTTTTGGGGGTGAACTTACTTTTTTCTAACTTTGCCCCCCTCAAAATGATGTAAATCTGTTGATTTTGCAGGACCTGAAATGATGGACCATATGGGGGTCTTCGTTTTGGGGCTTTTATAAGCCACATGCTTGGGTAAACCTATACATATTAGGCATCAAACTACTCAGGGGACCCCAGGCTTTGATATTTGGGTGATCTATCTTGATACCTAAAAGTATGTGTGGAAATACAATGCTGCAGGTGGAAATTTTGAGATAATGTTTGGAAACGTCACCAAATTGCCAAATTTAGGAAAGGTTTTCGGCTTGGTGCTTTTGAATAGAAAGACATGCATACTCATTTTCAAAAATTACCTCAAAATTTCAACGCTGCAGCACCGTATTTTCACACATACTTTTAGATATCAAGATAAATCACCCCAAATATGAAAGCCTAGGATCCTCTGAACAGTTTGATGCTTTCCAAAAATGTATGGTTTTTGGGGGTGAACTTACTTTTGTCTAACATCAAAATAATGTAAATCTGTTGATTTTGCAGTAAATGAAATGACAGATCATATGGGGGTCTTCGTTTTGGGGCTTCTATATGACACATGCTTGGGTACATATTGGGCATCAAACTGTTCAGAGGATCCTAGGCTTTCATATTTGGGGTGATTTATCTTGATACCTAAAAGTATGTGTGGAAATACGGTGCTGCAGCATTGAAATTTTGAGGTAATTTTTGGAAATGTCACCAAATTGCCAAATTTAGGAAAGGTTTGCGCTTGGTACTTTTGAGCAGAAAGACATTCATACCCATTTTGAATTCAGGGGAATGTATACTTTCCGAAAATGTATGGTTTTGGGGGTGAACTTTTTTCTAACTTTGCCCCCCTAAAAATTAGGAAAGTGCGTTGATTTTGCAGTACCTGGAAATACATAACTGATAGCTCACATGGGGTGTCTACATTTTGGGGCCTCTATATGCCACATACTTAGGTACACCAATACATATTGAGCATCAAAATGTTCAGTGGACTCCTGGCAATCATATTTATGGTGTTATAAATTGGTACGTAATGATGTGTGAGAAATAAGATGCTGTAGATTGGAAGCTCAGAGGTAATTTTTCAAAAAATTCACCAATTTCTATAAAAAATTATAACTTTAGGATAGAATTGCAACTTGGTAGTTTGGCGTACAGAGATATTTTTACCCATTTTTGATTCTGCAGGATCTGTTCTTTCTAATACTGGGTAGTTTTTAAGGGTAAACCTACTGTTTGTGGAATGTTTGACCTTGAAATCAGAAGTATGCCGTTTTGTGGAGCGGTGCTTTGGAAATTTGGTAGTGTACTGCTTAGAGATTTTGAAATATAAAAGTGAGAAATCTCCATAAAACAATATATATTTGGTATATCTATGGGCATATATGGTTTGTGTGAAAGAGTGGAGATGTGTGTGTGTGTATGCTGGGTTTTTAATTTGGAGGGGTTGAACTTGATGGACTCTGTCTTTTTTCAACCCAATTTAAATATGTAACTATGTGTTCGGGACACACTAAACTTTCTAAATATGCTGTGTTCTCGTTCATAAAATAAATTATGTTTATGATGCATTTGTATAATGCAAAACTGTGTTTTTTTGTTTTTTTTCATACACATCTTTTTACAGGAGTGGAATTACCCCAAAATTCTAGCATATGTTTGTTTTGTTGCCAAGAGTTGAACATTGACCCCTATGTGAGAATGCACTTCGATTTATATTATTGTTTCACACACACACACACACACACACATAAATAAACCCATTGGGTTAATATGCCCCTAACACTTTAATTCCCTACACTTCCTGATCTCCGTAGTTGCTGGACAGATGCCCATGTAGCTAGATGTAATTTGTAAAGTTGTGCTGTTGGCCAAGAGGTGTTGTGACCATACCCTGTCACACTTTGGTATAGTGAGAGAGAAGGGGTGGATCTTCCTCATGCGTTTCTGGTTGCTGACCCAGCTGGATGTTCCAGGGAGCCTGGGTACAACAAGGCCAAGTAAAGCCACGCGCCATACAAGGACCAGCACCTCTAGAGAGATAAGTGGGGGAGCAGGGACCCCGTGAATGAGGCCAGCTAGAGATAGTATACTACATGCAATAGTACTCTCTAGGAGAGTAAGATAGGCAGGATAAGTAGCAAGAGCAGCTTGGCTACAACTATGAGGGATAGCAAGGAGATACGTAGCTCTCCCCTCAGGCAAGACTGGTCTTTAGTATTGGGACACAGCCTAATAGGGAATTAGGGCTAGTGAGTTCCCTGATACCCTTTTTTAGGATCCAGGTCAAGGTGCTGAGATTATGAGGGTACCTCTATCCAGGTGTTATGCTATCACCTATGAACTGTGCTGTCTCTTAGGGAAATTCACAGGCATCTACCTATATCTGTGGGAGCGGACCATTCTAAGTAAACCTGTGAATCATTTGTCTCATTTGACAAATAAAAGTTTATCCTGTTTGACTGCAAGAACCTCCTGGCACTCATTCTATTGCTGTTTTATTGCACAGTAGCCTGCGGGAGTTGTCGTTACACTACACCACACATTTAGCAAAGGTCCTAGCTTGAAGTGTTAGAGTCACGTGTAACCCATGCTCTAGTTCACTTGCTGGTGATTAAGCCCATTGGACTATATATATATATACGTACACTGAATGTTTGGAAATGTCTGGAGACTGCACCTGTATTTTTTTTTTGCACTTTTAGATTAAAAGTACATATTGCAACTCATCCAACTAAATCAGTTGATACTGATTACAATTCAGGTTGATTTGATACTTCCACATGGGGTCTCTATAGCAAGAGTAAGTATGTTCCTCCTTCTACCCTAGATCACCAATTTTATAAACTCTGACCAAAATACAAATACACAAATCCATCCTTGGTCATCCCATAGTCACTTCTGTTGGCTCTTTTTTTAATTCAATGGCAGTTATGCTGGATAGGATCTTGGGTCCTTTGATACAAGGGGTGCCCTTTTATGTGAGCTTTTTGGAACATCTTAAATTATTTTCAGAAGATATTCAGGTTGATGTAATACTTGCAACACTAGCGGGTTATTAAGCTTTGAGTTGTGTTTCCATGAAAATTTTAGTTTTTGTAGGTTTTTTGGTCAAAACTCACATTTCCAGGTTAAAAAACAAATTTTTTTTTTTAGATTTATAATACCCGACCCTGGAAATAGCTTCAATCTAAAAATACACCATCTACAGTAAAATCTGTTAACACTATATATAAGTCAATGGCAGAGGTCCCTTGAACTATTTGAAGATGTAAATAGCCTGCATGATGCTTGAGTTTTGAGGGTTTTGGCCAAAAACTCTAGAAATTCGAGCAAATCAAGTTTTTTTTTTTTTCGATGAAAACTTGTTTAATTTGAGTCGTGGGTTTTGAAACTTGAACTGCTGAATTGAGTTTTTTCCATTCAAGTTTTTCATTGAATAAGATACCATTCAAGTTGTGAGTTCATTTGCGTTAATTTGAGGGATAACAAACTCTAAAATAACCTATGATAAATAACCCCTAGATGTCACCAGTTTATATACCTCAATAACTTAAAGAGAAGGTATACAAGCATGTGAATGGATGCTGAAAGAGAGGGCTAACTATCAGTTCTTTTTGCAGCTGCGTGGGACCTTGATGAGGTCCAACGTCGCCCACCATACTCTAATACCTTTATGGCAAAATTGAAAGATCTTATTTATTGCAATGTGGACTATGCCAGGCATTGTATAGCCTGGTTTACTGTAGTTACATCAACGATTTCTTGTTGTGTGGCAAGCTAACATTGAGTCATTGTCTAGATTCCACACTAGACTCCTTTTCACTTTCATATGATATACAGAAAACAAAATATTTGGACTTAATGGTCTATAAAAGACAGGAGGCTGGAGTTGATACAAGTGTGTTTCTGCCTGGCGAGGCAACATTGAGCGACTTTTAAAATCGCGCCGCTGCGGGTGAACAAGCGCAGGCGACTTTACGTAGTGGGGCCTAACAGGCTAGGTGGTGGGTCTTAAAGGGTCTTAAAGGACTACAAAATTTCATGATGATTTTAAATTGTGTCAAGAAGTTTTTGAAGCAGCTCACCACAGTTGTTGGTACTGACAGGTTGTCACTAGAAAACCTGATGACTTGTGATAAGCAATGATGCACAAAAAATTATCTGCACAGACAAGTGATCCCTTCAGAACCCAGGGACATTCTAGTTTAAAGTGGATAATAGGTGACCCAAGGAGAAGCCTGTATGTACAATAGCAGTAAAATCTGAATAACTTACTTATATTAGATATACCATCCAGGACATGGTATATCTAATATAAGTAATTCAAAAAGCAACTGGACTTGCTGAAAATTTTTAATGAAGATGTTTCACTGCAGCTTCGAGCAGCTTCTTCATTTCAACTTACTGGTTTGGGGAGTTCTCGGCAAATAGACTCTTCCAACAATCCAATCACAGCGGCACATTGTAACTCTTCAGAGAGGTGACATCTGAAATTCACAGAGGTGTTGATTCTGTGTAGTTACTGTGATAGGATTACCAGTGTGTCTTGCAACTCCTAGAAACAGTTGTTACTTGTGAGAGTTGCATGAATGGATGTTTGAAGTGTTCTGAAAACGCTGGGGTACAGAACAGCACTATATGTAGCAGACAGGTGGTGTCAAAGGCCCCTGCCTCTATTCAGGGATGGTTTCTCCACCTTGACATGAATTTCCTCTTTCAAGCCTCTTTCAAACCAGCGGCCTTCTTTATCCAAGATTTGGACATTGCTATGTTTAAAGGAGTGTCCCTTGTCTTTTAGGTGTCCACAGGAACAAACTTGCCTTTTTGGACTGTTTGATATGCATCCAAGAGGAGGGTAACTTTAAAAACAAGGTATACAGGAAACTGATGCATACAGATCAGTATTTGTTGTTTGATTCCCACCATCCACTGGAACACAAACTGGGTGTCAAAACTCTGTACCACAGGGCGGAATATGTGGCAACTGATACAGAGTCCAAGGACAAGGAGCATAAACTTCTCAGAGGAGCTTTGAAAGTATGTGGCTACCCAGACTGGGCCTTTGTCAAAACAGCAGCAACCAAGCCCAACACCAAAAGAAATAACTGCCCGGAGTCACATAGTAGATGAAATATAGTTAGCTCATATGTAGCTGGAGTGTCAGAGAAACTCAGGAGGATTTTCAACAAACACCACATCCCTGTGTTTTTTAAACCTAGAAATACACAGACAGAAACTGGTTCACCCTAAGGATCCAACTCCTAAAGAAAAACAAAGCAATATGGTATATGCAGTCCAGTGTAGCGACAAGTGCACAGATCTAAACATTGTGGAGACAAAACAACTGCTCACCAAGCAAATGGATCAGCATAGGAGGGGGAACTCCTATGCAAGACTCGGCTGTCTTTCTACGCCTAAAAGACAAGGGACACTTCTTTTAAGATAGCAATGTCCAAATCTTGGATAAAGAAGACCACTGGTTTGAAAGAGGCGTGAAAAAACTCACAAGTAACACCATTGGTAATCGTATCACAGTAACTACATTGAATCAACACCTTTGTGAATTTCAGATGTCACCTCTCTGAAGAGTTGCAATGTGCCTTTGTGATTGGATTGTTGGAAGAGTCTATATGCCGAGAACACCAGTCAGTTGAACTGAAGAACTGCTCGGATGGGCACTGAAATGTCTTCATTAAAAATTTTCAGCAAGTCCAGTTGCTTGTTGAATTACTTATATTAGATATAACTTAACTGAGTGATACGAATAGGACAAAATCAGTAATGGATTTAAGATTATACCTCTTTGGAAATATGAAACTATTTAATTTAAAATCAACATTATGTATTATAATTTAATAGACTCTGGTAGACTAAAACATATTATAAATTCCAGAAAACCCTGTGTAAAGAAAGTTGCAAGAGAAATGTATTATGTAAATAAGTATTTATTTTAACTTAATCACCACTTGTGCTACTTAAAGTGAAGTGTGTCACCAGACCTTTGAGTTTAGTTGCCCTTCCAATGCACAGACCATAAACATTGGTGTATAAGGGTTAGTTAAAGGGATTCTGTCATGATATTTATTGTGTAGCTTTTATTTCTAAATTACACTGTTTACACTGTAAATAATTCACTAATTCACTCTACAAAATAAAATTTAATTCCTGAACCAGCAAGTGTATTTGGCAGCCATCTCAGGTCCTTTTGTCTGTTCATATGCTTTCAGAAAGAGCCAGCACTTTAGGATGGAAATGCTTTTTGACATGCTGTTGTTTCTCCTGCTCAATGTAACTGAATGTGTCCCAGTGGGATCTAGATTTTACTATTGAGTGCTGTTCTTAGATATTGCGTTAGGAAGCTGCTATCTGGTTACCTTCCCATTGTTCTGTTGTTAGGCTGCTGGGGGGGGAGGGGTGATATCACTCCAACTTACAGTACAGCAGTAAAGAGTAACTAAAGTTTATCAGAGCACAAGTATGGGGCAAGCTGGGAAACTGACCATACGTCTAGCTCCATGTCAGATTTCAAAATTAAATATTGAAAAATATGTTTGAGAAATGGATTTCAGTGCAGAATTCTGCTGGAACAGCACTAACTGAAGCAGCATTTTTAAAAACAAATGTTTTCCCCATAACTGTATCCCTTTAAAGGTTTTCGCCAATTTCTATGACAGGAATGCCTTCTCATAGACTAGTATTTTCTCCCAAGGCCTTTGGAGATTAGTGTAAAATTCCCTCTCATTGCACTCTACAAACAAAGTTAAGAGGAGAGAGGCATCTCTCAGGTAGATTCAGGTAAAGCATATTGCTTTTTAGGTCACATAAATCCAGTGTTAAAATGGAATGTGGTAGCCTAAGAGCTTGGCTGCACCACAGAAACAAAGATTTTTATTTTTTTTTAGCTAACTCCTGGGATAAAACAGTGTTTGTGTCATGCAATTTATTTAGCAACAAGACTAATTTTGTGCTGGTCTTGAATAATTATGTGATGCAAATAAAAACACAAATTCTCTCATCATTAGCGATGTAATGTGTGTATACATCTAGGGGCCAATTTACTAAATTTGTGTGAAGGATTCGAAATTCGATCGAATTCCGATCGTACGATTTTATCGAATATTCAAATATGCAAATTTGGCCATTTCGATCATCAAATATGCAAAATTCGATTGTATCTAATAGATCCAATATTCGATCATTCGTTCGATCGTTCAATTTTATCGAGAAATCGAATAGCCGCCAAAAACCATAAAATTTTACTACAATTTTATCAAATTTTAATTCGGAAAATAGTAGAAGGGTTGAATTCGAGGGCAAATAACCCTCGGAAATTCGGCCCTTAGTAAATGTGCCAACTACTGTATTGCTCTGCAGTTTTAATTATGTGTGCATGCATTGTTTATACCACAATCAGACATGTCCTACAGTTACACTAATTTTGTAGCAAGGTCTGTTCCCAAAGTATAATTCTAATCAGAACAGCAGACCAAACTTGATTCATAAAAAATCTATTTTTAGGCTTTCTATTTTTAATTCTATTTTAAATTGATTGTTTTTCTATTTTAAGAACAAATTTGCATCCTTTTTCGCCTTCTGGTGTTTCCTAGTAGCATTTAGTCAGGTTCCATCTCTCTAAATTGCTATAATTTCCTTTATCATTTTCTCAGCTGCATCAGAGGAATATTGGCAACTAAACTATCAATTGTAACCCTGTGAAAAATTGCACTGCAAGGTAGGACAGTTATTGGAGGAAAAGGGCTAAGCTCTTCAATATGCCCCTTCTTTATTATTATTCTTTTTGCATCACCCATTAAAAGTCACATTAGTGTTCAATCTATACCTTTTCTCCTTGTTTTTAAAACTTGTTTCCCTTCATTCCTCTCTCTCCTCACAGTTCCTCTTTGACAAGTTCTGAAGGCAAGCTCCCACTTTGAACATCCCACCTCATCATACAAACTGACAGAGCCATGCTTTTTAAAAACCCACAGCCAATCTGTTAATCATTACTTATTTACGATGCCTCCAGGGTTGGAGGGGGCCTGTAAGCTGCGTGCACGATAACCCCAGTCAGCCTTGCTTTCCAAGCTAGTGAAATAAGTTAAATAAATAAGTGCAGAGAATACAGAAGAGAAATGCATAAGAAAAAAAAACACTAGCCCTCAGGCAATCTAAACCCATCACTTTCTATTGCACATGAAATGTACTGGATAACAGTAAAGTATTTAATATATATATATGGTATAATATACCTAAGGAATGGCCTTTTGTTCATAGCTTGGCTGTCTGGTATCTGGTAATTTGATGTTTTGCTAAAGGCAACAGCACAAAAAATGCATCTAGTGTACTGTACTGTCAGTTGTATTACCCAGAGCCTGTAGGGTAAAGCTGTACCCTAAAGCTTCAAAATCTTGACACAGCTTTGAAGCACACAAAAAGAGTGTAAATAACTCCATAGAATATTATCACTCTAGATCAAAGTAAGATGAGAGATTTAACAGAGCAGCAATGAAGGCGATGCATTTTGACTATCAGAGGCCTTTTACTAGTAGAGTTTTCATTATTTTTATTATTTTAGCAATTATGAAAGCAGGTCACACACAGACGGCAAATCAGCTATTGTCAATGCATTTTTTCAACAAAATACTCAATATGGAAAAACTAAATCATGTAACTACTATTCCAGCTCTGTCAATACATTTTAGCATCCCACATATGTTTAAATGCAGCTCAGAATAAAATAACTGAGCTCATCATTATGCATGCACAATTTTGATCAAGTTGGTTGCAAATATTCCTACACGCTATGTGGCCTAGTTTCTTATAATGGTATGCATGAACATGGCAGTACAGTAATGCTTCTTGCCCCTCTACAACACAATTTAAATTAAAAATAGGCTGAAGAGGCTGTCCATTTATGTCAATAGTTGAACAGCCTAGAGCATTAAATACAATTTAAAAAGGTAACATCTTGTCCACAACTCCCATTAAGCTACCAATTTGTTTTCCTTCACAATTGCTGGTTCTTAATATGGTTCTAATTATCAGAGTGACTACTGTACTTATTATGAGAACATAATTCATATTCTGTCATCTAGACAACACAACTAAGCTTGGTATGTCCTAATTACTACAATGTCACGTCAGAGCTGCACAATGTAACTTTAGCAAGCACTCACATGAGAAGTCTGCATGTTATTAGTTTTTTCTCTTCACTGTCCAAATCAATTAATGATGATTTAATTTCAATCGACAGCATAAAAGGGAAGGTTAGTCTAACGTTCATGTTAGATTGAAGTAATACATTCAACATAGTCCCATGAACAGATAGCTGTACTCACAAACACAGCTTCAAAGGGAGACTAGCCTAAGGCTAGCATATCATGGGAGCAAGCTGATTGGTTTGTGTTATCTTTAGTGCCACTGCTCGTTTGCAGCTACACAGGACGAGTGCTCCCACTTTATAGCCAACGTATTTTCAAACGCCTTTTTCAAACTGTTTTCCATGACAGAAATTGTTTTTTTTTCAGCTCTGTCATTACCTGCTGATATGCTGACAGAATAAATACTCATGCTTTAAAAAGCCATCTAACAACCCTGCAGGTTTTTTTTCACTTGTCCTCGTTTTTTCCCTTTAGGAGCACAGTTTATTTTGAAAAAAGTAAAATAGAGATGATGGTTTAAACACACACTGACACATTGCCTGCTGCTCTGTGAAAATAAAAGAATTTCATTCAAGGGTAAAGCTTAGCTTTATGCACATTTATCTCAGTACATAGTGTTTAGGTCTCAATATATCAAGACTGAGCTTAATTTTGAAGCACCATGGACAGCTGTCAGGACTGATCTCACTGCAAACCTGCAGTACATTGGACAGATCACTCACTTGATAGATTTGAACAAAAGCTGCTTTATTACACCAGGAATGGTCCAGTACATTATTTCTTAGGTCATGGTTTTCTTTCATCCTTATCTAATTATATTAGCATGGACTTAGCAAAACTGGGGCCTGGATCCCCAAGTCAAATGTAATATGATATCCCAACATCAGTCCTCTCAAGTTAACAACTAAGGCTTAGTCCAGACGGGGAGATTCGGGGGCGATCCGTCGCCTGGCGACTTCTCGCCGCGACGGATCGCCCCCGAATCTCCCCGAATAGCTAGGCACCGCTGCGCACCGGCGAGGCTTAAAAACGCCTGCGCTTATTCACACGGAGAGGCGCGATTTTTAAAATCGCTCCAAATTGCCTCGCCAGGCAATTTGGAGCGATTTTAAAAATCGCGCCGCTCCGTTTGAACACGCCCCGGCGTTTTTAAGCTATGCCGGTGCGCAGCGGTGCCTAGCTATTTGGGGAGATTCGGGGGCGATCCGTCGCGGCGAGAAGTCGCCAGGCGACGGATCGCCCCCGCATCTCCCCGTCTGGACTAAGCCTAAGAAGGACACCATTCTATTAATCTTAGGACTGGTAGCTCGAATGACACAATATGGTGTTTTTAAAAAACCAAGTATCTAAATGTATTGTTTACATCTTATATTTGTCCATATTAACTGCAAACACATCAAGGCTGTACTTTTTTTTATTTTATTCTTAAATATTTAAATACACGATTCAGAATGAGATTTCAGAGAATGCTCATTAGCTCAGTGTGGTCCTCTCCACAATTCTAAGTCTTAAAACATTGCAAGAAAGCAAGTTAATTTGCTAGTTACTAGAGAGGGAATCACACCATATATTACACTGCAGGCAGTTAAACCAACTATAGCTAGGTATGACACACAGCTACAAAAACAGGCATGGTTGTCAGTGACTATCAACATCATCAACCACCTCCTTTCAAGTCCTGAAATGTTGGTTGTGATCATAACAGTCCAAATTACACTAAAATCATAATAAGTGGAGGACTACCCACCCTGGTCCATGGGCAACTAGTGTTGAATGCAAGCATACTGTAGCTCAACCACAATTTTCAGTGTTGTGTTTGAAGGCAAATTAATCTAGCAACCACAAAGAAAGCCATTATAACACCAACCACAGATAATGCAAGATTATCTGGGCCTATATATTTTAGGTCCCTATGGTGCTAATATTAAGCAATATACATAATAATTTCTTAATATCTTACCTCATCATGTTAGGAGAAGAGTTTGGAGAGTGCCTCATTCCTCCATTTCGTTGCTTTTTTTTTGGTGACAAGGCTGATGGTTGCTCATCTTCAACTGCAAACACAGGCAAAGCGGTCAGGCAAGGAAGGGTGAGGAGGACTGTAGACAGAACACAACAGAAAACTACCAGAAGAAGAACACAAGTGAAGAGAGAACAGACAAAACATGACAAGGCACTAACTGCTCCTCGATCACTAGCCTATAATAAAAAATTATGGACGCTGTTAGTAGCAAGAGCAAAAAGCACAAGAAAACAAAATAAAAATGTATACTAGTTAAATACAAATGCAAAATGTGCTGTTACATCACACTGTTCTGTACACAATTCATGCAAATTAAAGGTATCTCCTACTTCAGCTGATGAATTTCTGACTTCTAAATACCTACCAAAGGTGAACAAACTTTGAAACTAAACATAGAGCTTCTGGAATTTAGGATCATCAAAAGTTAATTGCTTTGCTAAGAAGCAAAAAAAATGCATTCGCTGCGCTATTGATACAGACTAATAGTAAAAAGGAATGTAACAGTAGGAACTTCTTTTAAATGGCAATTGCTATTGCAAAAGTATTTCAATTATTTAAAGGACCAGTAACATCAAAAAATTAAATTGTTTTAAAGTAATGAAAATATAATGCAGTGTTGCCCTGCACTAGTAAAACTGCTGAATTTGCTTCATATTGTTTATATAAATAAGCTGCTGTGTAGCCATGGGGGCAGCTATTCAAATGAGAAAAGGTTCAAGTTACACAGCAGATAAAAGATAAGCTCCATAGAACATAATGTTATCTGTTATCCATTATTTATCCTGTGCCATACAGCCTTTTTTCAATTTCCGCCATTGCTACTCAGCAGCTTGTTTATATGAACTATAGTAGTGTTTCTGAAGCAAATAACAGTATTCACAGTAACAGTAATAACTGATTTACCATTGCAGGGCAATATTATATGATATTTTCATTACTTTAAAACACTTTAAATTTCTGGTGTTACTGTTCCTTTAAAAGAATATTGCTTATTTCCATAGTTATATATACGATCACAAGTTCAGAAACACGACATCGGTCTGACAGAGAAAGGCCCATGAAGAGCTGAAGATGTACACATTATCTAGATATTTGGGTTATATGTCAGAATATAAAACTTAATTTAAATAAGTCATTATCACACTTTATTTGTATTTATATTAAAGGGACAGTAACACCAAAAAATGAAAGTGTTTTAAAGTAATGAAAATATCATGTAGTGTTGCCCTGCACTGATAAAACTGATCTGTTTGCTTCAGTACCAGATACAAAAGTACCCGAGTACTTGATATACAGTACATCTTCTGTTATCTATATTGCGTGTTTCTAAAAGCAGAACAGGAAGGAAGTTGGCATCCAAAGGGTTATAAATCCTGTGAACACATACAACTTATAAATATATATATTATTAAACATTTCTAGAACGATATTGTAAAAATATAAATGACTTTATAAAAACATAATCACATTAACAAGTGCCAATTCCTTCTACTCTTACTACTATGCACTTAAATCCAAAGGGGGAGATTCATCAAAGAGTGAAGTGAAGAGTTTAGTTCCGCCACTAGAGGGAAATTCCACAGCTCTCCATTCATTTCTATGGGATTTTTAAAGGCGTATTCATCAAAGGGTGAACTTTCACTTCACCCATTGATGAATACACCTTTCAAAATCCCATAGAAATGAATTGAGAGCTGTGTGTTTCTCTTGGAGAAGTTGTCTATAAATGTAAAAATTCACCTGATAACTTTAAACTATTTCTTTCAAGTACTTGTATTTTAGTTTCCTATACGGTTATAGAACACTTTTTTTCTTGCTGCTTACATGCTGTTCAATTAATGTAAAGCATAGAATAGAACAAACAACATTGTAAATTGTATTTGAACTCTTGAATCTTTGAAAAACTTGGATATCAGTACTGCAATGCCTGTGAGTAAGAGCCAGATCTTGTTGTCTGTGTGGGACATTGAGGAATAGCCAGGAGGCTGAGAAATTCCTTCAAAGACTGTGAGTACAGGGGTGACCCAACCTATGTTTTGACTGGTAGTCCACAAGGGACCCAGTACAGTGAGGGAACACTTCAAAGTGAAGGTAGTGCCCAGTGGGCAAGGATTTAATTTGATGGTTTGTTTTATAAATGCTGAAATGGTCACCTCTGTTTGTGAATGACTTACTGGGAAAATAAATCGATGTTTCTTTGAAGAGCCTGTGTGTCCCTGTCTTCATGCTCCTTTTCCTATGCTGCCTGCCCTATCAATTGCTAATTTCCCCCAAATGTACGTGTTCAAGCCGCCAGGTTGTCACTATATATATATATATATATATATATATATATATATATATATATATATATATATATATATATATATATATATATATATATATATATATACTGTATATATATATAAGCAGGGACAAAGACTCACAGGACTTAAAAAGTAAAAAACTATTTATTGTGTCACAAAAAACACTGACGTTTCGGTCAGCAATCTGACCTTTCTCACTTTGAGAGTTTTTTACTTTTTAAGTCCTGTGAGTGCGAGACTTTGTCCCTGCTTACATTTTGCTTTGTTTGTCTTTGCACCCAGGCAATTATCGCACCATGGAGATGTGAGTGCTGGTTAGGGTTGCCACCTTTTCTTGAAAAAAATACTGGCCTTCCTATATATTTGTATTCTTTTCCTATTAATAACATTGGGATCAACCATCAAAAATACCGGCCAGGCCGGTAAAATACTGGCTAGGTGGCAACCCTAGTGCTGGTTCCCCAACGCAAAGTAATTTTTTTCCTTCATATTTAATAATCCAGCTGTACTTCATCCTGCTTAATTGAACCCTAGCTTCTCGAGGGTACAATAAGATTAGAAATCATTAGCTCACAAACTTCCATGCATTACAATTAGAGCTAATTGACAATAACAATAAAATACCAATTCCATGGTTAAATTAGCAAACCAATAATTATGTGCAAACAGCATCCACTCATTCAAAAACAAAACATAATTAAGCCCTCTACAGCAGTGATGTACAAAATTTATTTTGTTGGCTGGAATAAACTTTTATACTCATACAAGTAGTTAAAAACATTTTTGGGCTGCATCCAGCAGAGGAATATTAATTTAATACTAGTAGGACTAGTCCGATTGCCTTTTTGGAGTAAGGAAGGAATTTTTTCCCCCTCTGAGGCAAATTGGAGAGGCTTAGGATGGGGTTTTTTTGCCTTCCTCTGGATCAACTAGCAGTTAGGCAGTTAAAATAAAAAAATAAAATAAAAAAAAAACAAGGTTGAACTTGATGGACGCGAGTCTTTTTTCAGCCTAACTTACTATGTTACTATGTTACTATGTTAATCAGAGAAGGATGTGTGAAAAAAAGTAGATACGTGTAAACCTGCTGTTTCAACACACACCACCCGACATAAGTATTCAGTTTGTAGAGATTTGAAACAGACCAGGAACCAGCAGTACTTAGGGGCAAATTCACTAAGCAGCGAAAATGCGCTAGCAGCGGCTTCACCACGATTCGCCGCACTTCGCAAGGCAAATTTTTGATAGCCCACTGCTAATTCACTAATATGCGAATTTGCACTCAGGGAGGCGAAAAGTAGCAAAGTTGCACTACTGTTACTTCGCAGGGAAAGAGTATTTACGCTAGCTAAGTTGAAAGTATAATAGAAGTATAAGTTACAGCCAATACATTAACCTACACAAACCCAGGAAACCTTTAATAAATAAAATAAAGTTGTCCTATTGCCCTAAACATGTGCCCCCTGTATAGTTGAGTTGCCATATGCTAGGAAATGTAGGGGGGAAGGAGGGTAACCCCTCAAAAAAGTACACTATTTTTCGGACTATCACCCTAAAAAAAAAGTAAAAGGCGCCAGCGTTTTTTTTTAAAAAACTCCTATCTATTGTATTGAACTTCACCAGGTCAACTTTAACAGGTCTGACCTGGCGAAGTAAAGTCTAGCGCAAGAGGTAACATTCAGTAAAATGGTCATCTTAGTGAATTAGCGTAGTTACATCTCTTCGTCAGTGCGCAACTTTGCCTGGCGTAATAATCTCAGATTATGCTAATTACAATTATCTATGGTGAGTGATGGAAGTGATTGATTTTTGTTGTTGTTGTTTAGATACAGATAGATTAACTGAATTTTACTGGCTTCACTTAATATTAAGTAAATATCTTTATACAGTTCTACACGGTTCACTTGAAAATATAGCTATGTACAACAAAAATTACATGTAAAATGGCACACCTTATGTTACGGAATTTTGCACCAGAACTAGCAGTAAAGATTTGTGCCTCTGAGGATTACTGCAGCAGTTCCCCATTCTTATAAACATAATCTAACCCACTCTAAATTACTTTGGATTTAGGAGAGAAACCAACAATATGCAGACAATCCACAGGGCTGATAGGTAACGGCTTCAGATTTACATTACATTGTATGATAGAAAGCACACCAGATTAATATTCATCTCTGTAGAATTATCATCTACATATGAAACTCAGCTAAGAAATTAAGAATTACAAAAAATCTGAATCATGGGATCGTGTAGTATATGATACCTTTATATACTCAAAGGGTTAATTTCCCTGTTTTGTAGGTTTAGATAATTTTCCATGACCCACATGCTTAGTTTTTCAACAACAGCCAATAACACACTTAACAAGTGAATTGTTTCTGACTCTCAAAAAAATGGCCTATGAAGCTCAGAAGCATTGATCAACAGTATGGATCAATACCTTTATGAGACATAATTATTTAAAGTAAGGGGATTGCTGTTTAACATAATAATTCAGGAATGTTTGAAGGCTGGATATGTCTACATCTGGCTTAGAATGACTCACCATTAGTTTTCCTGAACTTGAAAGACATTGTTGTTCCCTTAATACTTATGAAGGGAGTCAAACATGAAGAATGGTATGTGAGTTAATGTTAGTCTTCATGATATCACAGCAAATGGCTATAAAGGAATGAGAAGTGCAACATGCAAAACAACATGTATTCCGGAGACATGAATCTACCTACACTGCTTATGGACTGGCTGATTGGGGTGGTAGTGGTATTTTCCCGGCAAGCTCAGTGCACGCTGCAGTTTAATACTAGTATGGTGTCCAGTGCCAGAGGAACTCAGTAACTGCAGGTGCAGGAGAGAGGAATCACATGGCAAGAACAGGCTTCCTTTACGGTTATTAACAAGAGGCACAGGTTCCTGCTGTTCTGTGTAGATTTTGGAACTGGTCACAGAATAGCTAGCTTTGGCTGTCTGGGGATGAATGGATAGCCCGTGGATACTTAATTTATTGTCTTCCCTTGCAGCTATAGAATGGGAGAGAAAGATATAGACAATAATTTAAATATAGATAATAATTTGAAGCAAGGGTAGGCTCTGCATTGAGAAACCTACTGCTTCTACCACATGAATGTCTAACTTCAGTTCTTCAGTTGTTGATTTGAAAAGCACTAGCGAGTCAATTATTGGACAATAATTGACTCACTAGTGCTTTTCAAATCTCATTCAAATCTTCAGGTATCTCATTCCAGATAGTCATATGAACCATAACTAAATGAAAAATATCAAGTAAAGATTTTGCATATGTTATACTATGTTTGTAGTAACTGAATTTACATTGCAAATTTAAGCAAGTCTGTATATCTAATGTATCTAATATATATATATTATTATCTAATGTTGATAACACAATAATGAATGTTGAATTGTTGTCCTATGTAAACCAAGTGAGGATACATTTATGCATTAATATTTAACACATCTTATACTACTGAAAAGGAAACAAATGCCACCCATTGTATTCCAAAGTCCTTTTATGAAAGGGAAGTTGAATGAAGGAATAGCTTCAGAGAGAAGTTGCAAATTAAATTCGAAAATTATTTGGATTAATAAAAATATATCTTCTCTATAAAAGATCGAAGGTAATACATTTAAAGTAGACCAGAAAATAAAAGTATTGACTATGAAAAAATGCTTATCTCTATCTCTGCTTGTACCAGATATTTGCACCTGCCATGAAAGTTTGTTCAGTAGCAGAATGAGTTAACATGGGAACCGCTAAGATCATACAGATACAACCTTTGAGCTGCTTGCTTTGAGCCATTCACAGATGCTTATTGTAGCAGTCAGCTGCCGCATAGACTTAAAGCCCAGCACAATAACTTCTACTCTCATCTGCCCCTTGTCAAATCCAGAAATCTGAATTGGGAACAGACAAAGTGTGGCAGCTTCACTGTGGAACTCGGAGAGCCCAGACGGCCCCTGTCTTTCCCTACTTTAGTCGAGTATCTGATGGCTCATAATTCATCCTTATCATAGCTAGATTTCTCCCTATTCCTGTAAAACTACTCAGCTCACATAAGCCAAGGAGAGATGGCTTTTTTAAAGGATTCTCAAAGGATTCTCAAAAATAAAGTGAGAGGAAGCACTGATAGCAATATTTTTGTTGTAGTTAGAATATAACTTGTATAATGTTTAATATATTTATAATTTCAGAAATCTTGTTCTTAACCATCAAACTCTTTTCCATAAATTTTTTTTTAAAAAATTGTCTTTTAATAAATTGTCTTACAATAAATAAATTTAATTATGAGGATAATAGAAGCCAACATAGAGTTTGGCCTCTTGCTTTTATATGGTCATGGAACTCCTAGGTAACTTATAATATACTTTATATTTTATAATAGGGGTTACTTTATTCACTCTATATAAAAGTGAAGTACTAGCCAGTGGCTGTATCAGTTATAGCTTTAAATGCTGAAATTCTACCAACAGTAATTTCAACTTTTGTGTAATAGTGTCTGTATTTTTCCACTGCCAACTCCCCTCTGTTTTGAATTGAAGCTCTTCTCAAACTACTATTAAATACAGCACGTCTTGTTTCATTAACAGAGTCAGCTCTTCAAACTCTTAACACACACAACATATTAAACAATATCACTGAACCCTAACCCTAAAGTCACTCTGTAAACTCTGGACTGTCTTTGTAATCTATAGTTTCAGTTACTCTTCAAATCCCACATTCAGTGCAAAACAGTCTCAGCAATTTTATCAGCTCTTCTTTTACTGCATCCCCCCCACCCCCCATTGAAACAGAGTGACAGCTCTTTCACCACTGTGTTGTATTGTAGCATTGTAACAGATTAGTTTCAGAGATTCGTAGTGGCAATGTTTCACTATACACTTTTTATGTTATAAACTTTCCAGTCACACCCTCATTGTCCTTATTCTCATACAAAAAGATTGTCATTTCCCCTTTTCTGTAAATACTCTTTCATACTCAATATGTTTACTTGGACTCGGAGCATTTATATTCTTGAAATGTTTCTGCTTTTACCCTCAGTAATTATCATATTGTATCTATATTTAAATGTACTGTAATATAACAACATTCACCCATTTTACAAAAATTTACTTTCACTTACATTTTAAATTGAGTAATTCATCTTCAATTTGTCTATATCAGGATCTGCTGGTAATTGAACTCTAGTCACTGTGTTTGCACTCATCTGCATTACTTCAGTTAGCCAATGGAAGCATCTACCCCTTGCACTGACTAGTTTCTATAATGGTCTTTTACATTCCTTTCCACACAATGCCCTCCTCCCAACTAGTTTGATTCATCTGTTCTTGATCAAGCAATCTGGGGCTAGACGCACCTCATTTTGTTCAATGAGGTTGTACCCACGAGACGCGTGTAAGCGCCGAATGCAGATTCAGACGCAACATGTTGCATTTTTCCTGCGTTTGGCGCCTACATGCGTTCGTGTGAGTACAGCCCCATTGAAAATAATTGAGTGCGTCTATACCTGCGCTCCCCTGCGGCTGAACGCAGCAAAACGGAACGCAGGGGAGTGCAGGTAAAAACGCCCATGTGTAAGGGCCCTTATTATTGTAGCCTACAAGCCTGATCCCGCCTGTTACTTCTCTGGGGAAGGCTTGCAGGGGCTAGGCTTGCAGGGTGTTTAGGCTGACAGTCTGAAGTTAGAACTGGAGCTTTTTATTTAATAACATCCATATACCTAGTACTCCATGCTCCATATTTCTAAACATAGAAGCCTTCATACCCAATACAGCAAATTAAGGCCTTCTTTACTGGACTGTTGCCTCACCCTTCATACATTGCTCTGACTACTTGCCTTCATATTCTGCCTCCTTGGACAACTAAACTCACACTGCTCTTCTTTCAATCACAGGTAATTTTTCCATTCATCTGCTGTGCCTCTCCTGTGCCTCAGTCTGCAACCCCATTTAAATCCTGCTCTGCTAGATTTTTCGGGTAATTTTTCCATTCATCTGCTGTACCTCTCCTGTGCCTCAGTCTACAACCCCATTTAAATCCTGCTCTGCTATATTTTTTGGGTAATTTTTCCATTCATTTAATTTCCTTAAATTTCCACCTTCTGTGCTTAATTGTGGCCCCAGTCTGTCTGCCCCACACTGAACTGTCTGTGATGCCTGCTCTATTGATGTCAGGTGTTAACTAGATCTGCATGATCTGCCATAATTTTAAAATACATCTGCACTATGACTCTGTATAATAAATATTTTAACATTTATTACTGGTAAGAAGATCAGACTTCTAATTCAGTAATTAAGATCTATCTAAAGATACACTGACAGAATGTTAGTAATCCTGCTAATGTCATTCATGTTTGTGCTTCCAAAGGTAGCTTCTTCCTTCACTTCTCCAGATGACGGTCCATACTCTAATTTAATATTTCCCTCTCTGCTCCATTCCACACACTGCTGCTCCTATACCTTACATAGTTTTCTCAAAAATCTAACTCCTGCAACTACTACTTTACATAAACATAGGAAGTTCAAATCTTTCTCCCACCTGCTCTCACTCTCTCTTCTACTGTTACTAGCTGCAGGTGATATCTCTCCTAACCTGGGTCCCTGCCATATACCCATCTGCTATCGCCCATGTAACGGACCCCCTCTGCCTAAATCTACAAATACTGCTAACCTTTACAACCTTATTCAAATTCCCACTCTCCCTTCTGTTCATCTCCCCTTCTCCTGTGCGCTTCTTAATACCCGCTCTGTTACTAACAAATCCACTTTAATTCATGATGTCTTTTGCTCTAAATCTTTTCAGCTCTTTGCCCTAACTGAGACCTGGCTCTCAGCATGACAATGTTATTGGTGCAGCTCTCTCTTATGGTGGACTCTCCTTCTCTCATACCCCCCACACTACTGGCCGTGGGGGAGGAGTAGGCATTCATTCTGCTCTCCCCTCGCTGCCACTATAAACTAATCTCTACACCTTGCTCCTTCTTGTTTCCCTCTTTTGAGGTGCATGCAGTTCAACTGTTCTATCCTCTTGCTCTGCACAGGTAGCAGTTGTTTACAGACCTCCTTCTGCTAAATCTCCTGCCACATTCCTCTCAGACTTTGAGTCCTGGCTCTCTTTTTTCCTATGCTCTGACAGCCCTGCAATTATTCTAGGTGACTTCAATTGTCACATTGATAACCCCTCCCAGTCCTGGCCATCATGTTTTCTCCATTTAACCACCTCCTTTGATCTTCAGCAGTGGACATATACACCTACCCATAAGGATGGTCACTGCCTAGATCTAATTTTTACCAAAAACCTACAACTTTCTACATTTAACATTGATCCGTTCCCTCTCTCTGATCACCATCTTATCTCTTTTTCTATCGAGTCGCGGCACGCTTTTGACGCTCATCGCGTCAACTTCGGCCAGCGCTCGTCACGTCAACTTCGGCCAGCAGCGAATCGCGGGAATTCGCCGCGAATTCACCCCTGGCGAATAAATTCGTCCATCACTAAAGGTAACTAATATTATAGGAAGCATTTTAGACTCCAAGCTTCATTTATTCCTTTTGGTTCAATTGTGTCTAGTAATTCTATCCACTTTGCTTCCTGTTGCAATAGCAGTGTTTTTCTATCACCCCCTCTACTTGGCATGTTAATCTTCTGTAAGACCATCCACCTGAGGCTTGCTGCATTGTGTCTTTCATTAAAAAAATGTTTACCAACCGGTGTATGTGTCTTTTTGTTATTGGGATCAAATACAACTATAGACCTTTTATGTTCACCAATCCTGACTTTAACTGCACGTATAGTCTGCCCTACATACAATTTGCCGCAGGGACATTTGAGCACATATATTACATAATCTGAATTGCAAGTGTGATATTGTTTAATAGGAATTTTTTGTCCATGATATGGATGTGTAATATAATCACCTTTGATGATGGAATTACACTTGTTGCAATTTAGACATGGGAAGGTTCCATTTTTTGGTTTAGATAGGAACCTGGAATCATTTTTGTGTTGGTTTACGTTTAATTCAGCTCTTACTAAAGAGTTAGCAATATTTCTCCCTCTCTTATATGAAAATAAGGGACAGTCTTTAAAAAGTTTGCCAAATGTACGGTCCTGTCCTAACAAGGACCAATGTTTTTTAACAATATGTTCAATTTTTTTACTTAACGGACCATACTCTGTGACCAGAGGAATCCGATTGCTGGTACTTTTTTTGTTCCTATTTCTTAGCAGGGATTCTCTAGATTTCAGCAAGACTTCATCCCTTGTTTGTTCAAGAAGGTTTCTGTCATACCCTCTGTCCACAAATTTTTCAACCAATTTGTTAGAGGCTTCCAAGTATTTAGTATCATCAGATGAAATTCTTTTTACTCTTAAAAAGTTTTTCACATATTCATTTAATTTATATTTTCTGTATTTACCTATTAGTATCTGTTGTTCTAGCTATCAATCTCTACAGTAGTTTCCCCAATTATATCCTCGGGAGACATCGCCTATTGGAACTATAAGACCAGAGGTCTTTTTAATTTTTCTAACTTGTGGCTCAGTTTATGCATGAAGGCACTTATTGGTATAGGTACCTACATACACTACAATTATTTTATTTTATATACATATAAAGGTATTTTCTTACCGGTAAATCCTTTTCTCCCTGGCCCGTACTGTCAGTGCTGACGTCTGGGGTTAATGCTGGTCACCTCTGGAGGCAGGACAAAAGAATAAAATCTGTAGCTCCTTCTTCCCATAGTAACCATGTGGGTCTCTCCTCCCATCGTCAGTTTTCATTTACAGTCAGGAGTAGAGAGATAGAGGAGTAGAGACAGGTAGCATGCAATTTATCACATAAAACCGTGAACTGAAGAACATAACATGCAAACAGTAACAGTACCGGTAATTGTGCCATCACCTCCATCAAAAAAAGAGGAGGGACTTACTACACTGACAGTACGGGCCCAGGAGAAAAGGATTTACCGGTAAGAAAATCCCTTTTTTCCTAGGGCGGCCTCATTCTTTGGCTCTGGGCAGAGAGATGGTGCTACGATTTCTTGGTTGATGTGGAATTCCGACACCGCCTTCGGTAGGAAGGCCTTTGGCGTTCTGAATACTGCTTTGTCTTTATGGAAAATTAACCATGGTTCCTTCACTGACAGGGCCTGGATCTCTGAAACTCTTCTTGCCGAGCAAACTGCCAGGAGAAAGGTCACTTTCCAGGTGAGCAATTTTATGTCACAGGACCCGATAGGTTCAAATGGCTCCAGCTGCAGTGCTCTGAGGACTAAATTTAAGTCCCATGGAGGTGTAGGATCCTTAAAAGGTGGCCTGATGTGTAGGACTGCTTGGAAAAACTGTTTCACCTTCAGAAGAAGAGCCCACTGTAATTGGAACAGGATGGACAATGCAGATGTTTGGGTCTTTAAGGCAGCCAAACTGAGGCCCTTATCTAATCCCCTCTGTAGGAAGCCGAGAAATTGTGGCATAGAGGATTGTTGCCACTGCAGACTATTCTGTTTACACCATGAAAGGAACACTCGCAAATTCTGTGGTACGCTCTTGAAGTGGTCTGTTTCCAAGCCTTAAGTAATGTACGGATTACTTGTTCCAGAAACCCCTTATCTTTCCACAGTATGGCTTCAAGTTCCATGCCGAAAGCTTCAATATCTCCAATTTGTTGTGGAGTATTGGTCCCTGAGTAAGAAGGTTTTGTTTCATTGGCAGCCACCATGGGGGGGTGACGTTGACATTGATACCAGGTCTGCATACCACGTTCAATGTGGCCTGGGGCTGGGGCTATTGGTATTGTGGAGACTTCTTTATCTTTCTGATCATTCGTGGCAGCAGTGGAAAGGGTGGAAAGATGTACGCTAGTCGGAACGACCAAGGGATCACGAGGGCAGCTATGGCCTCTGCCCTGGGGTCCCTTGACCTGGGCAGCTTTGCGTTCCTGCACGAGGCCTGTGTATTATGGACTGGAACACCTCCGGATGAAGTGCCCATTCTGCTTGGTCTATGGCGTTCCGGCTGAGGTAATCTACTATGTATTTTGCTGAGATAGGGAGTACATTGCCCTCTGCCCATTCGAATATTCTGGGTACCTCGATCATGGCCGCCTTTCTCCGTATTCCTCCCTGGTGATTGATGTAGGCCACTGTAGTTGCATTGTCCGATTGAACTCAAAATGGCAGTGACTGCAGAAGGTGCGACCAGTGACAAAGTGCATTGTGAACTGCTCTGAGCTCTAAAACATTTATGTGCAGGCTTGACTCCTCCCGGGACCACAGGCCCTGATAGGACATGCCGTCCATTTGGGCCCTCCAACCTGTTAGGCTGGCATCTGTGCTGATTAATCTCCACGGGGGGAGTGACCAGAAGTGACCTCTGGCCAGATTGTGTACATTGAGCCACCATGATGTTTGTGACTTGACTGTATTGCTGATGGGAATCACTTGAGATAGATCTTTGGGGTTCTTGTCCCAGACTTGAAGAAATGCTGTTTGCAGGGCTCTGATATGAAAGTGTGAGTATGGAATCACTTCTAGTGCTGAGACCATGAGGCCTAGTAGTCTTAGACAACCCTCTGCTGCCGTCTGCTTTGCTAGGAAACAACGGTATATGAATTCTAGTTTTGTTATCTTTTCCTCCAGAAGGCATATAGTTTGTGTTTCTGAGTTGAATATCATTCCTAAGAAGCGTATCTGTTGTGCTGGGTACAGTGCACTCTTTTTGGTGTAGATGAGCCAGCCGAATTCCTCTAGAACTTGCAGAGTTTGTTGCGTATGTTGAGATGTCACTTCTAGTGATGGACACTTGATGAGTATGTTTCTAAATAAGGTAGTGCCATGATGCCTCCATCTTAAAATGGCTATAATTGGGCCCAGGACTTTGGTAAAGACTCATGGTGCAGTGGTGATCCCGAATGGCATGGCTCGAAATTGAAAATGTTCCTTTGCCACGGCAAACCTCAAGAATTGCTGATGGTTTGGATATATGGGTATGTGGAGGTATGCGTCCCTGGTCTATGGAGGTCATGAAGTGTCTTGGTTCCACTGAGTTTATGACCGAGCGTAGGGTTTCCATTTTTAAGTGCTGTTTCTTTATAAACCTGTACAGAGGCTTCAGGTTCAGCACTGGTCTGTACTGACCTCCTTGCTTGACGACTTTGGTGGGCCTGGCTTCTTGTTTTGTCTGTGGCGGGGGGGCCCATGAGGTACTCCTTCGATTTGGGCATGTGGACAAGGAAGCTTGCCCCTAGTTTCTATAGTTGCAAAAGTACCGTGATGAAGACCCCCACTGTCTATTGGGCTGTCTGCAGCTGGTCTTGGGTACAGCTCTCCTCCCCTGGGGAAGGAATGCACTCTTTCCTTCTGTCACTTCAGTGATGATTTGTTTCAACTCTGGCCCAAACGATTGTTCCCCTGAAAATGGAAGTGCCAACAGTCTGCCTTTTGAGGTGTTGTCTCCTGACCAGTGGCACAGCCATAAGGCACTACAGGCGACAACTGTGTTAGCGGATGCCCGTGCTGACAATCGGATAATTTCCATGGTGGTCACAATGCAACCCAGTTCGGCTTGGAGTTCCGTATCTTGTTTATACTGTTTCTGAGACCAGAACTCTGCCGTCCAAGCTAACCCAGCCAATGCCGTAGCTGGTATAAGGCTGGCTGCTATGTTGACATAATACCTTCTAAGGTTGTTTTTATCCATATGGTTTTTGAATGATGTGGCGTTCTCTGTCGGCAGGGTGGTGTATTTGGGGAGGCGATAGATGGCCGAGTCCACCTTTGGTGGTTTGTCCCATTTAGCCCCATATTCCCGGGGAACAGGGAATTTTGTAAATAACTTTTTCCTCAAATTCATGCGTCTGTCTGGTGCTCGCCATTCAGACTCAATGGCTTGAGTGATGGACCAGAATACGGGGAAGCATTTAGTATCTTTACATGCATCCCAAGAACCTTGTCCACCTTAGAGACTGGTTCCGATGTGTCTTTTCTAGGGTCTGTAGCATGTCCTTAAGTAGTCTGTGCCCTTGTTCCACACTGATATAGGAAGGAGACTCTGTTTCCAAACTGGAAGAATCTGAGTCGGCAGTGAGAGAATCTGGACTGCTTACCTCCTGAAGGAAGCTCCCCCTGATGATAGGTCAGAACCCGACGAGGTGGGTGACCGTGTTCTCCTCCTAGGGTTTGATTGATGTTCCATGGATTGCGGATTTGAACCAGCTAATTAAGTCAGATATTTGGTGCTGCTGCACCATGGACTGAGAGGTGCCTGGTAAGCTCTCTGAAGCAGCAGGTTGCAAAATATTGAGCTGGTCTTCTGAAGTATCAGGCCTTGACTCTGTGTTCAGCGCTGCAGACTGCAATGCTGTGTTATGGTCTGCTATGTGGCCTGATAACACATCAGGGCTTATAGTGGGTGGAGAATCTCCATGCTCTGCTCTCCTAGCTTTCCTTGGCCTTTGTCTTCTTGGGCTTTGTCTCACTCTTGCGCATGTCCTTAATAAGGTCAAGTAGGACTTTTGGGACTGACATGCTGCCGCTAATGTGGTGTGTCAAGTCCATGCTCAACCGGGCCTAAACTCCCCTGGTGACCAAGGCTGTCAACTGAGTCTCCCGCAGGCCTCTCTGAGTCATCTTGTCTTTGGCATGCGCTGCCCTAAAGGAAGTATTGAACGGTACCTGTGTGTCTAAAATTACACCAGGCTGCGAGTCTGTAGTGTCCAGCAAGCATGGCAAACTCTCTCCATGCAGCTGAAGTACTGCACCTCCAAAATGTCCGCGACTGGGTAACTGCTGACCTAAGCGCGCAAAATGCCAGTTGCCATGGCAACTGGTGCTCTTTGTGAAGAGCGGTACTCTAGGAAGGTGGTTGGAGCGATACCCAAGTCCCAGAGAAATGGGAACAACGCGCATCCCTTAGCTAAGTAACCAAACTACTCTAAAAATAACTAACCATGGGGAGTAACCCCATAGTCCTACCTCCTATAGCAGGACAAAAGAAAAATTGACGACCGGAGAAGAGTCTCACGCTTACTGTGGGAAGGAGGAGCTACAGATTTTATTCTTTTGTCCTGCCTCCAGAGGTGACCAGCATTAACCCCAGACATCTGCACTGACAGGACGGGCCGCCCTGGGAAATATTATATTTATATTATATATTTATTTTACATACTTATGTATTAGTATGTAATAAAACAACCTTTGATTTACATTTTATCTACTTATGTAATACTTAATTATTCTATGAACATGATTCCATATGTAGTCTTTGCAAATATATAAAAAAAAAAAACATGCATGACTGTTTATGTTTACTGGTCTTAGTTTATTGCTCTATGCTGCTTATTTCAGACCAGAAAACCACAAAAATATCAGTTCTTACTGTCCACTAGGTCAGGACCCTGCGCTGTGTAAGGATTAAGGCTAAAATAAATTGTGTCACCTCTTTACAAAGGGCAGTTGCGCAAAAGTGTCATTCACTGACTTTGAGTCGTATGATCAGTGTCAGTGGTATGTAAAACGGTGTGCCAAAAGAAATGACCCTTCCATTTCAATACTTATTTTAAAACAAATAGTTTTTATGTTATCTATCTCAGTTTATTGTGCATGATCCTTTTCTTGCAGAAACAACCAGCACACCATTATACAAGTTATTTCAGCCTTATACATTTAACTCTTATCTTCTTGTTATATAAAGAGCTTTTCTCATAGTCTCCTATGCTAATCTCTCATCTGCTACTAGATAGTACATGGATGCATATATTTCACAGCGCAGTGCACGATTTTTGAGCTACTGGGAATTGTAGGGTGCTGAAACCCACTGTAGCTTTAAAGTATCTTGCTTTTTGGAAGGGCAAGGGAATGTTAAGTTATTAGGAACTATTACATCTTACTGTATATAATGTATTTTGGTCTCACTGTCTTAGGATGTTTTAGAAAGCACTGTACAATTACAAAAGTGTATGTAAGGCCTTTACTGTGCAGTTATTTCTTACTTCTATGGAGTACCCAACTTTGCTTCCAGACTACCAAAGCAGGTCTTGACATGGATTAGTTGATGGTATGGAGTCACAGCTATAGAAGATGATGAAGACATGGGAGAGAGCACAACAAGGGGAGAGTGGAATTTAAAGTGATACACACTTAAAAGAAAGTTGTTTTTTTTTAGATTTCCCTTTCATCTTCTATATCTGTGACTCCATACCATCAGCTTATCCCATTCAAGACCTGCTTTGGTAGTCTGGAAGCAAAGTGGGGCGCTCAATAAAAGTAAAGAAATATATGTTTTTGTACTTGATACTTGAGGTATACAAATATTAACATCTGGTAATTTTCACTTTATTGTGCAGACTGCTTCAGTGGGTCTAAAACTAATGACACTCAGTTTTTTGGAGATCATCTCTTAACTGATATCAGGAGTAGTGATGGGCGAATCTGTGGCGTTTTGCTTCGCCGAAAAATTCGGCGAAACAATTCGCAAAACAAGTCACGCTGATGTTTTGTCGTGCGCCCAAGTTGACGCGCTCCCAAGTTGATGAGCGCTTATTTTGACGCGCGTCAGAATAGTTTTGCTGGTGGGGCTGGAAAATACTGACATCAAATTTGCATGGCAGCATTAAAGCATAATTTGAGACACTGAAGGAATCCCGGGAACTATTACTATTAGCACATATTTGCCAATTTATTCCATAGCATTGTACAATAAACAGTTGTATACATACAGAAGGTCATAAAGAGGGGCCTGTTTAATAGAGATTACAAGCTAAAAGAGAAGGGGTATGAGATACAATGTGTGGATTCCGAAGTAAAATAGAATAAAATGCATTTGCTCTTTTAAAAAAATACATTTCATGATATATGAGGATCAGTGGTAATTGGTGCATTTGAAACAAGCATGAAAATATGATTTTAAATACATTGCTGCTGTCCATATTCTAGATCATATACACTTTATTAGCACTTGATTTATCCTAATATATGTTCTAAATGTACAGTATTACTGAGAATGCTGATCCTGCATTTAATCCTGTCTTTTTAAAGGAAAACTATACCCCGAAAATGAATTTTTGAGCAACAGATAGTTTATATCAAATCAAGTGACATATTAAATAATCTTACCTACCTGGTATATATATTTAAGTAAATATTTCCCTTTTACATCTCTTGCCTTGAACCACCATTTCATGATGGTCTGTGTGTTGCCTCAGAGATCACCTGACCAGAAATATTTCAACTCTAACTGTAAAGGGAAGAAGTATTGAAGCAAAAGACAGAACTCTGTCTGTTAATTGGCTCATGTGACCTAACTTTATAGTTTGTTTGGTATGTTTGTGTGCACAGTTGGATCCTAGGATCCCAGGAGGCTGTCCTTATTTTTTAAAATGGCTATTTTCTATTTATGATTACCCAATGGCACATGCTACTAAAAAAGTGTATTATTATGAAAATGGTTTATTTACATGAAGCAGGGTTTTACATATGAGTAGTTTTATGCAGTATCTGTTTATAGAGACCTACATTGTTCAGGGGGTATAGTTTTCCTTTAAGGGATAATTAAAATTAAAATTGACTAGTTATTTACCTAGGATCCATGCTAACCCTAATTTTCCACTGTCTCTCTTTTCATCTCATCTCAATGCATGGTTTGTCAGTATCCACTGTTTTCCAGTGTATATAATGTGTTTGGGGTGCTAGTACCCACTGTATATAAAGTGCTTGGGTTGTCAGTACCCATTGTCGCTCATTTCCTACAATTTGCCTGGTTTGACCATATTTCCACCTTCAGGATTTTAGGCTGGAAAAAAGCTCCCACAGCTGCATATTGTGATTTCCACTGAAGTCCACTGAATTGTCTTTAAGTCAGTAGTTGTATGGGGACATCTTTAGCCTTCCCTTCTCTATTTTCCTTCAAAAGTATCAGATGTGACTTATTGTCTACATCCAATACTGTTGAACAACCCATTCCTATGCAACTTCTCAATTGACTTGATATCAATGATCAAGCTACACCCTGATTCTTTTTTTACCTTTCCATCTGAATGTTCCCTGTTTCTTGTTCTGGTTAATATTAGCATGGGATGCTTTACGTTTCTATACTTGGTCTTCTGTTGTTCATCTTGTATATCAACTCTTTGGATATCTCATCCATGTATGGTATTTGGCATTACCATTATCATTTGTTTGCAGTTGATAACAAGATAAACTACTGTTCAAAAGTTTGCAATCACTAAGGAATGTACTTATTTTTTTTAAATCAAGCCCTTGATTGGTACAAATTTTAGGTGATTCCAGACTTTGGAACAGTAGTGTATATACTAACAACCCATTTCCTAAGACATGAAATACAGATCCAGTTCTCAAACTGCCACCTATCTACTTCTTCCTCCTGGATTAATAAATGCCATGTCAAATTCAACCTAACAAAAACAGAACTTTTCATCTATACCTGAACCTACTTCCTCGTTTACATTTAATATATATGGCATGATCACTGTTGCTTGAAACAACTACTTAAATATTTTTACTACTAAATATTTAGAATCATCCACACCCCCTTTAAAATTTATTATGCACCTTGTTAAGCAAAGAATAATTAACAAGATTCATTCCTCTACACCTCAACACATCTTCTTGTGTCTTTAAATGCTACAATTGTCTCCACCAAGCTACCGTATTTTCACACCACCACTGGCCTCCCTAAATTCCAAATATTAGATCACCATCAAAGTATCTCATTTGGCACATATTAGCCAATTACCTTTCCTCTTTTAATGACTGTACATATTACCCTCTGATTTGTAATCATCAGTTACCCATTCACTTTGATTGTAAGCTCTATAGTGAAAATACCTTCTTCCTATTGATTCTTCCAACACATGGCACTAATGTTTTATATAGATGTTTACTGTAAATACACCAATTAGAATGCATGGCAAAGTCATGCATTATGAACCTTTATAAAACAAGAAAGTCACATACTTCAAAACAATATTTAAATGTAATATTTTCATTATTAGTGCCAAGGCAATCCACCAGAAGCCTTGCAACATTTTTCCCTCTAAACTGGGGTTAAAGGGGTTGTTCACCTTTGAGTTAACTTTTAGTATAATGTACAGAGTGATATTCTGCGACAATTTGCAATTGGTTTTCATTTTTTATTGTTTGTGGTTTTATAGTTATTTAGCTTTGTATTCAGCAGCTCTCTAGTTTGCAGCGTCAGCAATTTGGTTTCTAGGGTACAAATTACCCTAGCAACCCTGCATTGATTTGAATAAGAGGCTGGAATATGAATAGGAGAGGGACTGAATAGAATGATAAGTAATAAAAAGTGGCAATAACAATGCATTTGTAGCCTTACAGAGCATTTGTTTTTAGATGGTGTCTAAATGACCCCCATTTGAAAGCTGCAAAGAAACAGAAGAAATTGCAAATCATTACAAAACTATGAAAAATAAATAAAGAAGACCAATTGAATAGTTTCTTAGAATTGGCCCTTCTACAATATACTAAAAGTTAACTTGAAGGTGAACCACCCCTTTAACCTATATTTAGCTTTACCATCTCCTTTGAAAAATATTTGTAAATCCATCTATGAAAATTACCCAGTTGAAAATAAACACTTCCTAAGAGATAGAATGGTTTCACAGCCTTTTATGTTGGAAATCTGCATCATCTTATCTGTAGAATATCTAATAGCATTCCCAATCTAAGCTCCCAATAAAATAAAGGTAAATGAGATAATAAAATACTTTTTGATTTGTAATGAAAGCAGATTGCAGTAGTCCTAGCTTTTTCCAAAATACAGTATAAAATAGGCATGGGTGCCCTTATCTAGAGCACCAAATTAAGTTTTATTTTACAATTGAGATATGGTGATCCAAATTATGTAAACATCTTTAAAATTCCTGGTCCCAAACATTTTGGTTAATAGATGTTATAGCTCTATTTCATGTCATTTACATACTTAGCTTTCCCAAAAATATTTCTGTGGTATTATTACCAAGGCAAAACACGTAAATGTAATTTCAGTGCATCTCGCCTTTAAAATTGCTCCTGCAGTTGTTTGTCTCAGCCTGGCAATTATAGACCAGGGATCACATTCAAAATTTTCTAATAGTGAAAGGTATAATGAGCAGCAATCAGCATGGCTTTATGAAGCATAGGTCATGTCAGACTAATTTGATTGCTTTTTACGATTAGTTAAGTAAGATACTAGACTGTGGGGGGGAGGCAGTAGTTGTGATGCATTTGGATTTTACCAAAGCGTTTGATTCTGTGCCCCACAAACAGCTGCTTTCTAAACTAAGGTCTGTTGGACTTAAAGGGGAATTCAACTCCGCCGGTTGAACGCCCCCTATAGGCCCCTCCCACGTAGGCCTCCCCCCCCAGGCTATTGCCCCCTACTTATATTACCCCAAAGTGCAGGTCCCTTCATGCAGGGTCATAGGTGCCATCTTCTGCTGCAACATCTTCTTCCTTCTTCAGGGGGCGCATGCACAGTAGGACACATTTGCCGGTTGGTGCTACTGCGCATGTGCCCGAAGTTCATGAAGTTTGCCACTTGAACTTCGGGCACATGCGCAGTAATACCAACCGGCAAATGCGTCCTACTGCGCATGTGCCGCCATCGTCGATGGAAGAAGGCATTGGGGCTGAAGATGGTGCCTGTGAACCTGCACGAAGGGACCTGCACTTTGGGGTAATATACAAGTTACGGGCAATAGCCTGGGGGGGGTGAGGTAGGCTGGGGGGAAGGAGGGGGGTCTACGGAGGGAGGGGTTTAGCGCTGGCAGGGTTGAATTCCCCTTTAATGAAGTCATTTGCACATGGATAGGAAACTGGCAACAGGATTGGGTACAGAATTTAGTTGTGAATGGTACATTCTCTACTTGGAGAAAGGTTCTTAGTGGGGTCCCTCAGGGCTCTGTATTGGCTCGGTATCCACTTTTATTTAACTTGTTCATTAATGACTTATGGGAGGGTATTGTAAGAAATGTATCAGTGTTTGCCAGGCCCAGACTGGCAATCTTTGGGTTCTGGCAAATGCCAGAGGGGCTGCTATACGTTGCCATAGAAAGTGACTATTCAGTGAGCTGGTTGAGCCTTTGTGTAGTAGGAATGGCAGGGCCTATTTTGAATCCCAGTCCAGTCCTGGTGTTTGCAGATGACACAAAACTATCCAGCCAAATAAATTCCATCCAGGAATTGCAGCATCCTTGCAACAGGATCTTAACAAACTGGGCAGCTAAGTGGCAAATGAGATTCAATTTTGATACAGTAAATGTAAAGTCATGCAAAAATATTCAAGCCACTTATACCTTTAATGGGACTGCACTAGGCAAATCCATTATGGAAAAGGACCTTGGAAGCAAGCAATGCCAATCAGCAGCATCAAGGGCAAATAAGGTATTGAGCTGTATTAAGAAGGGCATAGAGTCAAGGGAGGAGGTGGCCATTCTTCAAGTGAATAGAGCACTTGTAAGGCCCCATTTAGAACATGCCGTACAGTTTTGTTCTCCATCACTCAAACAGGACCTTATTGTATTAGAGAGGGTACAGAGAAGTGCAACTAAGCTGGTGAAAGGTATAGAAAATCTTAGCTACGAGGAAACCCCTATTTTATGGCTTGTCATCTGAAAACATATAGGCAAGATACATGAGGAGAAAAACATTTCTCCTAATCCAGTTAAAATTTTTTAGAGTTTTAATGTGAAGTTCTTCTCAATCTATTGCATCTGGCTCTAGTGGAAAATCTGGAATTAACTTTTAGGGGTCCGTTTACTAAAGCGTTGTAAAGATATGTGCACAAAATATAAACAAACTTAATTTGTCGGCAGAAAATTTGCAACTCATTAAAATAACCCTTAACTTAAGCTGGTTCGTTAACAGTTACAGCAAGTGATGGCAATGACTTCTGAGTGCATCGATGTTTAGTAAACTTAGGGGCAGATTTACTGAGGTTTCGAATTGATTAGAAGTGAAAATACAAATCAAATTTGAATTAAAATAAATTTGATTTGAATTTGCCAAATTCGAATTTGATTGTCGAAGTACTGGCCCTTTAAACAAAATTTGATATAACAATTTGGCAGATAAAATGTACCGAATTGCTATATATCCCTATGGGAAGCTCCCATAGGATTTTTACAAGTTTTTTTGGTCGAATATAAAAAATTCTCTGAAATGGTTAAAATAATTTGAATCGTTCGATACGAACAATTTTATCGACGGGTTTTAACGCAATTCAAATTATCGAACGATCAAATATAAAAAATTCCATTGATCGATAAAATCGTTAGTTAGAACGATTCGAATGATTTTAACCGTTTGATTGAATTTTTTAATTCAAATTTAATTCGAGGGTTGAATTTGAGGGTTAATTAACCATAGAAATTCGACCCTTAGTAAATCTGCCCCTTAGTCATGGCGAATATTCTGGCAGGAAAATATTTGCAGCAATAACATGCAAAAACGTAGTCAAATTTACAGCGCTTTTGTAACCATACCTTAGTCTTTTATAGAATGGCCAAATCTAACCAATTTTTCAGTTGGTTATCATTGTTTATTTTTTATAATTTCTGAAATGTTTGCCTTCTTCTTCTGACTCTTTCCAGCTTCCAAGTGGGGGTCACAAGTTTATTTTTACTGCAACTTTTTATTACCTGTCTTTCTATTCATGCCCTC
This sequence comes from Xenopus borealis, assembly GCA_024363595.1. NCBI lineage: Eukaryota > Metazoa > Chordata > Amphibia > Anura > Pipidae > Xenopus > Xenopus borealis. Next base: position 56,005,806 of record CM044443.1, on the reverse strand, counting down.
TCCTATTCATATTTCAGTTCCTTATTTAAATCAGTCATTTGGACCCTAACAACCAGATTGCTGAAATAGCAATCCAGAGCACTGTTGAATAAAAAGCTAAATAATTAAAAAACTACAAATAATAAAAAATTTAAAACAATTGCAAATTGTCTCAGAATATCAGTGTCTACATCATACTAAAAGTTAACTCAAAACTGAACAACCCCTTTTAACAAATAAGCTTTTCTCCTCTAAATGAATCTGGCCCATTGTTTGCCAAGACAGGAGGCAACACATAGGGGCAGATTTATCAAGGGTCAAATTTTGAATTTGAAAAACTTTGAATTCAAATTTTTTTTACTTCAAATTTTCACTTTGACCCTTGATAAATCTGCCCCCAAGCTCTGTACATAGTCTTAATAGTCAGGAATAGAATTACAGGGTCCCTTGTCCTGCACTGGCACAAGCTGTTATAGTGCAAGGGACTACAGATATGGGGCATCTCTACACTGACATGACATGACTGTATTTCAGCTTATCATATATATATATATAAATGGACTCCCAAATAAGTGTTAACAGAAGCACTGCCTTACATGGCATAATAAACAAATACATACTGTATATATATATATATATATATATATATATATATATATATCATATTTACATATGAATTACATCTTCTTCAAGAGCAGATGATACGAGTTTACATTATATAGTTTCCCTTGTTCAGCTTTTTTTTTGTTATTTTTATTACTGTTCAAGCTTTAACCTGGAGGATAAACTTCCCTGTCCTAACTATGCTAACTCCCCAATGCTAACATAAAATAATTATGGAAATTCCTGCTGAAATATACATTTAGCATATGCAGATTGCAGAGCCTGCGGAACAGATGCTATGCGCAAACTTCCATAAACATAATCAGATCAAGTCTAATGTTTGTAGGGCTTAGAAAGCCAAAAGCAGAATTGTCAGAAGTGTGCTGTGTATTATTGCAGATGGAACTACCTGGCATATGCTAAAACTTTATTATCGAAACTTGACACTCTGCAGGAGGTGTTGGCTTGAACAGGGGGTTTATACACTTAACGACATAATAATGGAAATTGTTGGTCCATGTGTTTAATACCGAATAGTAAAGAGATAAGGGAACCGCACACCTTACACTCCCAATGACCTCCTTCCTGGTGCTCAGTGATGGGGGTATCGGCAACCTCCATGGTAAATTAGAAGACTTTCACCAGCACACAAGAAATGCAATAAGCAGGGCAAGCCCTTGCAGTTTATGCAATACACTGTGCAATGTGCACATTTCATTGAATAAACTGCAATGGCTAGTACTGAATAGTATCATGTACTATACATTATATGAATATTTAAAGCCACTAAGGCATTCAGTGACAATATTAAGGCTTGAAAAGTGTCCCTTGACATAATGATCAAGTACAAAGTAAAGACAATGTATGTAATTAAAGGAACAGTAAAACCAAAAACTCAAAGTGTATCAAATTAATTAAAATACAATGTACTGTTGCTATGCACTGGTAAAACTGGTGTGTTCGCTTCAGACTAGACTAATATTGTTATAGCCATTCAAGAACTGGAGAAAAGGCAAAGGTTACATAGCAGATGGCAGATAAGACACCATTGTATTGGTCAAGGCTTGTTTGTTATTTGCTATGTAACCTGTGCCTTTTCTCCCTTTTCCAGCTTGAATGGCTGCCCCCTACGACTACACAGCAGATTTTTTATACAGACGAGGTAAGAATTTTAAAGATATACTTATGAAAAGTGATACAGTCCAATGTTATGAGAAAAATTAAGGGATTGGAGGTACTTTGATAAAAGGTTGTTTCAAATGTGCAGGTTGCACCACATGTTGGAATATGCAAACAGGGACTACTTTTCACCATCCACAATCAGGCAAAAGCATCCCCATTAAACAACGAATAACATGTACAGTACAACCACACATGTTATTTATATGATCGCATGTCCATGTGGTTTGGGTTTTATAGGAAAAACTCAGAATACAATACCTGAAAGGGTGGGTAACCATAAATCTTCAATTAAGATAGCATTTGAATAAGATAAATAGGATATACCATTGGCAAAACAATTTTTAACAATGGTAAATAGGTTACTCATCTTTACATTTATGGGTATAGATATGGTGCCTGAGCCAAGGAGAGGAGGGGGTTTGGGATCGACTTGTTATGCAAAGAGAAACGTGTTGGATTAGTTCTTTGGATACAGTAGCCCCATGGGGTCTGAAAGAATTTTGTTCTTTTGTGCCAGTTTTAGAACCTAGATAGATAAATGGATGTTTTATATATGTTTATTAAATATTTATTGAAATTTGGTATAATGTTCTTATAATAACTATTGGAGAATAATCTTTTTGTCTTTTTAGGTGATTTTCTTCTTTCATTTTTACATTTGAACTTGTTTGCCTATGATTCCCATTGTGAAAAAAAAGTAGGGGCAGATACTGGGCGTGGTTTTCTTGGGTGTGAGTGTTTAAGGGGCAGATGTATCAAGGGTTGAATTTCAAAGTGAAAATACTTCGAAATTTGACCATAGAATTTAATTCGAATTTTTTTTCTAATGAAAACGGATTGCTTTCGAACTATTAGGTCCATTTACTGTCAAATTTGAATTCACAAAAAAAAAAAATTTAAATTCTTAAATTTTGTTTAAAGACTCCATAAAGGTTATAGGAGGTCCCCCATAGGCTAAAACAGCAATTCGGCAGGTTAGTCGAAGACAGTACTTTGAAATTCAAACGGTTGAATTTGAATTTTGGCTTATTCGATAGTCAAAGTACCCAAAAATTACTTTGAAATTCAAATTTTTTTAAATTTTAATTTTCAGTTCGACATTTGATTAATCTGCCACTAAATGTTTGTTGATTTACACTGTATTGTATCTTGATAAAGGTCCCAAAGGATGACCGAAATGTTGATTAAACTTTGAAAAATAAATTCCGTGTGCTCCAGCATCTATGCATAACACAAAACCTTTTCTTTAACTCATTTTTTTTAAATCATAATCACTACACAAACTACCCAAATGATCCTGATCAAAAGTTTTTATATACCCCAGTTCTTAATACCGTGTATTGCCCCCTTTAACATCAATGGCAGCTTTAAGTCTTTTCTGGTAGTTGTGGATCCACAACTATCTTCTCAGTTGGTAAAGCTTCCTGGCAAAAAGCCACCAGTAAATTCTTGGGCTGTCTTGCATGAACTGCACATTTGAGGCCTCCCCAGAGTGGCTCAATGATATTGAGGTCAGGAGACCGAGATGGCCACTCCAGAATCTTTACTTTATTTTGCTTTAGCCAATGACAGGTCAACTTGGCCTTATGTTTTGGATCATTGTCATGTTGGAATGTCCAAGTACATCCCATCAGCAGCTTCCAGGCAGATGAGTGCTATGCAATATGTTGGTACTATAGAAATACATGTTAATAAAAATAATAATACATTTTCCTCCAGTATTTTTTGTATTTCACCTGAAGTTGTATGTGGGTTTTTCCTTGGATCCCAAACAATGTTTCTGGTAGTGGTGGCTGAAATTTTAATTGGTCTATTTGACTGTGGTTTGTTTCAACAGATTAATGGTTCCACTCGCACACCCTGGCCTTAAGGAAATATCACCTGGTGCACAGCGAAGGGGAAATCGGCATCCCTAACACAAATAATCCAGAGAAAATTACCAGCACACAGGAACGGCTAGCAGGTAAATCTTGCTAATTTATTAAATACTGCAGCATGCAACATTTTGGGGTGATCCCCTTTGTCAAGAATGATAAAGGGGATCACCTCAAAACATTGCAATATTAAATAAATTAGCAATGTTTACCTGCTAGCCATTCCTGTGTGCTGGTGATTTTCTCTGGATTGGTTTCAACAGAACACCTAATTTTCCACTTCTTGATTAGAGTTTGAAGATGGCTGATTGGCATTCTCAATTCCTTTGATATTTTCTTATATCCCCTTCCTGTTTTATAGAGTTCAAATACCTTTTCCCGCAGATCCTTTGACAATTCTTTTATTTCCCCATAACTTAGAATCCAAAAAACATCAGTGCAGCACTAGATGAAAGATGCATGGGTCTGTCAGGAGTCCAGAAAGTCATTGACCTTTTATACACACCTACTAATAACAAGCA
>CM044443.1:55982826-56000073 GCA_024363595.1 Xenopus borealis | reverse complement strand
ATATATAACAGGCAAGTAGACAAAGTAGTAAACAAGCCCCTGTAACTAAGAAGCATATCATGCTATCATTTATTGCTTCCCCATATTAAAAATAAAAAATTACATTTAAAATACAGTACTATATCCTATGAATTGATGTTATATTTTTATATGAAAAGCAATAAATCTGGCTGAAGAACACTTATATGTGGTCTTTATATATACTTTAGGATGGTAAAATGCACCCTGTTTTCATTGTATTTCCATGACTAGCTTGTGTAATACCTGTATTTAAAAACGGTTTACTTAAAGGGTAATTGTGCCACCTGGTGGTCATGAGCTGGTAAGCATTTCTGAGTAATGAAATACAAGCAAGATGTACATTTTAGATGTATTTATTAGATGCTCAGTTATATGCTCAGTCAGCAAAATATGCAGTACACTTAACCCTTTAATTTCCAGGCACACCAGCTGCAAGATGACTGCCCCAGACATAGGCGCAAATTCACTAAAGGGCAAACTCTTGCCTGTGAAGGCTTTGCCATACTTCGAGCAACTTCAACAGACGCAGATTTGCTTTCAGTACACTTACTCACTAAAATGCTAAGTTGTACCTCAGCACCCCTGTCTATATAAGAGATGTTTGTGTAAATGCTTGAAGTGGCCACTTTATTAAAAATGTCAAAAAAAGCAAAATAAAGACAAAAGAGATCCTGTATGTCCTAGACATAAGCCCACCCTAAAACAAATGTGGCATGCCCCGCAAATGGATAAAAAAAAAGTTAAAACAAACAGTTACAACTTTTAAAGGCACTCCCACTTAAAATTATGAAAAAACATTTTTGTTTTTATTTTTATGACGCCAGCATACAGCATATGATGTCACTGACATAAGATTGAGGAGGATGTAGCTTCATCTTATCAGTTCGATAGCTCTAAGCACTTAATGAATTTGCGGAGTAACTATCGATCCCCTGAGTGAAAATTCGCCTGGCGGAAGGGTGCGAAAGTTTGCTAGCGATGTACTCTTTTGCTAGCGAACTAAAGTAAATCTGCCCCATATAATCTTTGGCCATGACACTCTGGCTCTTTAATGTTAGTGCAAGATTGTACAATATACAGCACTTAAAAGTATATATATATATATATATATATATATATATATATACATACATATACAGATGGAGTCACTTTGGATTGTGAGTTAAATGCGTTGTGATTTAACTCATTTATCTCATTTATCCCACTTAGCACAGAATATTGTGTCACAGCATCCCATCCAATTAAAGAGTTCACCATTGAAAACAATGGAGCTTTGGTATGCTAATGAAAAGGTAAATGCATTAAATGAGTTAAGATAACTTTAGATAACACAGTTTCTTCAATTAGCCCTGAGTCATGATGCATTTAACTTACAAATCCAAGTCACTGTATGTATACTTTTTATTTATATACTATATATATATGTTTGTGTGTATGTGTAGTTAAATTTATATCTAATTTATATTTTTTAAAACTTCTTGACTGTACCAATATTATTTTAAAAGGGTTTCATGTAGTTTCTTGGACATCAACATTTTCAACTGATCTTTCTGTATCAACTACAATTTTATACACAGTGTTTTATTAATAGTGCATGCATGGTTGTTGCTGCCATATAACACATGAGAAACCATACAAAACATGAGAAACACAAAGAGAAACTTAATACAACTTCACTAGATTTACTAAAGTGTATTCAAATTTTTCTTTTAGGGATTTGCTTTATAAAAGTCATCTCTCCTATCTCTTCACTCACGTATACAGTGTGGCAAATGTTAGGCAGACAACAGATTTCATATAAATACTACATTTTAATTCTTCTTCTTCTGTGACAAACAGTATCATTGTCAACAGTATATTGAAGAAGTGTTCTGAACTGAAATACTGTAGTAGTAGCAGTTCGATGCAGGATTATAGATACTACTGAATTTATATATGCACACACATGTCCGCGAGAGAGAGGGAAATTGAGTGAGTGATTGAGTGTGTGTTGCGTTGTGTTGCTTAGTTATGCTGTTTAAATTAATTGCTCCTGTGAGACTAGATATAAGAGAAAGCCTGTAATAATTTCATGTTTTTTTAACAAGCCATCTTGAGCCCTAAAACAAAAATGCAAGAAACAAAAATGCAATTATGGTTTTCCCTTATGTTAATTAACCACAACTAGAGAGATGTCTCGAGGGTGAACAAAAAAAATATGATCGAAGCAAGCTTCACTGCTTCCATAAGGACCTCAGCTGCTTCTGACTTTAATTGTGGAAACACTTCATGTCTGGTCAGGTTTAATGAGAGGCTTACACATCTTCCCTTGGTTTGTCTTAAAGCAGACCTGTCAAGACAAGTTCTTACCATGGTCAGACAAAACATCATTAATCTGATTGCTGCTGAAACCTATTTATACAAACCTATTTGACGGTTTGGTGACTGGACTAAATTATTGCATTTTGTTACTCTAAAAGGAGAGCTTGCATTTATCTGTAGTCTAGTTATTGACATGGAACACCAAATATTTGATGTAGAATAGGTGTGCTCTTTTTTTCTCCAAAGCAACAGATCATAATAGGAAGTTGCCTTAAAGAAACAAAACATACTATCTATTATGGCTCCTTATGATTTAGCATAATTTTTATGTGTGTATTGACTTCTAATTTAACCTTGTTGCCAAATATTATGTAACAATTAACTTTATAATATTGACTTGAAATAGATCCTGTAATGCAGATGTAGCTAAACCTTTTCTGCCCTCTTCCAAGAGGAAAAACATTAGATTAAGAAGATAAAAACATCAGCCCTTTAACATAACCACAGAAACACGTCACAATACAAAACGGTAGCGATGTCACATATACATACAGGCTCACATACAACACTGTACATAGAACGGCATGGTTGAAAACTTACAGCCACGTAAACTGGTGGAGAAATCATTAACAGAGACAGGAGAAATTGGGAAGGCTTGTTCAAGGGTTCCCATGTTATTACGCAAAGTGCCTGACATGCAAGAGCAGTCTATCTCTGAGCACCAAATACAACATGCCTGTATCAGCCTCTTGCGGATGGACATCTTGGCTAAAATTCATGGTCACAATGAGGGGGGGAAAGGAGAGGAAGAGTGGTAGATTAATGCAAGTTACAGAAGAGACAAACATTTATATTCACACACATATATATATATATATATATAAATATATATCTCATTAAGACACAAGATGCACCTCAATGTAGTTATGAATAGCAAGGCATTTTCTAGGAATATTTAAACTCCTTGGGTGACAGAGGGACACACCTCTGGAACCCAAGATGTTAAAAAGATGGAAAATATAACATAATCACTTATCATAATTGATGATAAAAAGGTGAATACTTGTCTTCGAAAGGCTGGCCACTCGACCTGCAAAATGCATTTTTGCAAGCAAAAACAATGTACTATAAGTTATGTTGTGTAAAATAAGGAAACTGTAAGCAAGTTTTCTGTACTGTAGTGCCAGACAGAAAATGTGAATTTGTGGGCCGAAAAACTGCTGTCAGGCAGCTATACTATTTTGCTTATACAGTTTCATTCCTCCTTTGAGTTTCTGGTAAAACACAGATATGTACAGAATGGAAATCACAATTTAATGAAATAGACTACTTTTGTCAAATCAGTTCTGTTATATAAACAACTATAACAGTGTTTATCAGCATATAGTTTTGTAAAATATGTTGTGTAAACTTTATCATTACAATAACAGGGTGGGTGTAAATAATAATAGCCATATAAGAAATACATGAAGGAGTGTTCAAATTACTAAATAACAGACATTTTGTAATAATAAAAATGTTTTAATAGTGGCTGGCATTTCCAAGAGGACTGCAGAGTGTGTGGCCTAAAAAGTTATGAAATGGTAAAGGGATGATTAAGTTAAATAGGAAAACTCTGCTACAGATTCTAGGAAATTCACAGGAATGAATGTAGATTAGTTCCATGCAATCAATGGCATCATGTGCTACATACTGTATATCCCTTCAGACTTTCTACAGTGCCAGTCTTAAGCAGCAGGCATTTATGAAGCATGCAATAATTATAAATGCAAGAAAAAGTGTTCCTGGCCTCCACACTAAGGGGCAGATTTACTAAGCAAGATTAACCCTCGAATTCGACCATCGAATTGTGGTCGAAATTCAATCAAATTTTAACCCTTCAAATTCGAATATCGAACGATTTTAACCATTCAATCAAATTTTTTTTTAATATAAAATGTTGAAATAACTCTATGGGAGCTTCCCATAGGGTTATACAGCAATTCAGTTGGTTTAATCTGGCGAACTAGGGATTAATTTTTTTTTTAAAGGGTAAGTACTTCGACCATCGTATCAATGATCAAATAGATTTTTATTCGAATCGATCGAATTTGATCGAATTTTTTAAATTCGATGGTCGAAGTAACTTCAAAATCTATTCTAAAATTCAAATTCAAACCTTCATAAAAATTCGATTGAATTTCGAATCCTTCATGTGAATTTAGTAAATCTGCCCCTATGACAATGCTTGTTTACATTTTTCTAATCTACCTCAAAATTTTGATTAATATAAAAAAGTTTAAAATGGGTTATTCATGCAAAATAACTTATGGTCTAAGCCTCATAACACCTCAACAGGTACAATATACAGTACATTATCCATTATATATGTATGTAGTATTTGTTCCACATACTTTGGTCGCTAAAATGTGTGAATCATCGGCCACACAGAATGGTTTGAGATATTTACTGCCTGTTTTTGTCAGATGATCTTCCATAAGATGTAGTGAAAGCCAAAAACTTTACTATAGCCCCCGGTAACATCAGAATTTATTCCACTGATTTGGATGGGGAGTATAAATATATAAATATATATATATATATATACATATATATATAGGACTTTGATGACGTTTCGGCTCCCAAACTCGAGCCGTCATCAGAAAGTGAAACCCTTAACACCAGCAGTCACTTTTAACCCCAGCAGTGGCGCCAAAACTGGGATATGACATAATGATTGACAACATAAGTGTACAATGAAAGTATAGCAGATAACGTACAAAGAGTGCTTTCCAAAACATCAATACAGTGACCAGATAATATTGATGATCACAAGTGGTTTCGCTAACTTTTAATACAACTACAGTTGACTTGTGAAAACTATGTGTAAAAGTGTGAGTAGCTAACCCAGCGTCGTTGAGAAAAAGTATGGCCTTATCTGTTTTACCCGTCACACCGGACCCAGCAATCAAGACGGTACTCCTTGCATGTCGCCCTTATCTATAGACGGAACCACACTATATAGCCCTTGTAACGGAGTCAAAATCCCAACTCAGGTCTCAAAGCAAGATTTTGACTCCGTTACTATATAGTGTGGTTCTGTCTATGGATAAGGACGACACGTGACTGCTGTGGTTAAGGGTTTCACTTCCTGATGACGGCTCAAGTTTAAGAGCGGAAACGTCGCAATAAATCACAAAAAAGTTTTTTTCATCAAAGCCCTACGAGTGGTGTTTTCTTTTTGATGCTTTTTGATGCAGTTTGCTGCACTCCATAAGCCCAGATATCTTAACCCGGGTGCTAGTTGATAAAAATAGACAAGCAATCGAAGGTAACAGCACTCCAGGGATTTATAATCAGGCACAAAGTTCAAGCAAAAAGTGGGTTTATTATATCCAACGTTTCAGTTTCCTCAGGGAAAAAAAACCCAAAAAACTTCCCTGAGGAAATTTCCAAGAAGGAACTGAAACATTGGATATAATAAACCCACTTTTTGTTTGAACTTTGTGCCTGATCATAAATCCCTGGAGTGATGTTACCTTCGATTGCGCTCACATCTAGAAAAAAATAGTATTGCCTGGGTGCAGTAGCAAAAAATAGAAATGCAACTTAAAAGAAGGGTCTGCACACTCAGGACTTACAAAGTAAATTAAAAGTTTTTATTTTAGTGAGGAGATACATATTTGTTTCTATTTAGGAACCCATTTCATGGCCCAGGGTTGATGACCAAAACCTGCAGCACTGAAACTAAGTGCTTTGCAGGGGGGAGGTCCTTTCTCTTTTGAACTGCAGGAGTTGATCTGGGTGGAAGGTCCACTTAGCCACCTCATATAAGTGACGAGTATGAAGCCCAGCTACTTTTACAAATAGAAGCGGCTTCACAACTAGGTCAAGTTATTATTATGGGTGACTTCAAGAACCTTCTAGGAATAACACTCTTTTGGCTCTTGTAATAAATAATAATACTGAACACATCTCTAGCATTTGTGTGGGTGAGCATTTAGGGAATTGTGATCATAACATGGTCTCCTTTAAGATTATGTTGCAGAGGCAACTCTATAAGGGAGTAACTAAAACATTGAATTTCAAGCGTGCAAACTTTGACAGTATAAGGGCATCTCTGCAGCATATTCAGTGGGAAATGCTTTTCACAGGTTTAAACACTGAACAAAAATGGGAATTCTTTAAAATGTTGCTTAATAAATATACATGTCAGTATATTCCGTTTGTGTTGAGGTGGGTAACAAAAGATGTGCTTTTAAGGCTTTTAAGTTAGCTGGGACAGCCGAATAATTTATAAGGTACAAGGAGGCCAATAAATCATGCAAAAAAGCTATCAGGCAAGCTAAAATCAATATGGAAATATGGAAAAGGATATAGCAGTAAGCAGTAAAAAGAATCCAAAATAATTTTAAAATTATATTAATAGTAAAGAAATGAAACGGGAAGGGGTAGAACCTTTATTATCGGGGGGGGGGGGGTCAGCTGGTTGATGAGAACAAGCAAAAAGCACAGATTCTGAATGCATACTTTTTGTCTGTCTACACAAACGAGGAACCAGCTAATGAAGGTATACTTATTAATAGTCCCAATTCTAATAATACATCTAGGGGCAAATTTACTATTATTCACCCAAAATCCTACGAATTTATTAGAAATTCAATATGCATTTGACTATCGAATGCTTATCGAATAGTTTTAGGCTATCATTTTGCTCGATATTCGATTTCTCAATGAATTCCTTCGATCGGATATCGATCGTTCGATTTCACGAAGAAATCATACTTTTTCCTTCGAGTCTCCAAAAAATTTGTACGATTCGAACAATCGAAGCGCTTGATCGTACGAATGGTATTCGAGCAGAACTTAGCAAAAGAAGCCTATGGGGGGGTTCCCATAGGCTTCTATTGGTATTTAGTAGGTTCAATCTGGTGAAGTAGGCATTAGAAGGATTTAAAAATTTTAATTCCTTCGATCATCGAATGATCGAATATCCAATCATTCGATCTATTCGATAATTCGGTATTCGATGATCGAAGAGGCCAAATTTGTATATTTGAATATCCAAAAAAAGCGTACGATCGTAATTCGATCGAACTACGATCCATTCACATGAATTTTGTAAATTTTCCCCCTAATGATGCATGGTTCACACATGCTGAAATTCAAAAGAGACTAGAACATGTTAAGATAAACAAAGGTCCAGGGCCAGATGGGATTCATCCCAGGGTAATTAACGAGCTTAGCTCTGTGATTGCCAAACCTCTCAAATTAATTTTTCAGGATTCATTGAGATCTGGCATGGTGCCGAGAGACTGGTGAATTGCTAATGTGGTGCCTAGTGATGGGCGAATCTCCCGAGATTCGCTTCGCCGAAAAATTCGCAAATTTCTAGCAAAATTTGCGAATCGGCGAAAAATTCGCGAAACGAGTCGCGGGACGCTTTTGACGGGCGTCGCGTCAAATCGCGTCGCGTCAAATCGCGTCGCGTCGTTTTCGTCGCGTCAAAAAAAGTCGCGCAACTCGTTTTTTCTGCGAATTTTCGCCAAGCGAAATTTCGCTGTTGATTCGCGAATTTATTCGCCAGCGGCGAATCGCGGGAATTCGCCGCGAATTCGGCCCTGGCGAATAAATTCGCCCATCACTAGTGGTGCCGCTATTCAAAAAGGGATCCCATTCTCTGCCTTAAAACTATCGGCCAGTTAGTCTGACGTCGGTGGTAGGAAAGCTTTTCGAAGGATTAATAAAGGATAGGATACTGGACTTCATAGCAAATAACAATACTATGAGTTTGTGCCAGCATGGTTTTATGCGTAATAGATCTTGCCAGACTATCTTAATTTCTTTTTATGAGCAGGTAAGCAGGGGTCTCGATTCTGGGATGGCTGTGGATGTGATTTACTTCGCTAAAGCATTTGATGCAGTGCCACACAGAAGGTTACTGGTTAAATTTAGGAATGTTGGCCTGGAACATAGTATTTGTAACTGGATAGAGAACTGGCTAAAAGATAGAATTCAAAGAGTGGTGGTAAATGGAATGTTTTCTAATTGGACCAATGTTGTTAGTGGGGTTCCGCAGGGCTCTGTACTGGGTCCTTTGTTTTTCAACTTGTTTATTAATGACCTGGATGTGGGCATTGAAAGTATGGTTTCTATTTTTGCAGACAATACTAAATTGTGCAGAACTATAGGTTCCATGCAGGATGCTGCCACTTTGCAGAGTGATTTGTCTAAGTTGGGAAACTGGGCAGCAATCTGGAAAATGAGGTTCAATGTTGATAAATGCAAGGTTATGCACTTTGGCAAAAATAATATAAATGCAAGTTATACACTAAATGGCAGTGTGTTGGGAGTTTCCTTAAGTGAGAAGGATCTTGGTTTTTTTATAGATAACAAGTTGTCGAATTCTGGGCAGTGTCATTCTGTAGCTACTAAAGCAAATAGGGTTCTGTCCTGCATAAAAAAGGGCATAAACTCAAGGGATGAAAACCTAATTATACCTCTTTATAGATCCCTAGTAAGACCTCATCTGGAATATACAGTGCAGTTTTGGACTCCAGTAAATGAGCTGGAGAAAGTGCAGAGACGTGCAACTAAACTGGATAGAGGGATGGAAGACTTAAATTTTGAGGGTAGACTGTCGAGGTTGGGGGTGTTTTTTCTGGAAAAAAGGTGCTTGCAAGGGGACATGATTACACTTTACAAATACATTAGAGAACATTATAGACAAATATCAGGGGACCTTTTTACCCATAAACAGGATCACCGCACCAGAGGCCACCCCTTCAGACTAGAAGAAAAGGACTTTCATTTGAAGCAGCGTAGGTGGTTCTTCACAGTCAGGACGGTGAGGTTGTGGAATGCACTGCCGGGTGATGTTGTGATGGCTGATTCTGTTGATGCTTTCAAAAGGGGCTTGGATGATTTTTTGGATAGACATAATATCAAAGGCTATTTTGATACTAATACAGTTAAAACAATTGCAGACAGGCACTTGTAACAAAGTCACCAGTATGCTTCACCAAGCAAGCAAGTTCAGGAAGTTGCCGTTAAAGAGTAACCATTCACTTAAAACGTAACTTTTAATATACATATTAACACGCTCACATATAACAAACTCACTAGCCAAAACCATTCCAGGTAGTGCTGGACCTTGTCCATAAAACCAGACACGGTGGAACTGTGGAGTCTATAGTGAGACAAACATCTTAATTCCAATCAAAAATCACTGATAATCAGGATAGTCAGTTGCCCGCTCCCTCCCTTCCAACAATGTCCCCTCATACACAACCTGCCTATCTACGTTGGGACAGAGTGGGAGCTAGGCTCTCCACCAGTCCACCTATGCCCGCCCTACGCATTTCACCAGATACACCGGCTCCGTCAGGGGCATAAGTGGCGAGCGTGTCTTAGACACAAGTTTAAAATAGTCAAAATGGTAATTAGCAATTGCTCGAAGTCTCGTGGCAAATGCCGCCGTGACTTCCGGGTTGCGTCATAGTGATGCGGTTAGAAGCATACTGACGCTATCTTTCTCTCAGCGCAGACTCTCTGAAATTACCTACTGCGCATGTCTACTCATGGTAACCATACAGCGCTTAATGCAAAGACCAGCACTGATGTGAATAAATAGATACAATGTATCGGGAATAATGAAAATATATGGATACAGTGTATCAGTAGAGTTACATATTATACTACTAATAGCATCTGGTTTTTTGAAGACACTAATTGGAAAATAGGGAAATCTATCAGAGAGTTGCACTGACGAAACCAAAGTAGGATGTGGGTGTATAGCATACGTTTGTTATCTCAGTTATGTGGGTTACTGACATGTTCTATACGTAATCTACATAAGGCTTGACAACGTTATTATGTAAAACAAGGAGTTTAGGAATATCCAAACCGATTGTGTGAACCCCTCATTTATTCCATTGGGGGCTCTGCTACCAAGCCAATAAATCCATTTGGCCTCAGTTTGTAACAGTTTCCTGTCAATGTCCCCCACTCTTGAGGTCATCTTAAAATGTTCTACACCCACAAATTTAATTGAATCAGTGTTCCAATTATGTACATCATTGATGTGGATAGCTACTGATTTATTCCATTTGTTTCTCACGTCTCCAACGTGCTCTAAGGTACGTCTTCTAAATTCTCTCTTGGTTTTCCCTACATATGTTTTTCCACAAGTGCAAAACATGATATACACCACTCCCGTAGTTTTACAATTAATGAAATTATCTATTTTGAATTGTGCTATGTCCTTCCTCCCAGATACATGAACAGACTTCTGTATGTAAGGACAAGCTGAGCAGTCACATTTGTAACACCCCTTAGCTTTATTAGCCAGCCAGCCAGAGGACATTATAGACAAATATCTAAAATACCATAAAGAGGATCACTGCACCAGAGGCAACCCCTTCAGACTAGAAGAAAAGGACTTTCATTTGAAGCAGTGTAGGTGGTTCTTCACAGTGAGGACAGTGAGGTTGTGGAATGCACTGCCGGGTGATGGCTGATTCTGTTGATGCTTTCAAAAGGGGCTTGGATGATTTTTTGGACAGACATAATATCAAAGGCTATTTTGATACTAAAATCTACAGTTAGTATAGCTATGGACATATGGTTTGTGTGAAAGAGTGGAGGAGTGTGTGTGTATGTTGGTTTTAACTCGGAGACCCCAACTATCCGCCTGGTTGAAAAGAAATTAGCTACCTGGGGAAGATCTTCCATATGGAGAGATTTGTCGCAGAGAGGCTGTTGGACCTGCTGAACTGTTCCATTCAGATCCAAAAAAAGAGACGGCGAGACCTCACATTCTTCTGTGATACAGTTGGTGAGTGGTGGTTTGGCCGAACCATCCTGAAACATTATGTCCGCAGTTGTGGGAAATACCAGCAACACTGGGATTTTTCATGAACAAGTCATTATTGTATGTAAACCGACGTGACATTTTGGTCCCAAATGGGATATTTCTCAAGGCAAACATATCCCCAATAGTACAAACTTATATACCTACCATATATTTGTTAGAATAGAGGATATATTAAGTACATATCCCCTGACTTGGAGATTTTTATATTAGCATTTTATTATTTTATTATTATTATTTAAGTGCGCACTACACATCTATATGCAGTGGCGTAACTACCAGGGGAGCAGGGGGTGCAATTGCACCAGGGCCCATTCCCTCTCGGGGCCTGCGGGAGAGGCTAGGAGAACTCCAATGTGCAATTCATAGGGGGAGAGCCTGTTCAGGGGGCCCCGGTGCTAATCCTGCACCAGGGCCGAACAGTGAGTAGTTATGCCACTGTCTATATGACACACAATGTTGGATTTTTATAAAACGTACTATTCTTATTATTGTATAATTTTAATTAATTGCACTGTTCACTTTAAATTTGACATAGTATTAGGTCATTTCCTGCATACACTGAGGAGGGATGGATATATAATTTTGTACTATTGGAGATATGTTTGCCTTGAGAAAGGTCCAATTTGGGACCGAATGTCGGTTTACATACAATAATAACTAGTTCATGAAAAATCCCAGTGTTGCTGGTCTTTTTTCATTACCATGCACCTGGGTTAATACATGATTTGGAATTGTGTTCTCTACTACATGATATATTTACCTTTTAATAAGTACCCACCATTTTCCATATTTTTCTATTGACCTACATCCTGCCAAAGCTGGACATAGGAGGCCAAGGCGATAGGAAGTAAACCATGTTTACTACAGAAGATATCAATCGTACATCCTGCCAAAGCTGGACATAGGAGGCCAAGGCGATAGGAAGTAAACCATGTTTACTACAGAAGATATCAATCGTATTCTATTTACAGAGACATTCAAAGATACATTTGGAGAATTGGGCCCCAAAGAGGCTTTTCATGAGTTGTTAAGACTCCATAAAAGGGAGGTGGAGTTGCACCTTCATGGTGTTTCACTGTCAGAATATTACTGGGAGCGCAAAATTCCCTGGGGTTTTTGTGTGAATTATGTACCCACGATTGGCCGTGGCAATGTACAATTTTGTGATAAATGGTGCGCTATCCTAGATAAATGTTCCCTGGAACTAATGCTGCGTGTGATTGAGGAAACTGGTCAGGAGTTACGCTTAGTGAGAAATGAAATACTACAATTTGAAACATCCCACATGGCAACAGTAACGGCCGATATAGATACACACTAGCTCAAAAGATTACAAGAACAGGTGAGTCGATACGTATCGGAAATATTTGTTGTTAAGCAATCCAAATATATGCGAGTGAGTCATGATTACAAGGAGAATGATGTGTATCGCTGGCACCATGGAGGGAGATCAAACCAGAGACAGAGGCCACTGCTACTCAAGGTACGCAAACCACTTGGATATGTTTCTAGCAGGGGAGATTCAGAGGAAGACATGGAGGCTCCAACAAGCAGCAGTAGCAGCAGCATTCTTTTAGAAGCGGAGACAGCACCGATCACTATAACAGAAGGAGACGGGGAGGGCGCAAACACCACCCAAGGAAGGACTACCACGATATGGGGGAGAATGCCCAGCAACAGGCAGTAATAAATTTATCACTCTCGGATACAGAAGTAAGACAAGTGATTTTTCAATTGCAATAGACAACTATAGATTCAGACGGTCTTTACGGTTAAGGGAATATTATGGTCATAAACCAGACTGAATGGGCCCCTTAGTTGATAGCACCCAGTTGGCCTTTAAACTACGGAACAATTTTGATCCAGGATCTAATAACACTTCTATTAAAACTTTTACACCCATGCTTAATGCAACCACAAAGGATATACCAGAATGTTTACAGATTAGGGGGAATATGAATAAAGATGAAAGTGAGGCATTACAACAGTTAAAAGGGAATCCCACTATAATAATGAAGCCTGCAGACAAGGGAGGTGCTGTGTTGGTTTTAGATAATCAATATTATTTATTGTACTCAAATAATGGCTCAATTATCTGAGGTCTCATGTTATCTGTCAGAGGGGGGCCTAACGGCTCCCAGAGGGAGTTGTCAGGACCAAGGAGGAAGCTTTAGGGATAAAGTCCGGATTCAAGGTACAGGCAAGGGTTCAGGCAAAATTGTGATCAAAGTCCAGGTAAGAGTTCAAAGGCAGGCAGAATAATATCAGAGTCCAAGTCCAGGCAGGGTCAGAAGTCCAGAAAACTGGTCAAAAGGAAATACCTAGGAATGTCTCAAATAAATGCTATAATCGGGCATCAAACCCTTAAAGTCCTTAAATATTCAAATTTTGTGCCGGACGCGTGATGTCATTTCGTCAAGGGAGCATTGACATTATCAAAAATTAACTTTTGATCCCACAGTGAAATTTCAAGGGCAGCTACACAAGATATTGTATGCAGCAGTGACACATAATTGGATATCTGAAGAGCTCAGCAATTTTCTTTATGTTGACAACCCAGTAAGACCAGTTCTATATATATAATACTGAAAGCAGGGCCGGATTTACATAGCGGGCACCCATAGGCCCACTGCCGTTCGTCGCCCCCATACACTGCCCTTTATTCGCAAATTTTCATCATCAGGACTGGAGCAGTGGGGATTGGCACATGGGAAATTTTAAAAACTATAGTATCTCCTGCATATCCCCAGTGTTTCTGAACCAATGTGGGTGTGGCTGGGCAGCAGTCCGCCCCTAAAATCCTGTCACCCTAGGCCCGGGCCTAGGTGGCCTTTCCACAAATCCGGGTTTGACTGAAGTGCATAAAAATTTGTTATAACCTCCGGGTAGGCCTTTTATATCAGCAAGGGAATCACTGACTGAACAAGTGGCCACATATGTGGATACATTGTTACAACCCTTAATAATGCAAACTAGTACTTATTTGCTAGACACTACACATTTTTTGCAGGTGATTAACAGTATTAATTGTGACCATACTAACTTCCTCTTCGTAACCATGGATGTGAACAGTTTGTATACTGTAATACCGCATGAAGAAGGTTTAAATGCTATGAGGGATTTGATGATAAACAACCAATTGAGTTTATCATAACATTATTACACTTTATACTGTATAAAAACTATTTCAAGTTTGAAACCAATTTTTACTTGCAGATGCTGGGTACAGCCATGGGGTCTAATGTGGCCCCTACCTATGCAAATATATATATGTACTCTTATGAGATGAAGTACACTTTGGGCCATCCCCTTTTTCATGAACATGGCGGGTATTATAGACGCTACATTGGTGATATATTCTTCTTTCTGTGGTTTGGGACAGAAGATGAGCTCATGAGCTTCCGTGATGACCTCAATGGTATTAACAGCACTATATGCTTTACGCTGCATCACAATATTCAAAAAATAGATCTTTTTTGGATGTGACTGTGTATAAAAAAAGTTGGATAATTGCACACTAAAATTTATAAGAAGTTAACTGATCAGAATACCTTTCTACATTATCAGAGAAGTCACCTGAGACATCTCTTGCAATCATTACCAAAGTCCCATATGTTACGTGTAGTGCGGATCACAAGTGATATAAAAGAGTGGGAGAAAACACTAACAGATATGGCCAAATGTTTTTTTTACAAAGGGGCTATCCACATGGTTTAATTGAGGAGGTCAAATCTTGGGCCATGTCATTAGATTGACTTTCGATATAACAAGGTCATAAACAGCATGAAAAAAAATGGTGGGGAAGTTATTCTATATGACCACATATGGCCCCCACACCCCTTTGAGTAAAAAAATCTGTTTTACAGAACTGGCCGATCATGGGGACCAATCCAGATTTGTCAAAATTGGTAAGTGATGGAATTGCTTTTGGATACAAACGTAACAAAACTATTAACACAAACAGATCCACTAAACAAATATGCAAAGATTGGTGTGTCTAGGTATGGCAATTGCACCATGTGCAATACCCTAATCGCGGGCAAAAACTTCTTTCATCCACGTAATGGAAAAGCATACAATGTTAAAGACAAATTAACTTGTGCATCCAGGAATGTTGTCTATATTATTAAATGTCCATGTGGACTACTGACTGTACTGTGGAAAAACACGCAGACAATTAAAGGAACATAGTATGCACCGTGCCTCTATTAGGGCTGCACTGGAACCTAAACCTAAAAAGAACACACAGAATTTATTTTTACAGAGGTAAGCTTTCTGGACTTACGAATTGGACTGTGTAGCACCTAGAGGCCTAAATGCCCATCTGCAATTCAATTGCTTTTTACCAGAGAACAACGTGAAGTAATTTGTGGACTTCTAAATATTGCTTTATATATATATATACATGCTAATAAGAAATTTTGTAACTGTCACTTACATATATATATATATATATATATAAGTTAGAATACTTTGGGGATATAGTAAGTACATATTGCCTGACTTGGCGGTTTCTATATTAGCGTATTATTATTTTAAGTGAGCACTAAGAAGAAAACTTCTTATTAATCACTTTATTATTAATCACTTTTTTATGACATATATGGAGAACATACCGTGATGTGTTTTCATGCATTTAATTGCGAATGTTAATTCGTTGCACTGTTCACTTTAAATTTGACTTAGTATAAGGTCACTTACTGTGTACACTGAGGAGGGATGGGTATATAAGCTTGTACTATTGGGGATAAGTTTGCCTTGAGAAAGGACCGAAACGTCACATCAGTTTACATACAATAATAACTTGTTCACGAGAAATCCCAGTGTTGCTGGTATATATATATGTGCTCAGTTGTGGTTTGATATAACTCTACTGCCGTCATTTTTGGACCCAGTGCTTGGGCAACAATCTTCAACTTGCTATAAGATATCTAGTTAATCCTATTTGCCCCACTTGGATCTTTGTATATTCCCAAGAAACTGCATCCATTACTTTGTTGCTTTGTATTATGCTATGAATAACCCAATAACTGCAACTTGATTTTAATGATTTTCCATTACTTGCTGCATCTACAGTTATCGTTTGCTTTTATTTTTTTAAATTCTTTTACTTGTACTATTCTTTGTTAGGCTGTTTTTTTGTTTTTTTTTGTTTGGGTTTCTATGGTAATTAATTTAATTCCTGTTTGATGCCATGTTTTGCACAGGGGGAGGGTTCTTTAGGTTTTTTCTTCGAGGAAGATCACTATGATGTGATCCAAACGTTGGAATATCTTTTGTTTTTCTATTAAAATCAGTTATCCTAACTGAGCCAGTTGAGTGTGGTATTTTTTTCCTATATATATATATATATATATATATATATATATATATATATATATATATATATATATATATATATATATATAGAGTAGTGTTTAAAGCTGGAGCACTCAGTCCAACAATTGGCAACCGCCTGGGTGCTGGTCCAAACCATATTATCCAACCAATGCAAAAAAGAACCGCACTCCAGGACTTCGAAATCGTGAAAAATAAGTACAAAAAGTTTTATTCCGACGTTTCGGCTCTTACACTCGAGCCTTTATCAAGGTGTGCACAGTGCAAAAAACAGTCTCAATTGTATGTTCGCCATAAGCAGCAAATTATATTCAGTGTTCAAACCGTGAAGGTTGTTAATCTTATACACAATCATAATACCCGTATGTGTTGATGCCTGTGGCGGTGCAAATATACTGTTCGTGCCTCATGAATTTTTTTTTTAATATAAAATAGAAACGGACCACACACTTACCCATGGGGGGCGGCAGACAGCAGTCGTATGGTGCCCTTATTATATCACCCTTTCTGCATTAGACATAATCACAATGTAATGCCTGTCTGTACCTCATTCCTTCGTATTGCCCAGATGGTCAGCGAGTGTTTGTTCCATAATCACCGGCATATGTTCCTTGTCAAACAGAAACCACCTATAACGTCTTATTGGTCTGTTCCCGTTCATGTAAACCGGGTATCAGTAACCAATCATAGCTTCACCCCAAGTGTGCCCCAGTCAATACAAAGCGCTGGGGCGT
>CM044443.1:55960623-55982132 GCA_024363595.1 Xenopus borealis | reverse complement strand
CCGACATACCCAAGAGGAACTATTACGAACACAGGGTGTACAGCCTAAGAAGGGGTTGGACTCTATTTTTGTGACTGAATGGACTTATGTCAGCACACAGGTGAAAGGAGCCTTGAGAAATAGGTGGTAGATCATTAACACGGATGTGAGCTTACCCTTCTATGGAAAAAAGGCACCACTCTTCGCCTATAGAAGGGGATGGAACATAGGCGATAAGCTAGTGGTCAAAAATATGACCAAAGACCTCAAGAAAAACACCATGTGGTTAGAGAGACCGTTGAAGCCCGGATGTTATAAATGTACCAATTGTCTTACCTGTGGAGGGATGTCACAGGGCATGGCCTTCTCACTCACATCCAAGGACTGGTATTAAATATAAGTTAAAGGATAGAGTGACTTGTACATCGGACCATGTGGTTTACATGATATGGTGCCCATGTGGATTACACTACGTTGGGAAAGCCTCGACCACATATCGGGAGCGCATGAATAATCATCGCAGTGCCATCAGAAGTGCTTTGGCAACAGGAAAAACTGACCAACCCATCCCTAGACATTGGCTAAAGATGAAGCACACTCTCCCGCAACTTAATGAGACAAGACATATGATAATAGATCATGTACCGGCCCCCAAGAGGGGAGGCAATAGAGATCATCTGTTACTACAAAGAGAGAGTATGTGGATCTACACCTTGGAAACATTGGCCCCAAAGGGACTAAATGAGACCTTACCGATGTCACATTTTTATTAAGTGTTTGGAATCCATGGACCGTAGAGAGAGTGACAAAGTCCCTAAGTATATTGATAGAGATTCTGGTTTATGGACATTGGGAGGACATTGACAGTTGGTTCGAACACTTCCTCTATTAATGAATAACACACTGGATGCAGAGATCTATGTAAGAATTGAGTTTGGCATCATATTGACACATCCTGTTGTGATTTCAGTGTCTTCATAGAATGATACATTTTGTAGTGTTTCTATATATTGATACTTTTGAGTGTTTTCATACAAAGTTACTTTTAGGACACTATAATTTTCTTCTAATTTTCTTTGATTTGGCTGTAAATACCTGGTTGTTTTTATTCTCAGGACCAAAAGAGAAACAAAGAGGAGGCATGATGAAACATCTTAATGCCTTATCTCTTGCTACTCGGGGGGGCGATGCTGACAACAGTTAGTGATGATGAGACCCGGGCATATGAGACGTACCCCTTTGCTGGTAAATAGAAACGCATTTTGATTTAATAAGACGTGTAAGCGGAGTTGTTCTGTCGGTGATCCGGTTTCCTTTTTGACAAGCGAGTGGTGTACCATTTAATGAGCCCGCTACCTCAGTTTTCATTCCAGCATATATTTATTATATGGGGATGTATGATATAGATACTAGCGCAAGGGAGGCGAAAGGGTTAGGTGTGCTTTGACACGCTAAACCTGACGCCCCAGCGCTTTGTATTGACTGGGGCACACTTGGGGTGAAGCTATGATTGGTTACTGTTACCCGGTACATGTTTTACATGAACGGGAACAGACCAATAAGAGGTAATAGGCAGTCTCTGTTTGATAAGGAACATATGCCGGTGATTAAGGAACAAACACTCGCTGACCATCTGGGCAATACCAAGGAATGAGGTACAGACCGGCATTACATTGTGATTACGTCTAATGCGGAAAGGCTGATATAATAAGGGCACCGTACGACTGCTGTCTGCCGCCCCCCCTGGGTAAGTGTGTGGTCCATTTTTATTTTATATTGAAAAAAATTTTCACGAGGCACGAACAGTATATTTGCACTGCCACAGGGATCAACACATACGGTATTATGATTGTGTATAAGATTAACAACCTTTACGGTTTGAACACTGAATATAATTTGCTGCTTATGGCGAACATGCCTATATACTTACATGCAGATTTTAATTGATTGCTTTGGACACACGATTGCACTGACGTCACATGCTACTTGTGGCTCCATTTCCTTAGGGTATAACTTGAGACTTGAGACTGTGCACACCTTGATAAAGGCTCGAGTGTAAGAGCCGAAACGTCGGAATAAAACTTTTTGTACTTATTTTTCACGATTTCGAAGTCCTGGAGTGCGGTTCTTTTTTTGCATTGTTTATAGTCCTGCTTTTAACAAGTAGTGTTACTATCTGTTAAGTTGCCTGTGTTCCTTTGACTTCGTTTTATCTGAAGTCTTATGTTGTGAGTAGTGATGGGCGAATTTCTCTATTAATTCACTAAAAATTCGGCAAAGCATAACACTGCCGATTCGCCCATCACTAGTTTTGCGCTGGAGTCCTCCTGTGCAAAATGCAGTTGTTATATTGGCTTGTTACACAAGGTGTACTTTCAGTACTGGCTGGTGAATCTCTCTTCTGAAGCACGGTGGAACCTGAATACGATTTCTCAGTATCCACTGTGTGTTTGAAACATTCAGTACACTGAGAAGTCTGCATGTTCATAAGTTAAATATGTCTCTCAACTAAAAGCTATCAGAGTTTTAGCTGGAGTTTCCATCCTGCTGACTAGTCACTGCTATCAGGTAAGGTGCCTCTGGGCCTCTTTGCTATTGTTGCATCTATTGTCCTCTGTTCAGACACAGGTTATATTTGCCTTTTATTACATAGGGTGCTTGTAGGGATGGCTGGAGATTTGCACTGCTGAAGCAGTATGGTACCCTCTTCCTTCCTTACAATGAGTCTTCTGTCTGCTCCTAACAAACAGCCTGCTAGCAGGGCTCTGACTGAAGTATTCCTACTGTCTAGCTCATATTATCTGGTTGGGTGCCTGTGTTCTTCTGACTTCTTGTATTGAGGCCTTGTGCAGATACAGTAGATATGTGTGCTCTTATTACACCTGGGGGCAGATTTACTAAATTCACATGAATAAATGAGTTTGATCAAATTTTAATTAAATTCGAATCTTCAAATATGCAAATCAGGCAAATTCGACCATCGAATATTCGATTTCGAATAATTAGAATAAAATTTATATCTGAATATTCGATGGTCGAATTACTTCCCCTTTAAATTTTTATTCGACCACCTACTTCCCCAGAACCAAGCTACCGAATTGGGAATCATTAGTTTTGATCGAATAAAAAAAATTAGATCGATCGATTAAATCGTTTGGATTGATTCGAAGGTTTGATCGATCAATCGAATTTTTTTTATTCGATCGTTCGAATTGCGGTAACATCCTTCAAATTCGATAGTCGAATTCAAAGGATTGTACTTCCCTTTTATTCATATGGTCGAATTTCGATTTTTTTTTTTATTCGAAATTCGACCAATGATAAATCTGCCCCCTGGTATTTCCAGGACTGAATATGGGTTTGATCTGCTGTAGCAGCATTGTACCCCATTTTATCCTATGATGTTTCTGCACTTAACAGGAAGTTTTCCTATTTATATGGTGCTTTTTTGTGTTATGTAGGCTCTTTCTTAGATATTCTTTTCCCATCTGGTGGTTTTAGTTGGGAGCTCATTTTCAGTTCAACTACATCTACTGAGTTTTGGTGGCTGTATGTTTCCTTTCTTTAATTGTTGGTATGCTGAAGGGCACTTACTGTAATGTTTGCTGGCATCTTAACAGGCTTGAAGCCAGCTTGTAGTCTACAGCCCTTTATATGGCCTCTAGCCTCTGGCCATGGAGCTTGGCTTGTGTGGCCTCTGGCTTTCATTATGGCCCTTGGCTTATGTTAGGGCTCTTGTTTTGGTCCTTGGCTCATGGGTCTGCTGGCCTTTTACCATGGCCCTCAGCTCATGGTTCTGCTGGTCTTTTACCAAGGCCCTTGTCACGTTTGTTCGTCTGGCCTTTTTCCCTGGCCCTTGGCTAAGGTGGCCACTAGTTTTTATTATAGTCCTTGGGGGCTTGTCGTTGCTGGTTTTCATGGGGCTGCCAGCCTTTGCTGTGACCTATGGTGCACTGGCCACCAGTGGGACACCGGTAGGTGTGACTACTGTTCTTCACTGTGGCCCCTGGCAGTCATGTTTGGTTGCCTTGCGGCAATCCTTAGCAGGACAACAGCCATTGGTTTTGTCTTGTCTACAATCCTTGCATGCATGGTTCTGGTTACACCAGCAGTAGGCATGATTGGCTATTTGGTTGGATCTAACCTAGGTTATAACATCAGCTGGTGTTTGCTCTGCGTTTCACAGCCCATAGCTAGTTTTGTTTCTGCAGCTGCGGTTGGTCATATGTTGTCAGTTTTATAGCTGTCCTTGCTTCTGCATTACATGCATTGTTTTTGGTCTTGTATGCCACTGCTTATCAGTAAGTCTGGCTTGTGGACCAGTGCTTTGCAAGTTCAATAACTGGCTTGTGTTCTGTTGTTGCATGTGTGGAAATTGACTTTTATGTCAGGTGTCAGCGCAGTTGGGGGCCTTGTCTTCAAGGGTGGCATTCACAATAGCTGGCTTACATACTATTGCTTGTGTGGTAGAGTTCCACTCTGGTGTTTGGCATACAATGCAGCTGACGGGCATCATGGCCTGCTAGCGTGACAATGGCCTGGCATATCTATGTTGGCGTATATAATAGCTGGCTGGGGATGAAAACATAATTATACCTCTTTATAGATCCCTAGTAAGGCCTCATCTGGAGTATGCAGTGCAGTTTTGGACTCCAGTCCTTAGGAGGGATGTAAATGAGCTGGAGAGAGTGCAGAGACGTGCAACTAAACTGGTTAGGGGGATGGAAGACTTAAATTATGAGGGGAGACTGTCCAGGTTGGGGTTGTTTTCTCTGGAAAAAAGGCGCTTGCGAGGGGACATGATTACACTTTACAAATATATTCGAGGACATTATAGACAAATATCAGGGGACCTTTTTACCCATAAAGAGGATCACCGCACCAGAGGCCACCCCTTCAGACTAGAAGAAAAGGACTTTCATTTGAAGCAGCGTAGGTGGTTCTTCACAGTCAGGACGGTGAGGTTGTGGAATGCACTGCCGGGTGATGTTGTGATGGCTCATTCTGTTGATGCTTTTAAGAGGGGTTTGGATGATTTTTTGGACAGACATAATATCAAAGGCTATTTTGATACTAAAATCTACAGTTAGTATAGCTATGGGCATACAGGTATATGGTTTGTGTTTGAAAGAGTGGAGATGTGTGTGTGTGTGTGTGTGTGTGTGTGTGTGTATGTATGCTGGGTTTTTAATTTGGAGGGGTTGAACTCGGTCTTTTTTCAACCCAATTTAACTATGTAACTATGTAACTATATCTATGTTGGCGTATATAATAGCTGGCTTGTCCACCAGTGGTTTGCATGTATGGTGGCTGGCTCATTTGCCAGTGGATTGTGCATCATTTCTGGTTGGTATCAATGTTTGTAGGCTATAAGCTTCTTGCATGCCTGATTTTGGATTGTGACCCCAGCTGTTTGCTGGTTCAGTAGCCTATTGGATTCAGTAGCTTCAATGTATGGTCACATGTTTGGTTCAGTCCTTGCATAAACTGTAGCATTTTGACTGATCTCTGGTGTAGAGTTGACTCTGGTCAACGCTGGTGTGAGCTGCTTCCATTAAGCTGCAGGACAAGGCTAATGTGGGCCAAGTCTTTTTAAGGCCACCAGCTAGTGCTGAGAATTGTGTATTTCTCCAGCACTGGTGATAGATACATCCAAGTTGTGGTTCGTTTCTCATCTGGATATATGGTTTCCTGGTGGTTTCTAGGGTGTTTTAGTTGTGAGATGGTCAGTGCCATCATTCTGGTTGTGTCCTAGAGGGCCTTTTGTTTTAACAGTTGCAGTATTTTTGTTCTTATGTCCAACAGCTTTATTGCAGGTATACCTCTAGTCACTGAGGGAACCCTTTAAGCAGAATATGGCTATTCTAGATCTGCAATGCTTGATCCTCAAGTGCCGGCCTCTGTAATGTAGTGGTTGGTTTTTGTAGCTCGTTGTCAATAGCTTACCATGTCCTAGGACATGTTGTTCATGTTCTTATGCCTTTTATCTACCTTTTCAGGGGCTATACATTTTATCAGCTCCCCTGTTGGATGGATGTGATGCTAGCCTTATTACTCAGGGCCTCAGAGCATAAGTTTGGTTATTGTATTATGTTGGTTATTCCCAGCCCTTGTTTTTGGGGCATGGCTTGGTAGATACCAGGTGTACTAACATGGAGGGACGCAGAAGAAAATGAGAATTTTACTTACATACTTGAAGTAAATTCCTTTTCTTCTTTCCCATACAAAGTTATTTGTTTTGATTGCTGTACCGCGATGGCAAATGTATAACAGTGACAAGGAGGAAGTCATGTGGTCTTATAGGTCATGATTCATTTTGACTGGCTATGTTATAATTCCTACCTCCAGGTCTGGGAGGGCAATACTGTCCGTGTGTACTGACATGTTGGGACTAGAAGAAAAGGAATTTACATCAAGTAGGTAAGTAAAATTCAATTTTTTTCTTAAGATTATATAATGGGAGTGCTTGGGTAATAAAGTGAAGCTTCTGGAGTGGCCATCACAGTCTCCTGACTTCAATATAATTGAGCCACTCAAACTTGCAGTTCATGCAAGACAGCCCAAGAAGTTACGGGAACTGGAGGCTTTTTACCAGGAAGAATGGCCAGCTTTACCATCTGTCATTGATGTTAAAGGGGGCAATACACTGTATTAAGAACTGGGGTATGTAAACTTTTGATCAGGGTCATTTGGGTAGTTTGTGTAGTGATTATTTAAAAAGAGTAAACACAGTTGTTTGACAATAAATAGCTTCAGCCAACCATTAACTGCTTCAAGCAGGCAGCTGACTGGAAAAAGCAACTAAAAGCAAACAAATCAACTGAAAAGGATAAGCATTTGTTATTAACTGTTATTTTATAGTACGTTTGTATATTTAAATACTGTGGTTTAATTTTTTTGTATTTGGTGCTAAATAGTTTGGTCTGCTATTGTGCTTACAGCAAGTTTGTCACAACCTGCTTTACTTTGCAGTTAATTTTCCCTCAGTTTGAGGGGGCAGGGTTTGTTTAGTTGCACCTGAACTGACTGTATAAATAGAACCCCTGGGACTAGTGTTTAGCTGCTCTGTAACTAGGATAATGAGTGCTAGCAAGATTGGAGGTCTGACCCAGTGCACAGTCTGCCATATGTATGCAGATTTGGAACAAGAGATCCAAACTCCTTACCTCTGTGGTGGATGTGAGCAGATTGCTACTTTGGAGGCTCGAGTCAGAGCACTAGAGGAACACATGGCAACACTGCAGTCAATTGACAATCCTGAAAGGAGTCTCTTGCTCACTGAGCAGGACCTAGTGGGGTCAGATACATTGGGGGGAACAGCAGCAGGATGTTGAGGCAGCTAGCTGGAAAAAATGGAGGCTTTTCCGGGGTTTATACATCCTAACCGATATGCCAGATTGTGTGAAGAAAACGGAGTGTGAACTCTGGATTGGCAATTCTAGATGGGTCTGCTCTCTCTAACAGCCGGGAGACCAGTTTCTCTACTAGTGGTGGGGAGGAGAGCAAAGTCAGGCCCAAGCACATTGTGGTTGTAGGGGATTCAATTATTAGGAAAGTGAATATGGTAATCTGTGGTCCAGATCGCTACAACCAAAACGTTTGCTGTATACCTGGTGCCAGGGTTCGGCATGTGGTTGATCGGGTAGACAAATTATTGTTTGGGGCTGGGCATGATCCAACTGTATTAGTACATATCGGTACTACAGCTTAGGTAGACAGCGGGAGCTAAATGCGTGGCTCAAGTCTTGGGGGCAGATTTACTAAATTTGTGTGAAGGATTCGAATATTCGCTCGAATAGTCTCTATTCAATTGTGCGACTATTCGAATATACAAATTAAGTATTTTCGACTATCAAATATAGAATATTCGGTCACATCGAATAGATCGAATAAATATATATCCGATCGTTCGACTATTCGCCAGTCAAAGAACTTGTCCTTTAAATTTTTATCATACTGCCTACATCACCAGATTGAACCTACGGAATTGCAATAGAAGCTTATGGGAATCCTCCATAGGCTTTTTTTTCTAAGTCTTTTGCCGAATTTCAATAGTACGATTGAGCGCTTCGAACGTTCAATTCGTACAATTTTGGCGAATATTCGTACGTTTGTTCTGCGACTTTTAGTAGAATTTTACGATTTTGGCGAATAGTCGAAAACGCGCTCAAAACCAGCGAATATTTTCTTCGACCCTTAGTAAATCTGCCCCTTGGTGTAGGAAGGAAGGGTTTGGGTTCCTAGAGCACTGGGCTGATTTTTTCCTTGAGGTACAACCTATACAGTTGTGACAGATTGCAATGGAAAAGGTCCACTGTGCTAGGTGAAAGAATGGCCAAGAGGTTGGAGGAGTGTTTAAACTAGGCAAGTGGTGGTTGGATGAGATAAAGAATTATGGGGAAGCTAGGGTAGATGTGATAGTGAGGTTAGTAAGGGGTCATGGGGGAGAAGTGAGGGGGGCTTTCAGTTTACCAGCTAAGGAGGTCCCTCTGTTACAAGGAAAACAGGATAATGCTAACTTAACATATAATGCTCTACTAAGTAATGGAAATTTAAAAAGTAAAAGTAGTAACCTCCGCAGTATGCTGGCAAATTAGTTTGTCAGGTCAAATGGGAGACCTAGAATTAATTGCATGCTCTAAAAATGATGATATAATTGGTATCACTGAGACCTGGTGGGCTGAAACATGTGACTGGACTGTAAATTTAAATGGTTACACTCTTTTTAGGAGGGACAAAGGGATTAAAAAGGGTGGAAGAGTGTGTTTGAATTAAAGCCATGCACTAAAGGAATAACCATTGCTGGCACTGGTGAGGGTGTGGAATCCCTCAGGGTAGTGATTTTGACTGGGCAAAAGGCTACAAAGAAAATTATAATTGGTGTATGCTATAAACCACCACGTATAATTGACTAGTATGAAGCCCAGCTACGCTTACAAATAGAAGTGGCTTCACAACTAGGTCAAGTTATTACTATGGGTGACTTCAATTATCCAGACGACTGGGGTAATGGGGTTGCCAAGTCAGAAAAGGCTAGTAGGTTTGCAAATATGATGAATGACAACTTTTTATTCCAGCTCCTTTAGGGAATAATGATCATAACATGGTCTCCTTTGAGATTCTGTTGCAGAGTCAATTCTATAAGGGAGTAATTAAAACACAAAATTTCAGGTGTGCAAACTTTGAAAGTATAAGGGTATCTTTGCAACATATTGAGTGGGAAATGCTTTTCACCGGGTTAAACACAGAAAAAAAAGTATTTAAAATGCTGC
Source organism: Xenopus borealis (assembly GCA_024363595.1). Classification (NCBI taxonomy): domain Eukaryota; kingdom Metazoa; phylum Chordata; class Amphibia; order Anura; family Pipidae; genus Xenopus; species Xenopus borealis. The sequence goes on along the minus strand of CM044443.1, from coordinate 55,972,881 downwards.
TTAATAAATATACATGTCAGTATATTCCCCTTGTAAGTAAGAAACGTCATTACAAAGCAAACATATTTGGTTCAGTAGAAGTGTTGGTGTTGAGGCTTTTAAGGCTTTCAAGTTAGCTGGGACAGCTGAATCATTTCTAAGGTACAAGGAGGCCAATAAATCATGTAAAAAATCTATAATAAATATGTTAATAGTAAAAAGACGAAGCAGGGAGGGGTGGGTCAGCTGTTTTATGAGAACAAGCAAAAAGCTCAGATTCTGAATGCATATTTTTCATCTGTCTACACAAATAAGGAACCCGCTAATGAAGGTTTCCTTATTAATAAAGCAAGCACAAATAACCGCTCAGAACTCACTTGATTATACTGCTCAATATAGTCCGGATCAGGTGCTCAGTCAGCAGCGTCCCCCTGCTAAAATGCTCCACAAAATCCAAGAAAAGGACGGCACTCTGATCTGGAACAAATTTAATCAGGATACAATGCCCTACGCATTTCGAGAAACAATCCCTTAATCATAGGCCTATGATTAAGGGATTGTTTCCCGAAACGCGTAGGGCATTGTATCCCGATTAAATTTGTTCCAGATCAGAGTGCCGTCCTTTTCTTGGATTTTGTGGAGCATTTCCTTATTAATAGTCCCAATTCTAGTAATACATCTAATGATGCATGGTTCACACATGATAAAATTCAAAAGAGACTAGAACATAGATAAACAAAGGTCCAGATGGTATTCATCTCAGGGTACTTAGCGAGCTTATCTCTGTGGGTGCCAAACTTCTTTACTTAATTTTTTAGGATTCATTGGCATGGTGCCTGGAGACGGGCGAATTGCTATGTGGTGCCGTTATTCAAAAAGGGATCCCGTTCTCAGCCTGAAAACTTTAGGCCAGTTAGTCTGACTTTGGTAGTAGGAAAGCTTTTCGAAGAGTTAATAAAGGATAAGATACTGGACTTCATAGCAAATAAAAATTTGTGCCAGCATGGTTTTATGCGTAATAGTTCTTGCCAGACTAACTGAATTTCTTTTTATGAGAAGGTAAGCAGGGATATCGATTCTGGCAGTGGATGTAATTTACTTAGACTTTCCTAAAGCATTTGATACAGTGCCACACAGAAGGTTACTGGTTAAATTAAGCAATGTTGGTCTGGAACATAGTATTTTTACCTGGGTAGAGAACCGGCTAAAAGATAGACTACAAAGAGTGGTGGTAAATGGAACATTTTCTGATTGGACCAGTGTTGTTAGTGGAGTACAGGAGGTCTCTGTGCTGGGTCCCTTTCTTTTCAACTTTGTTTATTAATTAAATGGAGGTGTGCATTGAAAGTACTGCTTCTATTTTTGCAGATTAAACTAAATTGTGCAGAACTATAGGTTCTATGCAGGATGCTGCCACTCTGCAGAATGATTTGTCTAAGTTGGGAAACTGGGCAGCAAACTGGAATATGAGGTTCAATTTTGATAAATGCAAGCTTATGCACTTTGGCAAAAATAACAAATGCAACTCTAATTCTGGGCAGTTTCCTTCTGTAGCTACTAAAGCAAATAAAGTTTTGTCTTGCATAAAAAAGCATGAAAATGTAATTATGCCTATTTATAGATCCCTAGTAAGGCCTCATCTGGAGTATACAGTGCAGTTTTGGACTCCAGTTCTTAAGAGAGATATAAATGAACTGGAGAGGGTGCAGAGAGTGCAGAGATGTGCAACTAAGCTGGTCAGAGGGATGGAAGACTTAAATAATGAGGGTAGACTGTCCAGGTTGGGGTTGTTTTGTTTGGAAAAAAGGCACTTGAGAGGGGACATGATTAAACTTTACAAATACATTATGGGAAATTAGAGACAAATAGCAGGGGACTTTTTACCCATAAAGAGGATCACCGCACCAGAGGCCACCCCTTCAGACTAGAAAAAAAGGACTTTCCTTTGAAGCAGCATGGTTCTTTACAGTGAGGACAGTGAGGCTGTGATTCTGTTAAAACCTTTAAGAGGGGCTTGGATGATTTTCTTGGACAATCATAATATCAAAGGCTATTGTGATACTAAACTCTATAGTTAGTATATGGGCATATACAGATGCAGCCACTTGGATTTGTGTGTTAAATGCGTCATGACTCAGGGCTAATTGAAGAAACTGTGTTATCTAAAGTTATCTTAACTCATTTAATGCATTTAACCTTTCATTAGCATACCAAAGCACCATTGTTCACAATGATGAACACTTTAATTAGATGGGATGCTGTGACGCAATTTTCTGTTTCAAATGAGACAAGTGTGAAGTCTGAGTTTAGTTATTCTAGTTAGTGTCAAACACACAATCCAAAGTGGCTTCATCTGTATAATTTTTGTGAAGGTATGGAGGGGTGAGTGTGCATGGATGCTGGGTTTTCATTTGAAGTGGTTGAACTTGATGGACTTTGATTTAACTATATAACTATGAGTAAAAGAAAAGTTTTTGTGTTATCATTCATATTCTCTGAAACATGGCTAAAAAATCATAAATTCTGCCAGGGTATGTGATATTTGATTTGTCTTACTTGAAGCTGATAATGCATATATGTAACCCACTTGTAACCTGTAACTTAATGCTTATATTGCTGTAGCAGTTTGCAGAGTAAAATGATTGCCTTGTTATAAGGGGCCTTATAGTTTAAATAATTAATGATTTAAAAAAACTTATTTTTCAGCTACTACAATATAAAATAATTTAACTTTGTACACATTTTACAAAAACAAAAATTACATTAAACACAATTTTTTATAAAAAAAATCTAACACCTCCAACTCCAATACTTGTTGAAGCCTTCCATTATTCTCCTATTTTTTTCTTATTGGAGAGTAGTGATGGGCGAAACGGCCGCGTTTCGCTGCGCCGAAAAATTTGCGAATTTCCAGAAATTTTTCACCGATTCGCGAAACGAGTCGCGCGTCGGTTTTGACGCGCGTCGCTGCGTTTTTGACACGCGTTGCGTCATCTCCGACGCGTCATTTCCGACGCGTCACGTCATTTTCGGCGCGCGTCGCGTCGTTTTCGGTGCGTCGCGTCAAAAACGACGCGCAACTCGTTTTTGCGCGGCGGATTTTTTTGGGCGAATTTGTTTGGCAGTTTCGCGAATTTATTCGCCAGCGGCGAATCGCGGGAATTCGCCCCTGGCGAATAAATTCGCCCATCACTATTGGAGAGTGACAAAACTATTGTAAGCTTAAGAGGAGAAAATAGTCACATTTACAATTGCATTAACATTCCAAAAATTATAGTTACTTAAATTTTGATTAAATCTTTTTGACATGTTACACACATCATTCCTTCAAAATAGGAAACATTAGCATGGTTTATAAATGGGTCCCCAATAAGAATACATAGAATATTCCATGGAGAACATTGTGATAAAATTTGCAGCTTTAAATCAATGCATCTATTTAATATATTAAGGGGCTGATTTACAAAAAATCTGAATTTTTAATTAATTTTCTACTTCTATTATAGAATTGCCTAAAATTCGATTGGAATTGAAAAAATTCAAATATTCAAATTTCGAGGTACTGGCCCTTTAAAAATCCTTTGAATTCGGCTATTCCCCAGCTTAAAGCTGCCAAATTGCCATTTTAGCCTATGGGGGACCTCACAGAACTTAGCAAGAAAATTTTACCAAGAATTCAAAGAATTTTGGTGAAAATCGTTCGAATCACCCCCCAAAAATATTCGAATTTCAAAGTATTTTCCACTTCGAAATTCAACCCCAAATCAGCCCCTAAGTGTACCTTTGTTATAGGATTCTGTCTATTAAAAGTGTGGAAGCTGGAGACACTTCTTATCAAATTGTATAAGTAAGCAGCAGGGATGCAACAAATCAATATTTTGGGTTTTGAACAGAATCCACATTTTAATTTGCATTTAAGTGAACCGTGCGTGCACATGTGGTTAAAAAAAAAATTTCTTCCTTGTTTGTGAGCCAAAAAGTCACGTGATTTTAAGGATTCAGATTCAGTTCAGCCAGGCACCTGTATTCAGCTGAATCCAAATCCTGTTGAAATTGCCAAATCTTGTTTGAATCCCAAAACAGTATCCTGGATTCAGTGCATCCCTAGTAAACAGAACATGACACAACATAACAAATAGATTCAATAAACCAGTCAAACACAATAACAATATTGAATTGATGGTCCACAATCGATGCCAAGACCAAATTTGGACAAGACACTTAAAAACATTTACTGTCTAAATTACACTCATTCACCTATTGATGGACACAGAAAGCAAGATAACACAAAAGGCATATAACAAAAGCTCATTCTGCAGGGACAAAGTAAGATAAAATAGAACAAAACTTATGAAACACATAACAAAAAACATACACAACATGAAGCAGGGGGTTGGACTTAAGTCATAGAGATGGCACAGTGTCACTGCCAGCCTCAGAAAAATTTGGGTACAGGGAAAAAAGTTTCAGCTAGGATCTATCTGCTGATTTAACATTATACAACAACATCCAGGAATAGAAAAATGGCCCTAATTATTCTTACCAGAAGGACAATTAATAAAATATTTAAAAGTGTATGGGGCTATTGCCTCGACAAACTTCAAATCACATGCAACAAAGAAAGACATTTGCTTAGTTAGTTTGTAAACACAGGGATAGGGAGATTATTCTCTACAATTCAAAATTGAGCGGATGGGGGGGGCTCAAAGTAATTTCTGCTCCTACCCCTAAAATGTACTGGCTTTCAGGATATCCTCACACAAAAATTGTAATAGATAGGGGCCGATTTACAAAATTTGTGTAAAGAATTCAAAATTCGATCGAACTTGTTCGACTATTCGATCATTGATGGTCGAAGAGCTTGCACTCTAAATTTAAATTCGACTGCCTAGTTCGCCAGATTAAAGCTACTGAATTGTAATAGAAGCCTATGGGAATCCCCATAGACTTTCGAATAGAAATCCTACGATCGAACGCTTCGATCGTTCGAATCCTACAATTTTGTTTGATCGTTGATAGCGAATTTTTCATATGGTTTTATCCAATTTAAATTAGAAAATCGTATTTTTGGCAAATTCAAGGGCTTTTAGCCCTCGAATTGGTGAATAATGATGAATCTGCCCCATAGATCTAATGTAGATATGTAGATCTAAAAATAATGGCAACCATGTTTGAGTAAAAATATTTAAAATTTCCAATGTGTATTATATATGCAACTAAAATACACACTCCAGAAAATTTATTTAAATCTCAGAAAGTATTTTTCAAATAACATTTTTTATAGGGAAGGGTCAACATTCAAAGGACTTAGTATGTTATAGAGTGGCTTATTCTATATCTTTTTCATTAATCTTATTTTTATTTTAGTATGGTTTTTCAACAATATATTCTGCCTGTTTTTGCTTGCACTTTATCATGCTATATAGTTGACCACTGGTGTAGGGATTATGTGAATTATGTATATTCTCTGCAAAAACCTTTGTTATGTATTGGCACTATATAAACAGAGAATAATAATATTGCTTATTCTTCAATAATTAATGAAAATCATTCATTATGATTTTCAACGCAGCAATTTTTTCTAGCAATTATAGCTGTTCTATACAAATTATTGATTTATGGTATGAGTTTGCCAGCATTTACTATGTTTTAGCAATTATGTTTAGGCTATATCTAGTATGCCATCAAGACAGCAACACACAAAAGTCTACTTGCGTTTTAAAGGAATACATTCAAAATGTTTCAATTCAAATGGATAGAGTCTGGGGGTTAATTATCAAGCTTCAGATTTAAAAAAAAATTTTTTTCTTAAAATCACAAATTTTTCAGAATTTATTAAACCCACAGGATGAAAAAGTCTGACTATTAAAATCCAGCATCTCAAACCTGCCAAGGATGCATATACTGTAAGTCAATAGGAGAAATCCTTTTGATTTTTTGATGTGTGATGGGTTTTGCGCAATCCCACAATGTTATCAGAGATATCGGGGGGGGAAATTTGTAGTTTTTGGAAATAAATCCGAAAATCAGTTTTTTCTGTAAAGAATATTTTTGGGAAAATGCTCTACCTAAAAAACCCGAGCGGATATGCTTGGAGTTTGTAGAAGAAAATACTGAGAGAAAATTCAGAGCTTGATAAATAACCCCCTCTGTGTTGTTGAACACTATTTAGATTCATCTTATAATTGCTACAAGTTTGAAAACACAGTGTGACCTAGTGTTTCAATTGTTGGTTTACTGTTTGAGTTTGCCTTCCTTTACTCTGTTTATCATTTATGTTTAGGATATACTGTATCTTGTATGCTATCAAGACAGCAACACACAAAAGTCTACATGCATTTTAAAGGGATATGTTAAAAATGTTTCATTTCAAATGGATAGGTGGCTAGTGTTGTTGAACACTATTTAGATGTAACTTATACTTGCTACAGGTTTCAAAAAACAAATCATAATTGAAAATAGAAGGCACAATCTGGAAAAAATATTTTAATTTAATCTAGTATTTGATCTCTAAAGGTCTATGGGAGAAAAGCCAAAACTATTATAAAATAAAAAATAGCACAAAAAGGGTTCCTATGCTGTTAAATTTATTAAAAATTTTCGAATTGAGGGGGAATGGTCCATATTCGAATAGATTGAATTTTTAGCGCATTAGATCGAATCTGAATCGAACGATTTGCCCCAAAAATTCAAATTTTTTACAAATTCAAATTGAATTTGGACAATTTCCTAGTCAAAGCATACAAAGACAGGTTGAAATTCCAATTTTTTTACTTCAACTTGACCCATGATAAATCTGCCACTTAGGGTTTGTTGATCCAAATTATGGAAAAAGCGGTTACCCTGAAAACCCTAGGTCCTGGAAATTCCAAATAATAGATCCCATATCTGTATAATGTACTGTTGCCCCTCATTTACTTAATATATATAATATAATATAATATATATATATATATATATATATATATAGTGTAACAAAGCAGCTGGATTAGTTATAGATGGGCAATATATTTCTCCCAGGGTGTTATATAATACAACACCCTGGAACATGGAATAGTTAATACAGACCAAAGCTGCAAGGTAATTGCTGCAGCTAAAGTACCTGACTGACCCTGGGAGGTGGAACCCCTCCCACCTCAGAGTGAGAGTGAGAGAGAGCAGGAGCTGCACTGCACAGGCAAGGTACTGATCACCAGTGATTGTGATATTTTGGTTTTGTTCTCTTAAGTTGGAGTTGGGAAAGCCACCCAACTGTAGTTAGGCTGCCAACTGTGTTTAGCCAGCGCTCTGGTGCAAGGGTTTATTTTTCCTTGTTTTTCATTTCTTTGTGTGCCTGTTACCAAAGACTGTGTAACGGAATAAACTGCAGGCACTTGCCTTTAAGAAGATTGACTCCTGTGACTGCTTTGTTTACCCTAAAAGACTGTGGAAAGCGGCCCCAAGACACTGACCCAGGTACCCCTATAGGTCTAGTTGTCACAATAGATAGATAGATAGATAGACAATCCCTGTTTTGTTTAAAGGGTAAGGCATTTTTAGTAGCTGCATGCAGAAAATGTCTCAGTGTCTTAAATATATTAATAATGGGTTGAGTGCAGAGGACCTCTTGTATTTATCTATATGTATTTTGTGGTCACGGCCTCGTTGCACCCCCGGCTAATAGTTTTAAAAATTAGTGGTGGGCACAGCTTTCCCTTGTTTTTGATAGTTCACATAGGAGCAGTGACTAGTTCCTTGTTGTAACTCCCACCCCTTCCAGCTATAGACATGTGATCCCACTGGTGTCTAATAAAAGGACAATCAAGTTTAGGAGTTTTACTTTGAAAACAGCAAGTAAGTTGCAGGTAAAACTAAGTCCCTTCGTAAAATGTATAATGAAGCAATAGAATTGTTAATGAATCCGATGCAATTTGAGAGTAGGACTGGCCAGATATGGGATGACATTGACGTAGTTGGCCAGCTTAAATATATTGCAATATATGGACAGACAATCCCTGTTTTGTTTAGAGGGTAAAGCATTCTTTAGTAGATATATGCACAAAATGTCTCAAATATATTGATAATGGGTTGAGTGCATAGTGTATTTGCCTATATGTATTTTGTGGTCACAGCCTCATTGCACCCTCCGTCTAGCGGTTTTAAAAATTAGTGGTGAGCACAACTTTCCCTTGTTTATTTTATTATTTTATATATATATATATATATATATATATATATATATTTGTGTATCCATGGTAAAGAATTGCTGAAATAGGTTACACGTGTACATGGTTGGCAAAACAGAAGTTTTGTAGAATGCTATAGCATATAGTTATAATAGCATATAGATAAAAACTATGATTGTGATCCCAACCCAATACCCCAGGGATACCATTTTTTATGTAACACTTCATATTACAGCCACCCAAATGCCTAGTCTGATTCATTGTGGAACTTTTCTAGATGTCAGGTTGCTGCTCACTCTTGCAGGGAAAAAAATAGCTAATGTAACTACAGTTCAGATGGTGTTTATACACCTATTTACATAAGTCCAGCTAAATGAATTCATTTAAAAAACATTTAAATATTCTATACTTGGCTTCTTTTGCCATCTAAACCTGACATAAAAATGTCAATGATGGCAGAAGATGACATCAAAACAATGATTTATTTCAAGTTTACTTAAGCTTGGTTTCACTCTTGTGACAAATTCTGACTCAATAACAAAGGGATGACAGTTAAGAGGATCTATGTAATTTACCCATAAAAGTGAAATTCTATAGACCAAAAACAACTCTGTCAGGTTTACCTGTGCTTTGGGAAAGATGCATGCCAAGCAATGCATTATTTTTGTAGCCTAGGAGTAAACCCAGAAATATAAGTGCTACTATCACTTCCCCTGCCAACAATGTTGTACCTACAGTAGGTGTCATCATGCAGGTAATGGGTTTACAGACTCAGTTGACATCAGGTATATTTGGCCTACATAAATATTCAATCTTCTGGATACCGATATGCTCAAATGAAGAGCAATAAACCGCATTCAAAACCAATATATGTTTATGTATTTAAATACAAGATAATTAAATAGACAAGACAGCACAGTGTACAAACAGAATACACCAATCATACTAACACCAAACACCAAACCAATTTTAGATATACTATATAAGTATGAATACAAAATTAACACATCAAGGTTTTGGTTGACTTAAAAATACAGCAGCCCCTTTGGGATTTGTAGATTTCTCAGCTACAACACCTGGATGCCTTGTTTAAGTTATTCACCATTTCATATAAATTAATTTGATTATATATATGTTTCTGACCAAGGCTATGCCTACTGCTAATTTTAGCACCAATTAAAAACGTGGAAAAACATGGATAAAACACAGATCATGTATCTTTATGTTTCTGACCAAGGCTATGTTACATAGAATGTGCAAATGGAATGACAGTTTTAATGGTAAAGTCAAGCATGCATTAGCACATTTTTCTGCACTAACCATGGGTCTTTGAAGACTCAATGCACTGCATATTGATGTCAAATGGAAGGGACCAGAAGCAAGTAGCAGGTGTTTTGGATACTGCTAATTTTAGCACCAATTAAAAACATGGAAAAACATGGCTAAAACACAGATCATGTAACTTTACCCAGGTTGTTAAGATATCATCATCTTATTTTAATTCTGGCTAGTGAAAGTATTATTTGAAATAACTTTAGTCGCATCCCAATGTATTGAATTTAACTGAATTTAATTTCTTGATTATTTTTATAATTGGGGTGACTATAAAGAGGAAGCTGATTATTGTGTTCTCTTTAACTGAGGTGTGGCTTACTGCTCTGGATTTAGCTGCATGTCAGTGGGTGAACAAGTGCTGCCATCTACACAACAAGCAGCTAAACTATCATTTTGAATGGATTTCCAGCAGAAACTCCATCCTGATACAACATGCATTTCAAAAGTTACACAATAAGGGTTTCTGTGATACCAATGATGGAAATCATGAAATTACTTTTAAGTTGAAGTTGGAATCAGTTTGATTAAAGATCTATCTTTTAGCCATTGTAGCCCCATAAATAAAGCATTATCTGGGCATTCTCAACAGTCCTATTTACAATAAAAACTTTCATTTCTAAAAGAACATCTATTGAACTATTGGTCCTATTTAAAGGAAATATAACAGCAAAAATGTGTTTTAATGGAATGACAGTATAATGTACTGTTGCCTGTACTGGGGAAATGGGTGTGTTTACTTCAGAAACATAACCATAGTTTATATAAACATGCTTCTGTGTAGCCATAGAGGCAGCCAGTAGACACCAGATAAGTTCTGAAGAATCCCATTGTATAATGCAGAGCATATGTTATCTGCCATTAAACATTTGCTTTTTTCACTTTTGAATGGCTGCCCCAATGGCCACACAGCAGCTTGATTATAAAAACTATAGTAGAGTATCTGAAGGAAGAAGCACACTAATTGTACCAGAGCAGCACAAATGTACTATTTTTTATATATCTAAGCTGCTGTGTAGCCATGGGGTAACTAGTCAAAGGGGAAAAGGCTAAAGTTACACAGCAGATAGCAGATACGCTCTGTAGAACATAATGTTATCTGTTATCCATTACTTATCCCATGTCATATAGCCGTTTTTCAATTTTGCTTATATGAACTATAGTAGTGTTTCTGAAGCAAACACATCAGTTTTAACAGCGCAGGACAACACTACATGATATTTTCTTTACTTTAAAGTACTTTCAATTTTTGGTGTTTGTTCCTTTAACACAAAAAAGAGGAAGTTCATATATTGCCATGTGTTTATTCACAATACATAACTATTAAGGGATAGATATCCCAAGGCAGCAAAAGAATGAAGAAATAAAAAGGCAAGTGGAAGCAAGGCAGGAGGAGAAGACAGAATCAATATTAGAAAATATACAGATTTGCATTTCTCTTTTACTTGATGGCAGGCATAGCTGCCAAAAGGTGGCACCATTTGTTTGGATGAGCTTATCTTATTTAAGTGAACCTGGAAAAATTTGTTCTAGGCTTGATGGTCGACCACATTTATATTACAGTATTTTAAAGGAGGGACTTAAAGGACGTCAACCCCAAAAATATTTTTTGCCTAATAAAAGAAAACAAGATTCTAAGCTACTTTGCAATATACATTCATTACAAAGTTTCTATGGTTTTTAAGTTATTTGTACATGTATTGCTACTGAAAGCAGTGTTTGTCTGTCCCTTTCTATTCTCTGTACTGGTGGCTCTGGTTTTTGAAACAATGTAACATAAGCCAACCGATTATCAGACCTGTCTTGCTGGAGAAGACTGGCTTTTGCAACATTGTTTAAAATGTAACAACTAGGAATTATGCAAATACTGCTTTCAATAACAATTACATTTACAAATAACTTTTAAAGCACCAATAATTTTTAATACATTAATTTTGGAAAGTTGCTTATAAGTGTGATTTCTTTTATTAGGCAAAAAGTGATTTTTTTTTTGGGGGGGGTTGACGTCCTTTAACTCCACTACTGTCACAGTCATTGTTCTATTGTTAGGTGTATCTGCTGTAGATATCATTGTCAGTTAATTTGGTTTTTATTGTTTTATTATCACTTTATATCTTCTTTTTATCCTATTTTCACTTAGCCAAAAAGCAAACATACAAAACCACGAATGGGACTACTACTACAAAGCAGTTAAACAAAACATATAGGGGATTGCAACATACAATCAATAGCTTTGAAGTGAAGGTTTCTTAAAATGAACTTTTCAGAATCTCACAACTATCACAACTTTGCAAAATAGTCTTTGTGATTTTCTTTTTGTTTTTGCCAGTTATGATTATTTTATGTCTTTCTGTTTATCACTCTGGCATTTCAAGAAAGGATATTCAAAAAACAAAAATTAAAGAGAAGAGTAGTTTTGTCTTAGAATACTACTCTTGACATAATACTAATGTTTAACTTTAAGTTGAACCCTTTCTTTAAATCTTTTACAAAAAACAATAAAGATCTTATTGAAAAAAATGACAGGTCTTCTAAAAGCGACAAAGGGGACAAAACCGAAAAGCACAAATTCAGCTTTACAAAAAGCAGTGATTTATTTTATTGCTTTTTTGGAAACCACTTTAATAAGGTAATGCAATTTATGGCAATATCAGCAACACATCAATTAAACTTTATCGAATATAGTACATGGAGTGCTTGCAATGTCAATGAGAAATTACAGCAATTATTTTTGCCACCGCACTCCCGCAATTTTACTCACACTGCTGGATGTGGTGCTGGA
>CM044443.1:55933786-55949492 GCA_024363595.1 Xenopus borealis | reverse complement strand
AAGCACCTGCTTTGAGGCCACTGGGAGCAATATCCAAGGGGTTGGAGAGGAACATGTTGCGCGTGAGCAACTGGTTGGGGATCACTGGGCTAGACATACATTTTGTATGTTAGTTTCCCTGCTGTCCCAGTCATGTGACTTTAGGATGGAACTACTTTCTGGCAGGCTGTTATTTCTCCTACTTAATGTAGCTGAATGTGTCTCAGTGGGACTTGGCTTTTTCTATTGAGGGCAGGGGCACACGAGCAGATTCAGGGAGATTTATTCGCCTGGCAACTAACCACCTCTTTACATAGCTTATATACATACCACCACAAAGAGGCAAATAGATACTAAAGATAGTGGAAAGCAGATATTCCTGCCTGCAAGTGAGAATCACCCTGACGTTTCTGCTCCAAGGCCTTTATCAAGGGGAATTCCCCTTGTGAAAGGCCTTGGAGCCGAAACGTCGGGGTGATTCTCACTTGCAGGCAGGAATATCCGCTTTCCATTATCTTTAGTATCTATTCGCCTCTTTGTGGTGGTATGTATATAAGCTATGTGATTGTTATCGTGTGTTAGGGAGCTGCTATCTGGTTACCTTCCCATTGTTGTTTTGTTAGGCTGCTGGGGGAAAGGGAGGGGGTGATGTCACTCCAACTTGCAGTACAGCAGTAAAGAATGACTGAAATTTATCAGAGCACAAGTCATATGACTGGGGGCAGCTGGGAAACTGACAATATGTCTAGCCCCATGTCAGATTTCAAAATTGAATATAAAAAAAATCTGTTTGCTCTTTTAAGAAATGGATTTCAGCGAAGAATTATCCTTTTTTCCCATGACAATATCCCTCTAACCTTTAAAGGTAAATTCAATAATTTTCACTTTACGGTGGCCCTTTATTATTGGGTTCCCATTTGTCTTGTCTTTTCTTTCTGTTTATATGTTTGTTATATAAGAAACAAATATTGTACAGCCCACCAAATGTTGCTAAATTATTGTCCCTGTTTTTAGCTGTATTTCAGCAATGTATGGAGGTCAACATGCTGTATGGACTATGTGCTGCTGCATGAGGCAGAGCAGGGATCTGTATAATGATTACTGGAGATCACACTAAGCTGTATTGGACCTGTAACTCCCATTAGTTTCAGTCCTAACTGACATTTAGTTAGTTAATATATCCTTTAATCATTAATTTCTACCTTCAATAGTCAGTTTTTTTAGCTTTAGTACTTTTTTTAACTGTTTTATGTTCAAATACTAATTCTGTACTTCCTTATAGTAAACACTACTATCTCCTATGCCATTCAGAAGAAGGCACTATATGTATTATTTAAAACCATAGAGAATAAACTTCAAAAGACACAAGCAGATGATAAATGGCCTTTCTAATTTCTTCATGTTTGATAGATGTCTGGGGCCCTAGTAAAGAAGCAGATATTTAAGTCACAGATCATCGCTGAGCAATAAATGGGCCTACCAGTTTTTCACTGCAGCAAGGTAATCCAGCATCATTTCTGGGAGGCTCATTAAAATAGTACAGAATAATTTAAAACGTTCCATAACTGAACAAAGATTTCTTGTCCAATATATGGGTTACTTTCTGGACATGAAATTGAATACTGTGAGCCATCTGTCCAAGAGCTGATGGTTGAGGCAAGGTTATTAGCTTGCAAAATGTATTGCAAATGTTTGAGTGATTCTGAAGCAAATTTTACAAGCTCTAAAAATCAATGCCAGTAATCCATAATGTATGTGTTACTCCATGAAATGCAGGCCATCTTGAATAAAGGTTCAAGTGAAAGCCACAAATCTGCTCTTACCAGCTCTTAACAGTGTCAGTTTATGGATATTCTCATGCAAGTACAACTGAGGGATGTAGGCACCATCCATCTTTAAATGCCTGCTAAGGGAAGGGGGATAATTGTATGAAGCAAGACTACAGCAAAGAGGAAAGATCATAAAGAAAATATAACTCTCTGCAGTAAAATGTAAAAGGGGCTTTGGAAAAAATATAAAAGGCAGATGCTGTGATTTAGATGTTCTGTACCACTGTCCCCCTGCATTAAAGGAGTTACCACAATTACAAGTAATACAACAAACATAACAAAGAATGCAAGCTAGGCTACCCCTCAAACCATGCTGTGAATGGAAAAAAAAAGATATTGAAGCAATTAAGATTGCATATATGACATATTTTTTCCCCAAACAACACCAAACCAAATAACCAAACCCAGCCTTTGCTTTACTTTATAAGAATAATTTTGCATTTTGAAAGCAATCAGAAGACACATGGCCACACATCTTTCAGCATCCTCTGAATACAGATTGTACCAAATTTCAAGTAAGGTCTATTGCCCAAATATTGGATTGTTATGCATTATATCAATTGTACAACACCGTGAATATGGTGGATTTCTATGTTATGCAACAGATGAAAAACAGGATAGAAAACAGAATCATGGTTATACATAAACACAGGACAGTCTGCCACTTCCTGGTACCCGTTACATCCAATTAAATGATTGCTTTCATTATATGAGCTGCATTAAACCTCCAACTGGGCACTATGAATTAAAGGTATAAAGAAAAGTTTGCACTTTTTTGTAGTGTACAAGCAAAGTTTAATAGAAAGCAACTCAGCTTTGATTCAGTTACAAAATGCTGTTTGTATTTCAAAATCTAAAATGGCTAACAGGTCAGGAAGGCATCCACTGCAAATAAAAAAGTATAGTCTGTGTTTAATACATGAAAATATGACTACAGGTACATTATCAGGAAACCCGTTATCCAAACAGTTCAGAATTACGTATAGGCTGTCTACACAGACTCCATTATAATGATATAATGCAAAATTTTAAAAATGATTTCCTTTTTCTCTGTAATAATAAAATAGTAGCTTGCACTTGATCCCATCGAAGATACAATTAATCCTTATTGGAAGTAAAACCAGCCTATTGAGTCTTTTTAATGTTTACATGATTTTCTAGTAGTCTTAAGGTATGGAGATCCAAATTACAGAAAGACCCATTATCTGGCAAGCCCCAAGTCCCGATGACCTATACCTGTATTATATATAAATTAAATATTCCTAAGCTAAAAGAGAAGCCGTCAATGAACATATCTGTAATTACAGGTTAAATTAAGAAGCATGATTTGTATAATGCCTGCCAGAGACTTTTGCTGTTAGATGATTTTCTTTAATCCATGGTCTTAATGATTTTCAAACTGCAGCCACAGTCTTTAGACATGATCAACATTAGTTCATTATGGTTAATTCAATAGATCAGACACTGCAATCACAGACTGGACAATAAAAGCAGCTGTAAAAGACATGCCATAAACAAATCACAATTCAGCAGATCCTGCTATTTCAGGTTACATGCAAATTGATTCTTGCAACCCAAAAGTACAGGAAATATTGAACAGGTGTAAATTCTCACTTGCACAAGTCATGCAGTCATACAATAGACAAGACTAACACCCAGCAAGCCCACCCACAGAGTAACTCCCTGCGCTTCAATAACTTCTCTGCAGTCAAACTTGCAGGAAGTTTATGCTTAAAACATTTACTCACCCACACTATGACCCAAAACCATAAGAACAGGAAAGGGCAAGGTTGAATGAAATTGAACTCAGAATGACGGGTAAGCAGAACACTGCACACAAGACAAAACAAACTGAACAAAGGTCTGGGTAGAAAGTGCCCTCTCCTTTCAGGTCTCACAAGCTGATGGAAACAGATCAAAGTAAAAAAAGCTAAACCAGAATTTAATTAGTTGACCACTATGAAGAAAATGCCTCACTTAGCAAGAGTCAAAGCATATGATTCTAATGAATGGTAAACAATGTGCAACGTAAAATAGAAACAAGACGCAAGTCAAGATGAAATCCCATCGAAAACCAAGTACAGTTAGACAGGTGTCTATTGACAAGGAACCTTGCCACTGTATCCACAGCTTCTAGCTTACTAGTGCTAATGTTCTATGTAATTGTAATTTTTTATAAACAGTGTGAATGGAAGGACATGATCAGTCATTGTAGGAAATTTCTAGGTAAAGTCTGCTCCATCTGTATAACTGAGAACACCTGCCAATAGTTTAGGGAACACTACCAAACTACCCTGACAACACCCAGTTACGCATAATCACAACCCCAATCTGCTGTATCCCCCCACCCAATGTCAGGGAGTCCCTTTTAAATATGATTTATTAAGCATTCTGTTTGACGGGAATGCCTGGCCACTGTAGGCATAACTCCTGGATGGGTTCTACATTCTGAGATATAATATGGTTACAAAGAGGAAGAGCTTTTCTGGAACAACTCAACTTTTTCGAAACTGTAAAATTGTATGTGAGCGTGCGGTGCAATTTTTTTAAATGTAGAAGTTCACAAATATATGGCATATCCCATAAATGTTCCATGACAGATATACTCCATTAAGTTAAACAGGAAAGAATTATTCTTATAGTTTGTATCTCAGTTCTCCCCTTCAATTAATCAGGTTATGTAGAGGTGTAATTACTAATCATAAATTGTCCAAAGGAAAGCAGTAAAATACTTTTGTATTAACCAGAATTGATTTAAAACATGAAAATAACCTTGTGCATCAATTAGTGAAAAGTACTTGGTGCTATACACAAAGTGCAGTAATGTGTAATCAATTCAGTGCCAACACATCACTTGATCAATTTCACATTAAGGATAATGTTATGTTTTAAATCAATTCTGGGTAAAACAAAAGTAATCAGATAGTGTGGAGTTTACTGCTTTCATTTAGAAAAGATATACTGCATTGTAATCAGAAAGCGTACAGAAAAGTAGAAACTCTGCTCACAAGAGGAAGATGGAAAAATATAATGTGGTTTCTTATGAATTCAAATAAATTTAGGTATGATTTATATATTTTAGGGATGCACCAAATTCAATATTTTTAAATTTGTCTGAATATAGAATCCTCCACAAATGAGTCATCTGAATATCAAAATGAATCTGAACGCTAATTTTTATAATCATTTACAAGTCATCTGTGTTAGAAAAAATGTTTCATTCAGTTGTATTAGGTTCAGATTTTGGATCTGACCATATCTGAACCAAGCAAAAACGTGTAGGATTCAGCTGAATCCTAAACTGAATCCTGGATTCATTGCATCCTTAATAGTTTCCTCTATTCCTGACAGTAAGGAACAGATTTTAATGAATTGTCAGGTGTTAAAGACATGTCTATTATCCAGAATGTTTGACTAGTATTAAAGTCCAATGTGCTCACCAGCAAAATGTAGCTTTTACATCTGTTAAAGTACGTATTAAAGCAGGGGTGTCCAACCCGCAGCCCGCAATGGAGATTGATGTGGCCCAGTTTAATTGCCTGCGACTGCAACATCCAGGGGAAAAAAAATCCTAACCACCGCATCATTAATTGGGAGGCCGAGCAGAACCTGTCTGTTGCTTCAGCTACTTCAGTGTCAGAGAGAGGCATGCCCGGATGGGCTCTTAGTGCTAAACTCCGCCCTCCTCAGTGACTGAAGTTATGTAGTGCTGGAGGCTCCTGTAATTGAGCTGAAACATGGCACCATTTCCCTTCTATGCTGCTGCCAACAGGTGGAGGGCTGGATTCGATGCTGTTCATGCCTGCTCTGGTCTTAATAATACGCATTGGCATGTTTGTGCTTCCAGAATTGTGTGAGTAATGGCTTCCTGCTTTTTTTGGGGGGGGGGGATTGAGGGAGGAGGATGTGTGCAGCCGGCCAAGGGAGATCCCTACTGTTTGTGTCAGTTACTGTGTGTGTTACTGTGTTTGTTATTGTGTGTATGTGTTACTGTGTGTGTGTGTTACTGTGTGTGTGTGTTACTGTTTGTGTGATACTGTGTGTGAGTGTTACTGTGTGTGTGTGTTACTGTGTGTGTGTTACTGTGTGTGTGTTACTGTGTGCCTCTGCTAATTTATTAATTAAAGTTTCTCCTGGATGATTGTGCTGACTACATGTCCACTTTCTGGTCAAAGCCAGAGAGCAGTGCAGGCAGTAAATCAAAATAACTGTACCATTCTGCTATGATTTCTGGAGGTAATTATACATGGATGTGCAGCTGTTCCATCTTTTTGTGAGCTTTTGGGGCAATTGTCGCTGTTCCATTTGTGAGCTCTGGGGGTACTTACGCATGGACGTGCTGCTGTGCCATCTTTTTGTGAGCTCTGGGGGTATTGGAGTTAATTTATGTGTACTTCCTTTATTTTTAGAAATCAAAAATGTTATGTATTTCATGTGCGGCCGCAGAAAATTTTTCTTCTTCGAATGTGGCCCAGGGTAGCCAAAAGGTTGGACACTGAGCAAACGTTGTGGTGTCTGACTTACTGCCTTCTCAGTAGCCTACGATGTCAGATCCGAGCTTCGAATACATCCTGTGCATCGTTGAAATGCTCGAAAACTGACAAAATTAAAGTTGAGCTATCCATTATTAAACACGATCTGCAAAAAGTGCGTGAGAGCACTAGAAAGTTTTTTAGTCAGCACTCACCCACTATCAACTTATTTCTTCTCAAGTGGTGCACGTGTCCGGTGGCCCACAAACTCACCAATTTAACAGACAATGTGAAGTATGACACAGCTCCAAAGAGCATTTTCAATTTAAAAAGCCTTTATTCCATGTGGCTTTTAGGATCTGCAACAATGTGACGTTTCGGCTTGTTCACAGCCCTTTTTCAAATTTGAAAAAGGGCTGTGAACAAGCCCGAAACGTCACATTGTTGCAGATCCTAAAAGCCACATGGAATAAAGGCTTTTTAAATTGAAAATCCTCTTTGGAGCTGTGTCATACTTCACAAAAGTGCGTGAGAGGACAGCCGAATTGGAGAGGAGAGTCGGCTCAGTGGAGGATGTTTGCCACCCGCTGCTGAATCGAGTGCAAGTTATCGACGCCTGCACCTCAAAAACAGAAGACTTAGAGAACAAACTCTGCCGCAACAACTTGCGTTTCATTGGATTTCCTTAGCGAGTGGAGGGAGAATCCCAGGTGCAATGTATTGAGGTCTCGCTGACAGAACAATTTGGACGTGCGGCCTTCTCACAGGCCTTCACGGTGGAAGGCAATCATAGGATTCCAACGAAGGCCCCAATACACAGTTTCTTAAAGGGGTGGTTCACCTTCAAGTTAACTTTTAGTATATTGTAGAAGGGACAATTCTAAGAAACTATTCAATTGGTCTTCATTATTTATTTTTCATAGTTTTGTAATGATTTGCAATTTATTCTGTTTCTTTGCAGCTTTCAAATGGGGGTCACTGACACCATCTAAAAACAAATGCTCTGTAAGGCTAAAAATGCATTGTTATTGCCACTTTTTATTACTTATCATTCTATTCAGTCCCTCTCCTATTCATATTCCAGCCTCTTATTCAAATCAATGCAGGTTGCTAGGGTAATTTGTACCCTAGAAACCAAATTGCTGACGCTGTAAACTAGAGAGCTGCTGAATACAAAACTAAATAACTATAAAACCATAAACAATAAAAAATGAAAACCAATTGCAAATTGTCTCAGAATATCACGATCTACATTATACTAAAAGTTAACTCAAAGGTGAACAACCCCTTTAATGCCAGGTACAGGGACGCAGTGCTGACACAGGCGAGACGGAAGGGCATGCTCAACTATCCATATATGCTGATTTGTCCTCCGAAGTCCAATGCCAAAGAGCAAAATTTCAGGAACCCAAGAGAAGACTGCGCAGATTGGGGCTCCAATACACAATGCTCTACCCTGCTAGACTCCAGCAACCAAACTGAGAAGCACTTGCCCACCTATCATTCCGCTAAGGGAACCGGGACTCCCCCATACAACGACAGGTAAGCCGCATATCAATAACTGATCTATAAATCGCCATCAGGCAATCACCAGGCCCACACCATTCTTACTAACCCTGAGCAAGCCTCTCTCACTCTTGCGGGGTAATGCCAGTCAACAGACAGGCTGCCACCCTGGATGCTTTTTTTTCCCTCTTATCCCCCTCTCACCCAGCAGCGACCTGGAGGACTACCTCAATATCCCCTCAGACATACGGCTTGTCACACTAAGGGTCCTCTACTTGCTGTTTAATCCATCAGGGGGTCCAGAACTCTTCTATCCCATGGAGGGTAAGTTACCCACAAGTATCCAAACTTTTGCTGACTGCTCATTGACATTCCTACTCATATGAATATGGCAAGTAACTGAGAAATATTGCTACCCCCTTTATCTTCTCGGTTAATCTTTAACCAGCTCCGAACTTTGCACTATCAAGCCCAAATTTCTTCGCCTTTCACATATAAAGTAACTGTATGGGTTATATGCTAACTGGGTTACCGTACACCTAGGCCAGGAACACTAGGCTCGACCCTCTAACTTTGTACCAGTGTGGTTGTAGACCAATGCAGCAACTACTGCTGTGTACTGGCAAAAGCAGGCACCCCCTAATCATAGATATTTTGGGGACAAATTCTGTTGGGAATGTGGCAGAAAGGGTGGGATCGGTGTAATGTTAAACATGTTTTTGGTTTGTATGTTCAATGTTTAAGTTCAGGTACAGCATTGTCAAAATATACAAGGCTCACTACTCCACTAGGCATAAGAAAGGGAAAAATAAAACTGCTTAACATCCAACCCCCAAAGAGTTATGGCACTTAAAGTATTAAGTTGGAACGTAAGGTGTATGAATGATGTCATAAAGCGAAAACTAGTGTTGGACTACATTAAAAACACAGGAGCCAACATAATAATGCTCCAAGAGACACATCTCATTGGCTCCAAATCTCCGGTAGGCTGGCACTATCATGCAGAATAATCTACACACTCATCAGGAGTGACAATCCTTATATCCAGGAAAAATCCCTTTAGGCAGGAATTAATCAGGTCAGATCCGAAGGGTAGATTCTTGTTCATTCACGTTTACCTTCAAGCACAAGAGGTGGTACTGGACTCCAGTCCCCCCCCCCCCTTACAATGATGATTGTATTGTGCAGTTAATTAAGTTTATGGTCCAATTCCAACATGCAAAAGTCTATGCCCTTGGAGACTATAATGCAATACTGGATGCCACACTAGATAGACTATGGAAACCCCCCATAATTGGACAGAAACCCACCACTAATATCCAAAAGATAACCAAAGCGGCAGGCCTAATAGAGGCATGGAGACACTTTAATCCATTAGCCAAACAATACTCCTGCTTCTCTAAATCGCACATTGTTCTCTCCAGGACAGACCACTGCTATGTCAATCCGGCCTCCCTAGCACTAATTAAAAAAAATCAGATACCTCCCTAGTGGTATTTCAGACCACGCCTCTATTGAACTAGAATTTACCCAGGAGATCACTAAACCCAATCTGGCTCAACCTGCTAGACAACGATGACCCACTAGAAGTATATATATATATAACAGAGTTTATCACACTCGAGTGCTCGGTAGATCCTTGCATATTATGAGATTCCCTTAAAGCACATCTAAGAGGTGCACTACATGCCGAAATCTGTGCAAACAAAAAACAAGCTAAAAGAGAAGTTGTGCTGGCCGAGAAATGTCTCTCTGACATTGAAACAGACCTGGTAACGCATCCCTCCCCTGAAAAATTTATAGAACTACAAGCAGCTCAGGACAGCTATTCTCACCTTATGAAAATGAGAGCCAAGTACAAACACTTCTTTAATAAAATCAATATATTAGAAAAGGGTGAAACGACAGGGGAAAAGCTTCCACGTTTAAGTAAAATTCACTCCACTCCCGCTGCCATCACCCTCCTCAGGGATCTCTTACAACCGATCTGCAAACAATACAAGAAACCCTTACTACCTTTTACATCACACTGTATCAAACCATACTTAAAAACCCACATCTCCAGCAAATAGATGCATTTCTGGAAACAAATTACCTTACAACCCCTGTCACTAGACTACAGAAACTATCTGGACACTGAGCTGTCATTAGCGGAGGTTCAGGATGTAACTGATGCATTCCCACAGAGAAAGGCACCAGGTGCAGATGGGCTGCCAATAAAATTGTACAAGAGACATAGCAGTACACTAGCTCCCCTACTTCTTAAAGGGAACCTGTCATGATTGAGTTAACACTAGGAAGGAAATAATACTTTTCAAACAAACCACATACCCCTATTTATTATGCTCAAATCTCACTAAATCTCAATGTATAACTACACTTCAAAATGTCCATGAGACACTAACTGAAGCCCTGACTTTCCAGAAAGTCAGGAGAGCAAAGCATCATTGGTAGAATCATGATGCAGCCATTGCCCTACTAGCAAAAACAGGCAAAGACCCTACAGTACATTGGCAGAATCATACCACCCAATATCCCTGTTAACGGCGGAAGTTAAAATCCTAGCCAAGGTATTAGCTAATCACCTGAAAAAGGTAGTACATACACTTATCGAGGGTTTATGCCAGGTAGAACTACTGCAATGAACATTAGGTGCCTACTATTTAACCTAACCCTTGACTCTACCACCAAAGGCTCAAGAGCCGTGGCAGCGCTAGATATAGCGAAAGCCTTCGACACGGTCGAATGGCCCTTTCTCTGGAAAACACTTAAAAAATGGGATTTGGGAGTGGCCTCCTATCTATGGTGCAGCTTCTCTACAACAAGCCAACTGCAGCACTTAGGCTGTGAAACTCTAACTCACCTCTCTTTGCCTTGTCTAGAGGTACTAGGCAGGGCTGCCCCTTGTCGCCCCTGCTTTTTGCCCTGGCGATAGAGCCATTTACAGCTTCGCTCAGACAAAACCCCTGCATAGAGGGTTGGTCATCAAAAGCCGGTACCAACAAGATTCAACTCTACGCTGAAGACACTTTGGTTTATTTGGGGGATAGAGGTCGCTCTCTGAAGGAGCTGGTTACCCTTACTTCAGAGTTCTGTTCCTGGTAGATCCCCAGGCAGCAGGGGAAGACCTAAGCTAATGCCCTCTACAGATCTCATCTCAATTTGTATACCTAGGGGTGACAACCAAACTCCCCATAACAAGCTATTATGACCTAATGTTGCCCTGCTGTTAGAGTGGACTAAAGCAAAACTCCTGGCCTGGTCCCCACTCCCATTAGGCCCCACAGGTAGGATCACCCTTATTAAAATGTTTATACAGCCTAAGGTCATGTATGCTCTGTGGCATGCGCCAATCCTTATCCCCAGGGCATTCTTTCATAAAACTCAAGCAATGCAAACTAAATTTATATGGGGAAAGGGCAGACACAACCTAGAAAGGCAACAAGAAAAGGGGGGGTGGGTATGGCACTTCCTGATCTGTATGTTTTATACCTGGCGTTGCAACTATCCCACCTTGGCCGTATTGATTGGTGGGAATGCTACGACAGCTCTCCTACAGGCTTGGCAATCACTGCTCCCTAAAAAACAATCCATAATACAAATGTTGCTGGTCGCTGGGGAGGGAGCCAAATGAGCACAAACCCAATTATTAGAAATATTTAGTAGATCCACTAGACTAATGGCAATATTATACCCCAGTCCGCCTGCATAGAATTAATCCTAATCTTTCCTCTATCTGCCTCAGATGCAGGACAGCGGGTCAGCAATAACCGATGTACAAAAGTGTTGTGTCTTAGGTTGGATCTCGATCCACTAGTTTGTATATTAAAGTGGACCCGTCACCCAGACACAAAAATCTGTTTACTTTACAATTACGTTCACTTTCCATTCAGCACTAGATGTCACTGCTCCCCACACATTCCCCCAGTTCTCTTAACTGTAGCCAGGGCATGGGGATAGACATCGGGTCCCCCATTCTAGTGTTCAAACAAGATTCTGAGATGATGCAAAGCTTTCCTTAATAACAGTGTCCACAAAATAGCTCCTGCCAGCTGGCTATAATTTTGAATTCCCAGACTGAAGGAAAGAAGAATAAAATAATTTATATAGTGTAATTAATGTTCATTTTGTTCATTAATGTGATAAAATATGATTTTGAATATTTTTTTGGGGTGATGGGTCCACTTTAAGTCTGCTTACAGGCATTCAGGTGCCCTCAACCCAATAATTGTTTCTAAATAAAGCTCTGTTTCATCCCAGGAGATTAATATGCCTCAATTGGAGGTCAGACAGTCCCCCCACTCTCAACTAATGGCTAAGTGTAATGTCTGACACTGGGAAGCTAGACTTCCTTATTCTGAAAAAAGGGGGCAAATGGCTAAATTATACCAGTTATGGTCCCCTTGGTTGAAGAAGTTCCCCATTCCCAATATTCTGGCACAAGAAATACTTCCCTAATCTCTACTATATAGTAACACAAGTACAGTATTTTAATGCTTGTAATAATAATTTATTAAAACCATTGAGGGAAAAAGATTACAGCATAAGTATACTGTATAACATTATTTATTTCTTCCCCCATTATAGCAGATAGAAAAAGGTGTACACTGTTCCATGATTGTGTCTCAAAGAGTGGTAAAATGCAATAAGAAACTGTATCCTGCAATGTAAATGTATAACTCTGTAATGTCTATCTTTTCTCATGACAATGATAATAAACTTACTGTACCTGAACAAAAAAAAATGTAGATGGCATAAAAGGCATATGTGTATATCTAAAAGAATGATTAGAAAATAAAAGTTTCCAAATATATATAGTATCTCGAAAAAGAGAAATCCTTTTCAAGGTGCATAGTACATTTTTCCAATCGCTGTGCAAACTAGATATAATATCGCAGTTGGGTTAAATTTCAGGGTTTCTAAACTTATTACATTATCTGTTCAATAAGATATTTGGTAAGGGCTGATACATTGAAAGCTCTAAAATCTGGAAGTTTTAATACCCTTAGTTTAACCAGAGCTCTCAGTTTATGACAAGCAATCTTAGCTTTTTTACCATTCCAAATAAACTTTATTAAAGCTGAGTCAAGCTTCTTAATATCTGAATGTTTTAAAAGTACTGGATGATGTATTAAAGCATAAATCAGTTTATGGAATATCAAAGATTTAAAATAAATAAATAAATAATAATAACCCTTAAGGTGGCCATACACGAAGAGATCCGCTCGTTTGGCGATGTTGCCAAACGAGCGGATCTATCCCCGATATGCCCACCTTGAGGTGGGCGATATCGGGCTGATCCGATCGTGGGCCCTAGGGCCCAACGTTCGGATCAGTACGGGCAGTCGGATCGTGGGACCGCATCAACGACGGGATCGTGGGGCCGCGATCCGACGGGATTTTTAATCCTGCCCGATCGACATCTGGCCGACTTTCGGCCAGATATCGATCGGGAAAGCCCGTCGGAGGGCCCCCCACACGGGCAGATAAGCTGCCGACACAGTCTGTCGGCAGCTTTTATCTGCCCGTGTATGGCCACCTTTACTTTCAAATTCAGGGGAGACATTGCCCTTTTAGTACACATGCTGGTGTAATATTTAATGACATGCTGGTGTAATATTTAATGAATATAAATTTAGTTCCAAAGGAATAGTCAAACCTAAGTATTTTATCTGATTTTTTGGATTTTTCAGTTGAAAGTTTTTCAGCATTTTTGATTGTTGACATTGACTTTATATCCAGAAAATGACTGAAAGTCTTGAAGTAAGTCAAAAACAGTCTTAAATTAGAATCCAACCTGTAATGAAAAAACCCTCTCCTGTGTAGACCCCCTCCCTCCTCCCCCCCCAGCCTTTATTTTTTTTACTTACCCCTCCTGCAGATCTTGTTGACTACAAAAAATAATTCCCATCTCTTATGCACCATTTTGATAAAATCAGGATTTTCCTTAAGCAAATTCGGAAATGACCAGGTAATAGTTTTTGGGGTGAGACTGGTGCATGGTCAGACATATTAGTATTACCAATATTAGATTCTATAATTATATTAATTAGATTGTTGGAAGCTAATATATAATCTATTCTAATGTCTAAATTATGGGGCAGATTTACTAAGGGCCGAATTTTGGAAGTGAAAAAACCTCGAAGTATTTTTAAAGGGCTTTTTCGATCGAAAATGGAAAATCGTTCAATTCGATCGAATGATTCTCTGCAAAATCCTTTGAATTCTTGGATCTTAGAAATTTTTTCAGGACAGGTTCTATGAGGTCCCCCATAGGCTAAAATAGCAATTCAGCAGCTTTAAGCTGGCGAATAGTTGAAGTCGAAGGATTTTTAGTACTATTCGATAGTCGAAGTACCCCAAAATTACTTAAAAATTCGAATTTTCACTTCGACCCTTAGTAAATGTGCCCCTATGGATAGACGAAAGAAAGTAATATCTTTCTCAGCGGGTGGAAGAGTCTCCATACATCGTTAAGATTAGTATCTCTAACTAAATCAGACCTATCTAAGGAGCTGATATAAGACTCATTTAAGTCTCCTGCTAATTTAATATTGTTAGGGAAGTGAAGAAATCTTTTGTTTAAGCCAGTTAAAATAATAATTCCACCAATTGACTCCAAATAGGATCTAGGAGGTCCCCCATAGGTTAAAACAGCAATTTACAGGTTTTAGAAGACGAATAATAGAATTTGAATTTTTAAAGAGACAGTAAATGATAGATTTCAATATTCAAATTTTCAAAAAAATTTTTAACTTCAAATTGAATTTGGACTATTGCCTAGTTGAAGTACACAAAAATAGCTCGAAGTTCAAATTTTTAACCTGCCCCTTAAAGGACCAGTAACACCATTTTTAATTAAAAAAATGAATGCATAAACATTACTTACCTCCAAAATGGTGATCTTTCCTGCTGTTTGTATAAGACGCAGGAAAAGACTCAAACTGGCACTGTCCCACGGCATCCAAGGGGTCTCCACCATCTTCTTACTTGTTCTCCTTCTTCTTCCCTACGTGCGCGCTGCTGTGTCTCTCTTCCGGGACCAACTTCCAGGTTTGTGATGTCACTTAGTAGCAGCCAAATCATCAGGACTGCATCGGCACTTCAGCTTCAGTTTCTAGCTTAATCTCCAAGCACCACCATATACAGCCTCCCCCAAGCACACTGCCTTTCCCCTTCACAAACAGCTTTTAGCCCCCACACTACTGTATTCCACACAGGCCTCATTGGCTCTCTTTCTTCCCACAGCCTCTCTTGCCCATCATTTCTATCTCTCTAAGCAGCATCTCTTGCCCAGCTGTTTTATTACATTCCCTCCCCCCAGCATTTCTCTCTCTTTTTCCCCACTCTTTTGCCCAGCTGTTGTGTTCTGTTCCCTCCCCCCAGCATGTCTCTCTCTCCCCGCAGAATCTCGTCAAGCCTTTCTGTTCCAGAATTTATCTCCCACCCTCTGCCGGCATCCTTTCTCTCCCCTCAGCCTTTCTGTCCCCTCAGCCTTTCTACCGGCAGCCTTTCTGTCCTCTCAAGCTTTCTCTCCCTGCAGCCTTTCTGTCCCGTCAGCCTCTCTCCCCGCAGCCTTTCCCTCCCTCAGCCTCTCTGCCGGCATCCTTTCTCTCCCCTCAGCCTCTCTGCCAGCAGCCTTTCCATTCTCTCAGGCTCTCTCCCCACAGCCTGTCCCCTCAGCCTCTCTCTCTTCCCATAGCATTCTGTCCTCACAGCCTTTCCCTGCCTCAGCCTCTCTGCCGGCATTCTTTCTCTCCCCTCAGCCTTCCTGTCCCTGCAGCCTCTCTCTCCCCACAGTGTTCTGTCCCAGCAGCCTTTCCCTCCCTCAGCCTCTCTCTGCCGGCATCCTTACTGTCCCCGCAGCCTTTCTGTCCCCTCAGCCTCTCTGCTGGCAGCCTTTCTGTCTTCTCAGGCTCT
>CM044443.1:55916404-55932430 GCA_024363595.1 Xenopus borealis | reverse complement strand
TCTCTTCCTGCAGTGTTTCTGTCCCTGCAGCCTTTCCCTCCCTCAGCCTCTCTCCCCACAACCTCTCACTCCTCACAGCATTTCTGTCCCCTCAGCCTCTCTTTCTGTCCCGCAGCCTTCCATCCCTCAGCCTCTCTGCCGACAGCGTTTATGTATGCTCTGCCTCGCACAACCTTACTTACCTCCTGGGCTGCTCTGTGCTATGACTTCCGGAACAGCATTGGGAGCATGCATGCTGTGGAGAGCTGGTCGCCCTATCGCCATTTTCCAATGTAATGGAAAAAAGGTAATTTTTTTCTAAATAATGCCAGGTGTGTTAAATTAATGTATTAGGGCATGTCCATTATTTTTAACATATAGAATGGATTTTTGATGTTACTGGCCCTTTAAATTGTGATGAAAGAATTAGCAACTCAACATTTTTTATTAATGGCAGGAGAAAAAATTCTATCTTCCGTCCAGTCTTTTTTTAACCAGATATTTTCAGGTTCGTTATAATGTGTCTCATAAAAAGGCAAAGTCACACTTTAAATATTTTAGCTTATAAAGTCCACTACTTCTCTGAAAGTAATGATTTAATCAATTTACGTTACAAGAATCAATGGATAAGAAATCAGTTTTATGAAAGAACTTCGACATGTAAGTTGATCTTGATTACACTTGGGTAGAACAATCTATACACTGAGTCATCCACTATGTTAAACATAATAATAAAGCAAACAATAATCATTTTTGTAATCATATTAAACTGAAAACTAACTTATAAAAATACAACAGCAACATATCAACTTTGTCAACATAAGACACTTCCTCTTTTCCCAAAGGATGGAAGACTGAAAACTCTCAATGAGACTAGCTAAACAGAGAACAAAACACCTGCTAAAGGGTCATAAATAAATAAGTAAAATTGAATTCCTTTATTCTTTCCTTCATCTTTGTTCCTTAGAAGAAGAGCTGTTCTTCAAATTGAATGTAGAAATGAAAATATGGTTTCCAGTGTTTTTCCTTTACAGTTGGGAAGTAAACGAATATGCTTCTCTAGAAATGCTAAAAATTCTGGCTCCAGAAGGCAAAAAGACTTTTAGTTTTGCAGGGTACATCAAGGAGAAGTTAATGTGCAGATTGAGCAGAGATCGGAATGTTTTGGAAAATGTTTCTGTTTCTGGAAGAGAAGCAATTAATAATCCTGAAAGATCAATAGCTTTTCCTTCCACCTCCAATGAATTCTGTTTCTTGTAAGCTTGAAATAATCTATTTTTATCAGAATGGACCAGATATTTTACTATCACAGCTCTCGGTGTAAATCCTTAGGGGGACCAATCCTGTGGAGTCTCTCTATCTTAAGTTGTAGTATTCCTGAGGAAGACCTAGCTTTGTGGAATTCTTTTAGAGATCAAAATGTTTAAAGAATCATTTTGATAAGATTCTGGTATGTTAATAAATCTAAGATTGTTTCTCTTTTATCTATTTTCCAGATCACCTAGTTTCAGCTTAAGTTCTAGAGTTTGTTTCTCCAGAAAGTCTATTCTGGTGGAAGAGTCAAACGTTTCTTGGATTTGAGAAACTGTATTCTCTATTACCTCAAAAAAATTGTTATGAATAGATATTTTCATCTGAAATATTTGTCTGAATTTTGCCAATAGGTTTATCAATTGTAGCTTCGATGACTGAATTAATGAGCCTGGTAACTTCATCAGAAAGGACTGGTCTGGTAGAAGCAGCAATGTGAGATTTTTTGTATTTGCTTCGGAATCTTGTTGTTTCTCATTTTTTCTGTTTGCTTTTTCATATGTCTTATCAACAGCTTTAGAAGACATTGCGAATAAAGGTGCAATTTTTAGACAGCTGGGCAGTATGAAGTTTATTTGCTCAGTTTCTCTCTTTTATTTTTTTGTCCTTTTAATTTTTTTATCCTTTGTTTTCCCTCTTCTTTCTTCCTCCTCCCCTTTTTTATAATTGTATATATTTATTTTATATATTTTTTTAAGCCTTTCCCTATTTTTTCCCTCTCTTTTATTTTGTTATTCGTTCTTTCCTCTTTTTCC
The DNA here is from genome assembly GCA_024363595.1 of Xenopus borealis. Lineage (NCBI taxonomy): Eukaryota > Metazoa > Chordata > Amphibia > Anura > Pipidae > Xenopus > Xenopus borealis. The sequence goes on along the minus strand of CM044443.1, from coordinate 55,930,385 downwards.
CTTTATAAGGCTAAGGCCAGACGGGGAGATTCGGAGGCATTTTATCGCCAGGCGACTTTTCGCCGCGACTTGTAGCCCCCGAACCTCCCCGAACAGCCACTTACCTAAGCGCACCGGCGTTGCTTGAAAACGCCGGCGCGTATCCACACGGAGCGGCGCGCTTTTTAAAATTGCAGGCAATTTGGAGCAATTTTAAAAAGCGCGCCGCTCCGTGTGGATACGCGCCGGCGTTTTCAAGCAACGCCGGTGCGCTTAGGTAAGTGGCTGTTCGGGGAGGTTCGGGGGCTACAAGTCGCGGCGAAAAGTCGCCTGGCGATAAAATGCCCCCGAATCTCCCCGTCTGGCCTTAGCCTAAATCAGTTCTTTGCTCTTTCCCTTTTCTTTTTTTCCTTTCTTCCCCCCTTTTTCTTATCTTATCAGAGGGATAATAAAAGATAGGAGTCATTTATAATACTCTCCCAAGCAACAAATAAACCTTTAGAGAAAACCAGCAAAAGGACAGAGTTGAAACCTGCAGTTGGAAACGGTTTTGCTGCAATTAAGTCATTAAATTAGGACTGACTTTTTTTATAAACGCAGCCAAAAAAATATTCTCTGGCACTAGAACAGACTACTTTCCCGACTGAACAACGGGTGTGCAGCAGAATCCCAGACCAAGACATACAGCAAATAGGTCTCCCCACCAGGCCAATTCAGCTGAAAAAAAACTCCTGAGTAACAGCAAATAACACATGCTGAGAAAAATTGCAGGCCAGAGAGATGCGATACTGGAGCTCTATCTATGCCAAAGCAGGTCTCTGCTGGTGGCAAAACTCTGAATCGGTATGCAGATTCTGGACCCCTTCTGGAAGGCACACTAGTTCCACACCACCATCCCCACAGGCGCAGAAAACTAAAGTCCCCTCAAAAAGAAATATGAACTATGGGAGGCAAAGTTTCTAGGCCACATGCACTTGATGAATGTTAAGGAAACCATCCTGCCTGAACCCACAGAGGACACAGACTTGGATGAGGACAGACGTAAGAAAAAGGAGGCTTATGCTGAGTTAATTACATTTTTGGATGATAACAGTCTGCCTCTGATTTTGAGAGAAGCAGCTGATGATGGAAGGAAAGCGCTTCAAATCCTGGGAAACCACTATGTTGGCAAAGGTAAGCCACAAATAATTAGCTTATACATAGAGTTAACATCTCTTCAGAAAGCCGAAAATGAAAGAGTCACAGACTATATAATATGTGCAAAAACAGCCATTACAGCACTCAGAAATGCGGGAGAGACACTATGGGACTGATTTACTATGGTTCAAAGTAAAAATTCGAATAAAATTTGAATTTTTTAAATTTGAATTTCAAAGTATTTTTGGGCTACTTCGACTATCGAATAGCCTAAAATTCCATTCAAATTTAAAAAAATCAAATATTCAAATTTCCAAATTTCGAATCCTCCGACTTCAACTATTTGGCAGCTTTAAGCTCGAATTTGTAAGTTTTTTCACTTCGAAATTCGACCGTTAGTAAATCTGCCCACTGTTGATTGAAATGATTGTGAAGGAAATTTTCTTATTAAGTCTTGTTTTTACTAAAAGAACTTATGTTAGATTTGCTTCTGATGACCTATAGCTAACCTTTCTAACCCTCACCCTGAACTTGTGCAACACCATTTTATAGACAGTAATAAAACCACATAACACACAATAAGCAGGAAAGGTACAGTATATTGGAGGAGATAAGCTCAGAATAGAAAAGAACCAACAATAGTGGAAACTGCACATCTTGCAAGTTCCATCGGAGAAGAAAGGCACACCGGGCATAAAGGATGAATAAATGTCCTTACATGGTCAAGGAAGTATTAATGCTTAATACTGATATACTGCTTGTGGCGTGTTTTTTCTTTCTGTAATGGCATAAAAAGCTAATGCTTGCTAATGTTCTGCAGTTCTTCTTAATTAATGAACTGTCCACTATAGTGCAATACATTTCTACTGATTTTAATCCTCAGAGTCCTGGTAATTTGGAATTGCCACCACAATGATTCTTAAGGCATCATTAATCATTTAAACTCTTTGCTTGCCTGTTACAACAAGGATTGCCACCTTTTTTGGAAAAAAATACTAGCCTTCCTTTATATTTAGATTTTTTTCCCTATTAATAACATTGGGGTCAAGCATAATTTTTAACGGTCAGGCAGGTAAAATACTGGCCAGGTGGCAACCCTAGTTACAACAGTAAGGGAGAGAGGCAACATTAACCCTGTCTGCTACAACTGTAACCAAGAGGGCCACAAAGCTAACACATATCCAAGCAAACTGAATAAAAGAAGTTCACAGTGGTGTAACTACTGCAAGTGCCCAACACTTAAAGAGGCATATTGCAGATGCAAGGTGCGGGACAATGTAAAGCAAGCAGCTGATGACAGAGCAAAAATAAGTGGCAGTCAAACAGTTGAACACCAAAGTGATTAAGGGTGCATACAGGAGCAACATCACATATAATTACAAACATTAAAAAGTTTAAAAGATTTGATGAGACATTGAAGCTGGAGAACTACATGGAGTTGGTGGACAGCAAAAAGACTTCGGGTGTAGCACTGAGGAGAGGTAATGCAGAAGTGTGCCTCACTGACAGCAAGGGGAACAGAGTAAAGACAAAATGCACTTTATATCCCCACATATCCACAGGATACATTCTCTGTTGAAATAGCAACAAGCAATGGCACATCTGTTAAATTTTGACAAGATGGGAGTGAACTGATCCATAAGATTGGTACCAAATTCCCCATCAAGAAATATAATCAATAAAATAATTATGATGATCTTTTAAAACTACAAAGTGTAGTTGATGGAATGAAGATTAAGGGTAAGGGAAAATTTGTTCAGAACAGAAACAGAGAGTCTGATACCGTGCCAAACAGTCACTTGAACTAGTACACGCTGATTTAGTAGGCCCCATAAAGCCAGTAGCAAAATATGCTTTGAGATATAGCATTTACTGATGATTACTCTGGTGCAGTATTTGTGTACTTTCTAAAAAGGGTGATACAGAAGAGTGAAAGAGTGATAAAGAAAAGTTCTTTGCTGATACTGCCCCTATGGGTCTATCAAATTTATATGAGCTGATAAAGGCATAGAAATTATGGCAAAAAACTTTCAGTCATTGCTCAGTAAGAAAAGCATAAGACATGAGACCTCAGCACCTTACTCACATAATGGGACTGCTGAGAGAAATTGGAGAACACTATTTGTGATGGCAAGGTGTATCTATAAGTACATCAGAGGGCATTATAGACAAGTAGCAGGGGACCTTTTTACCCATAAAGAGGATCACCGTACCAGAGACCACCCCTTCAGACTAGAAGAAAAGGCATCTGAAGCAGTGTAGGTGGTTCTTCACAGTGAGGACAGTGAGGTTGTGCAATGCACTGACGAGTGATGTGATGGCTTATTCTGTTAATGATTTTAAGAATGGCTTAGATGATTTCTTGGACAGGCATAATTTCAAAGGCTATTGTGATACTAAACTCTACAGTCAGTATAGATATGGCCATATATAATTTATGAGAAAGTATGGTGGGATGTGTGTATGGTTGCTGGGTTTTCATTTGGAGGGGCTGAACTTGATGGACTTTGTCTTTTTTTCAACCAATTTAACTATGTAACTGTTACTTGAGAGTAAATTGCCAAAAGATTTATGGGCATATGCAGAAATGACTGCTGCTATGATTCACAAGTGTTTTAGGAGAAGGAGAGTCTTTAAACATAATTCCCAAAAAATCTCAGCCTTAATATAGTCTCTAACATATTCCCCCAGCTCAGTGTCCTGTTGCTTAGTTTGCCTTTGTAATAGCAAAGTAGGGTCCTCCTACTAAGTACCTGTCTCTATCCAGCGCTGCTTCCCTTTCCTCCTAGAACAGGGATTTCCCAGGGCAAACACATGAGCACTTCACTGTTGCTGTCATTTTTTTTCTCTTTCAGCATTAGCATATTCAGCCTGTACAGTACCTGTTGAAAGTCTTGCCCTACTTAGACCTGCCCACTTAATCTCATTGTCCAATTGGATGACTCCTTCTTCTTCGATGACTACACTAAAAACAGTCCTGCACAGCCCCTCTCCCTAAAGCTACAAAGCTGCAGTGTACAGTGTAGGAGACATAGTCGTAAGTGCTCAAAAATCGTGACTGTAATCTACTGCAGAGAGGGCTCACTTTCTAGACTTCAAGCTGGATAATGCCCATCCAGAAGAACTGATATAGCGGTTTGGGATGCAGAATTATGGTAATTGTATTAAAGTGATTTTCATTTAAATCCTTTCCTTCTCCTTTAAGGCAAACTTCAATGATAATGGACAAAATGCAGCCAATATACAAGATACCCCAAAAGGGACATAAAAGCCCCTCAGTACTCAGGGCTGGATTTGATGAAGCAGTGCCCCGAGGCTGCACAGTGCCAGCTGCTTCCACTCACACCACCCCTGCCTCCCTGTGGCCGCAAGTCCTAATGCCGGCCACGGCGCTCTCTGGCACAGAAGCACTGGGGAGCATCAAGTCCCCAGTGCTTCTAAGGATACTGCCCCTAAAATTTCACTGACCTAGGCCCAGGCCTTTGTGGCCTCGCCACACCCTCTCTATGCCCTGTACTGATACCAATTTCAAATCTCCACCATTACATTCTTTGAAATGTCTCAAAACCAGGGTATTTTCATTACCAGACTTGATGGCATTGTTCCCTTTATTTGTTCTTTAGATTCCTAATGGTATACCCCCACATACTGCTTTTAGCATTTTGAACAGGTAATTAGATAATCCACCGCTTTTGTATTGCAGTTTGCATAATTCCTGATTTGGAATGTTTCCTGTGTCTCACTGCATTCAAATTTATTCGCCACTCTAATTACTTTACATGTGACACACATTGTGGATCTGTACCTAAACATTCCAGTACAATGTAACCACGTATCATATTTCGATCCTTCCCTAGCCATACTGGGGCTAAGGTCATTCCCAGAGTGGGGGCTTTCCTTGCCACTACCCGGATACCTGGTTCAAGCATTTGTTTAAATATATTATCTCCATATTATTATTAATAATGCTTTTAATCTAATTAAACTGTGTATTACTGTATATTTCATAATCATTGTTAGCTTCTATAACTATGAAGATTATCATTCATCCAGGTCATGGTATATCCAGGTCAGTTGCTTTGAGTTACTTTTTATATATATATTGTTAGCTTCTGTTTCTGCCTCTCTTTTAGGATTCTAATTGTTCTACTCCTCGAGCTTTATTTCACGTTACAATGATTACTTTCCCTTATTTTTCCATGTCTATTTGTTTTTGGTAGTAGGCAGTTTAACTTACGTGATGACATTTACAAGACCAGATTTGAGCTAGATGATAAGTAAAATCTCAACACTTTTCAGAGCCAAATGAACAACATTAAACTATTGCTAAACATGCGATGAGATACTTGAAAGGCACTATTGATTTTGAGTAAGCTACAGAAAATGTAAGGAGAACTTAAAATTTGAGGCATATAGTGATGCTAGTTGGGCCTCAGACCTAAATGACAGAAAAAGCACAACAGGATATTGTTTTAGTCTATCCACGAATAGTGCACTGATTTCTTGGACGTCAAAGATCAACCCACGGTTCCTATGAGGCTGAATATATAGTATTGGCTGCTACCATACAAAAGAGTTTATACTTTATGCATTTACTCAAAGAAATAGACAGTGAGGGACAGATTTATCAAGGGTTCAAATTTGAATTTAGAATTTTCAAGTTTTTTTATGGCAAAAACTTTCAAATTCTACTAAGTAATCATTAAAATTCGATTTCAATTCTTTTAACAATTCTAATTCGATTTTAAAAATGTATCATACTCCGGCCCTTTAAGAACTTAAATTCGACTAGTAGCCGCCTAATACCCGCCACATTATAGTTTTAGTCAACAGGAGATGTCCTGGAATCAATTTGGAGGTTTTTTTTTTTTTGCACCCTTCCTGACATTCAAGTTTTTTCGGAGAAAAAAAACTCGAATCGAGTTTTTAAAACTCAAATCGAATTTGAATTAGATTTTACGTGTTGTTACTAGTCACCCGAGTTTTCCAAATTTGTGTTCTTAATACATTTCGATTGGTCGAATTTTGAGTTTATTAGAATTTACGGGAGCTTTTAAAAACTCACATGAATTAAAAATTCGACCTTTGATAAATGTGCCTCCCTATGTAAATATAAGAAAGTAAAAATGTATTAAGATAATCATGGTGCAATAGCTCTTGCAAAGAATCCGGTTTGCCATCAAAGGTGCAATTTGTTGTTATCAAATACCATTTTCTTGGATCTGTACTAAGTGAGGGAAAGGTAGCAGGTGTTATGACTAAGCCAGTAACAAAGTTTAAACTGGGATAATTTGTACATTACATATTTGGAGTATAACCCAGTGTACAATACATTTATGCAAAATATGTTTTTCTGTAATTTGAGAGCAAGTGGGGGTGTTAAGATATGTATTAATGGGTGTGCTCTCATACAGATCCCATACTGATCTGATACAGTGTCATATAACATGATCTTTGTCTAATGCAGAAGTGTTAATAAAGTTATGTGTTCTTGAAGCAAGAGAAGCATGGTGTCTGTGTGCAGTTTTTCCTCTGTCTAAAAGAAAGCTGCAGGCTCACATGAGATTGAGCTACTGGTTATCACATCTCTTAAGCAGAATGGCAACAACATCCCTTGCAATAGCAGAAACTACAGCAGAAAGAGCCAGAATGGGAAAGCTAATAATTTTATAAAAGTTCAAAAGAAATAATTAAGGCCACTTGAAAGCTGCTTAGAATAGGTCTAATTATATAACATAAAAGTCTAATAAAAGTAACTGTAAAGCTGGCCATAGACGTAAAGATTTTTGAAAGATCCAATTGTTATCGTGAGACCACCATTGTCTCAAAACGATCATTTAAATGCCTGATGTGTCCATCAACTAAAAAGACCATTTCAGGCGATATTGGCAGCAAAACTAAAGGATCGCAGCCTGCTTGGCCCTGCAAACATAGGTAGGGGACCGATAAAGATTTTCTAACCTGGCTGATCAATCATCAGACCAATGTCGGACGAAAAATCGTAAGATGAACGATCGTTTGTATGCCACTAACCGCACGATAATTTGACAGATTGGTCGGACTTCCCTAAGATCGGTCGTTCAGCAGGGAAAGATTGTTGCGTCTATGGGGAGCTTAAATGTGTACACCACAATAGGTAAAACTGTCTGAAATGAACAAAAGGTTTGTTTGTTTGTTTTTTACAGATCGGTTAACTATTGTTACTGTTTTTTTTTGTTTTGTTTTTTAAATATTGGTACATGATCAATCAATCCCTTTGTTTCTTCATTCTTAACCCGAGGACAAAGAAAAATTAGTAATTATTACAAATACCCTAGCTTTAAAGGGTCTATTGCTGAATCCTGTGTGGTCCATGGTCCACCAAGGTGCCTGTCACCCTGTCTGAAAGCTTCATGAGATCACTTTTAGGGTAGGGACAGACAGGGAGATTCGGGGAGATTTTGTCGCCTGCTAAAAACGCCAGGCGACAGAATCTCCCCGAATCTCCCTGTCTGTCCCTACCCTTAAGGGGGGGAATCAGGAAACAATAGCAGCAAAAAGTCTTATTTAACTTTCAATAACCAGTTCAAAGCTTGCTAATATCCTCTTCAGTTTTTTTAGCAGCCTTGCTATTCCATCTAAGTAGAAACTAGTAAGTCGGATGCCCCTCTATAAATTGTGAAAGTAGGTAGGACAATAGCAAGATTATGGAGCCAACAATGCAAGACAAGGACAAATGACTAACTAAAAGAAAAAGTTTACACCACAGATTTCATAAAGCTGATATTATTTACAAAAGGGTGTTCTGTATAATTTTCAAGCAAAAGTTGATACAACCAGAACACAGGATCATAAGTAATATGTGCAGAGTGTCTTTCATTGTTGTTAACTGAGTGTGAAATGGTGACCATGCATACATTAAGGGGCAAATTTACAAAATTTGTGTGAAGGATTCGAAGTTCGATCAAATTCGTTCGAATACCGATCATACAATTTTTTCGGCTCTTCGAATATGCAAATTTGGCCTCTTCGATCATCAAATACAGAATTATCGAATATATCGAATGATCGGATATTCAATCATTCGATGATCGAAGTATTTAAAATTTTAAATTTATTCGAATGCCTACTTCGCCAGATTGAACCTACCGAATACCAATAGAAGCCTATGGGAACGCCCCCCCGCCCCCCCCCATAGGCTTCTTTGGCAAAGACTTGCTCGAATACCATTCGTACGATCGAACGCCTCGATATTTCGTATCATACAAATTTTTCAGAGACTCGAAGGAAATTTCACGATTTTTCAGTGAAATCGAACTATCGGTATCCGATCGTATGATTTCATCAAGAAATCGAATATCGAGCAAAATGATAGCCTAAAACTATTCGATAAGCATTCGATAGTCGAATGCTTATCGGATATCGAGGGAATTCGAGGAATTTTAGTAAATTTGCCCCTAAGTGTAATGGTAACACTGGCTGCAGAGAGAGACATAAGGGAGAACTGGGGAAAGAATTAAGAATGACACAACTGTGAAAAACACAAAGACAACACCTTTGACAAACAATGTTATCTGGGTAACAAACACTGTGCACAACTTATAAGCAAAGGCCTGCCATTTTAACCACTAAACTTGAAGCAGGACCAGTTACAATGGTTGCCTCTGGAAGTGAAGTGGTTAAACAAGTCACTGCAAAGAAGTTAGAGCAACAGCTGATAAGAAAGAAAAGCTTAGATGTGGAGAGAAAAAGTAAAAAAAAAATACTATTTTGACATCCCTTTCTTTACAAATAATATTAATGGGTGTGAATAATTACATGTATTGATGTATTATGCCCAATACACGCATATTTATATTATAAACATACAGATATAGGATACCTTCTACATAAATATGTATAAGAATATATGTGTGATACTCTTATACAAATATACACACACGGTATATATGAGAAATCAGACAAATTTAGGCATAGGGTTAATGATAAATAAATTAGCAAGGAACCAAAAGAGAATGCATTAAAGCTTTTGTTTTTAAACTAACACCACCAAGTCTAAAATTCAGTACATCTGAATGAGGGGGTTTACAATAACTTTGAAACCTTGCCATTTAGTGGAATTAGATTGGCTTCAGAATGACAATATGTATCATCATGTATTTCTCATATACAGGTGTATATAAACATATCCACACATATATATATATATATATTTATTTATTTTAACACATATATAAAATCGCTATATATGTGCATATCTATATATACATATGCATGTATGTGTATGTATACAGATGAGAAGATAGGAGGGCAGCCAGAATTTTTCTCTTCAGAGGGAGCTCCTGATTATGAGTCCAGAGGTGAGGAGGAGAGGTTAGGGTGAAGTTTGGTGAAGGAGGGTTAGGCACAGTTAATGTTGAAAGCCATACCGCTTTCTGCTTCTGCAAACAACAAGAAAAAAATATACAGATTTCCAATCAAAGACTTTGATAAGAAAATCATGGACACCAAGACATTATATCTCCCAAGAAAAAATAATTATAAATAAAAAGAATATAAAAGTTCTAGACACAATATAAATTAAATTAAAATGCAGACAAACTGTTTATTGATACATACCTCTCCACTACCTCTCAGAATGTAGTCTACTTGAGAAATCAGAATTACAGATTTTGCACTACAAATGTTCAAATATTCTTTCTTTTAAAATAAAAAGCTTTTTAAAAAAAAATATTTTAATATTTTTTTCTTTTCTTTCTGTTTCGTAAGGTCACTAATTACATTTCTACATTTAAAACACAATCTTATGATCTACTGACAAGTAGACATACTATATGACAAGAATCAAGCAACACATGCATTGTGTAAATGAGCTACCTACAAAATACTATTTGGGTCTTTCAACTATTGCAGTAAGTATATTTTTATGATACAGTAAATAATTTCTCAGGAGGGGTCCAGAAGGTGGAAAAGATACAGCTGTTCATTTTAAACGAGGCATTTAAAATTGGGTTAAAAGACAACTTGAAGGCATCTACAATATGCAATATCTAAAATATTTTCTCTTCTTCAGGGAGGGACTGTGGAGAGGTATGCAGTTGTTTCAGAGAAAGCATATAAACAGCCCCATGTTGGGTTAAGACAACAACAAAAAGATTTGGGTCAGAAATTAACAAAGGGTGAAAACATAAGGATGGGGAGGAATTAGTTGTAACAAACTTGCAAATAAATTATTAGCAGAAGGTTGGCTGATTTAGCTTGTTGGTTTAGCTCTCAGATACACATGGTGGCTTGCAGAGAGGTGGGATAATGGGTGTTGGAATGTGAGATTAGAAGTCTATGGACATCTACATTTTCTTTAGTTTTCTTCATTTCTACAGGTCAACTGAGTAGAAATGCAGGAAGCCACAAAGTATGCATTTCCCGTCAAATGAAAAAATGTGCCAATGTTAATAAAAAACAAGTATTGTTTAATTGTTTTATAATGTGATTTATTTCAGGGAACATCATACGCTATATTGCATATTAAGGAAAATACAATTCATTTGCAATACAATTCAGCTGCCAATATAATAATATAGAATTTAAAAAAAATGTGGAGCCACTAAAGCACCTATCATATACCTCCCGAGAATTAGAAATATTATTATGACCCTTTCATTAGCCTATGTCTATAGTGCTGACATATTCAGCAGAGCTTAATATAGCCATATTACATATATCATCATCCATATCAGTCTCTGCCCCATTGAAGCTTAAAGTATAATGCCCTATCACACTTACACACACTATTGTCAACCTGCTTAAAGGTTCCTAGAGAGTTGGTGGAAACCAGAGTACCAAGTGGAAAACTATGCAAGCCCTGGCAGATCATCCATTGTTCATTTTCCTTCACTGTGCACATTTTCACTAAACTGTTGTGGCCCACTGTTAATTTTTAATTGAAGTTTCACACTGTGTTTTTAACTCTATTGTGCGCTATTCTTTTTGTCCTATGGATCTGAGCACCTATTAAGGAATGGTGCAAAAAGACAGGAAGGCTGGTTAACAAAACATGCAGTTGAAACGCATTAGGCTACCACACCAACTCTGCATATGTGCAGTTATATTTTGTGATATTATGTATTATCACTGTGACTCTGGTAAAATTTGAGGGCAAGAACAGCTGCCAACCCCTGAACCAAGGACTATTCTTCTGTAAGGGAGATCAGTCACCCTATTTATCTGAACTATTTTTCCAACTGTACAAATGATAATGAGTATAAGATTTCATAAATGGTCAGCTTTTAGCAGTCATTTTACCTTCATTTAAAATCCATTTAATAAAATAAATCATTCACATAAATAAGTATTTAATTGCCCATAACCCATTTTACCCATTACAATCTGCTTGTAATGGATACATTGTAAGTACAAGAATAACAAATCTTCCTATTAGAAGTGTTATTACATATGGTGAGCAGTGGCAAAAACTATGAAATCTCAATCTTTCTTTGCATCAGCCCACAGGGAACTATGGGTTCTCAAAACCTACATTAAGACTTCAATAGCAATGTTGCTCAACCCAAGTTATCAAACTATAGTACAACTCCCAACATACAGAACACATTATTAAGGGTTAAAGCAAGCTGCGAGCTGTAGACATGCAAAATCAGAGATGAATACTTGAAATAATATTGCAGAACACATTTTACTTTTTTTTAGTCAAGCAGCCAAACTAATGCAAGAACATAGTCCATAAAGAATCTAGCGTTCTCTGTTTAAAATCAGCTCCCTGTACTTGCAGTCTAAACAGCAGCCATTTAAATTGCACAGATTTATTAAATATTAAACTTGTGAACTTTGAGGGATTCCTAGCAGTTAAATATTTTCTCCATTGATCAAAACATTTGAGTTTTTAACTATATATTTTTCAAACAAGATACCTAATTTATCAGAATGTGTTTGAACACCATTCTGTTCAGTGGGTGGTAGTGATCAGCAGCAGTGCTGAGCACTATTACCCAAACAAATGCTTACTCCCTGATGGCTGCTAAGGAGAATGGATTTTGACAATTTTTTTTCCACTCAGGAACTAATTTTTCTAGTAAGGAAAATAAATTGTTATATTGTAAATGCCTAGTATTCCTGAAAAAATATTGGGGGATAATAAAATGGCTGTATAACACTTTTTGCTCTGAATATGTAAACAGCACCATATCCTATATTAGCAATCAAAAGCTTGAACACCAATCTCACTAATAGTTTTTTACAGTTTTTATCAAACCATTTTTCTGCTTTGGACTACTCCTTATGTTTATGAGTGCTGCATTATATGGAAGGTGTTTTAGTGGGTCCACAATTAAGAGGCATTTGTCTTTTTTTATTGCTTTTTTATATATCATTTAGAGTATGATTTGAGTTTAGGTTAATCAATTACTTTGTGTGCAATTTTCTCACATAAAACCATGTTGAGACATTTATAACATATTTTTTAATCTAGCTGTGTAACTCTGGGGTTTGAATGTTTAAAATGTGTAGGAATACATTTTGTGTTCTGTGTAAACAACAATATAATGGCAGGTTCCCATATATCTAGAGGCAACTATGTTCAGCACTCACCAAAATATAATTCAAGATATTTTACTTGCTATATTGATATTGGAATCAGAAGTAAAAGTAAACATCCAATGTAAACATTTGTGACTTAAATGTTAATTAGTGAAAATAATACCAGAAATAACCTTGTTGAGGATACTGCAGCACACTATAGCAATTGACACTGGCCCCAATAGTCTAAAAAAATAAGACTTCCAGTTACACATAACTGCATGTTTGAAAGTAAAGAAATTTACCTGCTCTCTCCTTTCTCTGACTTGTACTCGATAGCTATCATTAGCAGCTTCAACTTCACAAAGCACAACCTGCAATTTCCAAGAAAAGAGATAGAGCAAAAAAAGAATTGGTGAGATCTTGAAACCAAAATAGTAACAGAGAGTAAAGAGTAAATCTTGTGTAATTTTTTGCTTAGTAGTTGACCTCTTCTGTTAATGTTAAGTAAATGTAGCAAATTACATGCTTAAAGATGTACTCTTTGTACACTTTAAAAATGGTCTGTAACGTTTACTTACTCGCAAACTGCAGGGAATGATAGACCAGCAAATGCACTGGATAAATATTCTGTATACATTTCATTGGCCACTCCTTCCAGGTAATACTTCTGCCAGGTGTCTTCCTCGATCTGTCACAAACAGAGCTCACAAGTAACTTAAAACTATTCAATCTTGGGGGAGGGGGGATATATATGGAGGATATGATTTTGAGATCATGTCAGTTTCCTATTTCAAAGAATCAGCTTTTCATATTTTAAACTATATTATATATATATTTTAAGATAAGAGATGAAAAGTAGTAGCAAGAAGAATGTTGGGATTGATTTATTTTTCAGTCACCATGTGTGTATGTCAGAGGGAAGTTTCCCCAACTGGTCTAGGAATTTTGAAGCCAGTTCCATATATAATGGGAGTGACTTATATAGGTAACCTAGCAAACCTATTGATAGCCTTTAATGAAGATGTGGTACATGGACCCCTGTGTCATAGAACACACAATTGGTGTAGTATGACCAGGTCTAGTGAGCAGGAGTAGTCCTGTGCTCTACCAGGGAGAAGAAATTATATTTATTACCTCATCAGTTGTTACTGTACAATGGAAGTGTAGTATATGCCAGTACATATGCACTTAATGAACATAACTGTTCAGTTAAAGGGATCCTGTCATGGGAAAAACATTTTTTTTCAAAATGCATCAGTTAAAGGGGTGGTTCACCTTCAAATTAACTTTTAGCATATTGTAGTAGGGCCAATTCTAAGAAACTTTTCAATTGATCTTCATTATTTATTTTTCA
>CM044443.1:55893536-55906852 GCA_024363595.1 Xenopus borealis | reverse complement strand
CCTGCTATTCCTCCTCGCCCTCGCTATCATTATATTGCGGCTTCCTACGATCCTTAGTACTTTTAATCAGCCAATACTGAATCGAAGTTTATTCTTAAACTATAATTCTCTGTTAAAAGACAGCTGCCGCCAGTGGGTATTTTAAATCCAGCTACTTCAAATGGTGCGTGCCAACTTATACACCTATGCCCTTAATATGTAGTCAGTAAATTGATTAATGTTCGGATTAATAAACCTAAAATGTGCATATATGTGATTTATAGATCAATGAAATATATTATGTGCCCATATCACCCAGTGAGTGATAGAAAAAAATAAGGATAAAGAAAAAAGGAAAAAGAAACATAAAGAATAAAAAGGTGTGTAGTCGTTAACCCCTAACTACTCATATCACACCCAATGGTGTGTGTAATTTTAAAGAAACCAATACTTCTCAGAGTGTCATAAATAAATGTATCATACTGTGTATATTCTCATACGGGTCAATCACTTGTAATAATTAGTCCAACCCGAGCTCCTGCAAATAATGGTTCAGTTCCAGAGTCTTTAAACAAAGTCTTCAATGGAAAAACGGATTATATGACACTAATTCGTTGAGTCCATTAGGGCTGATGGTGTTTAGACGGTGAATCCACCGGAGCTCACGTTGGAGTAATAATTTCTCACGGTTACCCCCTCTATCCAACAATGGCACATGATCGATCACCATGCATCTCAGGCTAGGGGTTAGGTGTTAACGACTACACACTCTTTTTTATTCTTTATGTTTCTTTTTCCCTTTTTCTTTATCCTTATTTTTTTCTTTCACTCACTGGGTGATATGGGCACATAACATATTTAATTGATCTATAAATCACATATTTGCACATTGTAGGTTTATTAATCCGAACATTAATGGTAATTACTTATTTATGTATTCTAACAGTTTACTGACTACATATTAAGGGCATAGGTGTATAAGTTGGCACGCACCATTTGAAGTAGCTGGATTTAAAATACCGACTGGCGGCAGCTGTCTTTTAACAGAGAATTATAGTTTAAGAATAAACTTTGATTCAGTATTGGCTGATTAAACGTACTAAGGATCGTAGGAAGCCGCAATATAATGATAGCGAGGGCGAGGAGGAATAGCAGGGGTATGACACATGAGGGAGCTCAGAATTAATTGCTGCGTTTGGGTTAACACCCGTGTAGTAGCGACTGCAGTTTAGGAGTATTCCAAGTGAACACTCTACATTTGCCACAAAATCGAGGTACTGTAGCGATATGAATGTATACATATATTTCTTTGTATAACAAGTGACAAACTCTCGCTCCTAGTAGACTTTAAAGCGCCGTGTATATACACGGGCCGGTAATGTTGCAAGCTGCCGCTTTATGTGGTTGCTGTTACATTTGTTTTAAACTCCTAATTGGTCTCCTTTTGTCTGGTTGTTCATGAGGTTTCTAAATGAATCTTTGGTATTTCTATGTGCACAACATTTAGTTTACACGATCGGTATGAAACACATTTATTTGAGTTTTTTATTTTTTTATTTCCCCTTTTTTGGTATTTTTTCACTTTTTTCTTTTTCTTTCGTCACTTCCTGGGTGGTCATTAATTTGGCGCGCTATTTCTTGTATTTTAAGCGATGTTTCTAGAGTTTTTATTACTTTGAAAAAGGCTGTTGTATCAGCCGAAACGTCAGTGTTTTATTCTTAATAAAGGAACTTTTTCTACATAAGACCTGCGAGTGCGGCCATTTACCGTGGACTATATATATACATATTATTTGTTTTTGCTTAAAAAGGAGACTATTTGTTATTGCCTTTCTGTAATTCAGAGGTTTCTGGATATCATATTTCTGTATATTCACCTACATCATGGTAAAACAGTGACTATAGAAAATAGAAGGCAGGGGTAGATTGACAGGTGAGTTGGGGCTGTCTTTTTATACAATTTTCTTCATATTCTCATATAAATATGTTTTTCAAAATGACAGTGATTTAAAATATTAGGGTTGAGAGTTTCTACTCGATCTATAGACTGCCTTGTTGCTTGACAATAAACAACCAGGAAGCACAATTTTTATCAATAATTATATGAATACACTGAAACTGCAGTAGGCATTTCATATCAATTACCCTTACCTTAATAAAGGAACGCATGGAAAAGAGATTAGCCAGCATGGTTGATAGACCTTGAGCCAAGCAACTCTGAGCTATAAAACCAAGTTTCAGCTCAGCAAGACAGATGGCATCATCTCCATCTTTCCAATTCCAGCTGGGGATATTAAGCAGATGAGCCTGCAGAAGAGACAAAAAGAATAAAAAAGAGAAGGATATAGGATTTATATCAGAATCAACCTATAGCCTAAAAATATGGAAGGCATTGTTTCTAGCAGCTGCTCTTCAAAAAGTCTTTGAGTATACAAGTATTTAATTTGCTGAAGATTTAGTTAGAAAAACTTCCTTTAAGGCTATAACACACAGGCCATTGTTTTCTGCAAAGTAACCATCAAAATGCCTTGTGTATAATATAGTTTCAATACAAGATGCCTCTTGCATGTACATAGGGTGGAAAGCAGTCCTGTTGAGGATGAAGGGGTGTGAGCAGTGATAATTGCAAAGCTATAATTGCTAAAGCTGTAAACTGTACATTAGATGAAGAATTTCCCTTTATGCACCATAGAACATTTCCCTCCCATGTCCCTTTTGCCTTCTTTCCATGATTTCCCTACCTATTTACCAGCCTATTAATTTCATAACATACATAATATTCCACTATTACTCACCTTATTGTGGTACTGCAACATCTGAGTGATGATTCTTATCTTGGGGTGATAATTTTTGATGGAGATGACTCTGAGGAACAGAATTACATATTAAACAGCAACATAAAATTATACTATATTGATTAATTACAAATTCTTATGAAAAGATTTTCTTTCTGATTAAATGTACTTTCATGTGTTAGAGGTTCAACGTGTAATTTATTATGGTGTACCTCCCTACAACCACCTGTCATGAATAAAGTGCTGCCAAACTCTGGTAGAACTGTATTCATGAGGGAAGCACAGGTCGAGTTCTGGAGAGACGGATCTGCACCCTCAGATTCTGTTGGCAGACAGACTGCAAAGTATGAAAAACATGGCGGGTTTATGCCTACTTGTCTTGCTGTCAGTAAGTATGCCCTGCTATGTTTAAAACTGTTTCATAAATCTAGGCAAAAATTATTTTAAGCACAATTCAATATACGTAACATAAATGAAAGTGTGCTAACCCCCACTGATTTAGCTACATATAAATCCAAGCTGCCTGTGAAGGCAAAAAGGCAATTACACCACTCCCTAGAATCCTAGATTAAAAATGAATTATAAGAATAAAGGTTGTCTTGCACTTTCTATATTGGAAAAAAGGCATCCAACTCTTTTAAGGGCATACCGACATATTCCTATAACTACATGCCACTATTACTAATAATGCAGCACATTCATTTTATGCAAAATGACTATGAAGCTTTTCATTCATCCAGGTCATGGCATATCTAATATAAGTTATTCTAAAACAACTGTACTTACTGAGTAATCATTGAAAACATTGTACTACTCATCTGAGAAGCTTCTTCAGTTTAACTGACTGGTGTGGGAAATCCTCATGCATATACATTCTTCCACTACCTCTAGAGAGGTGACATCTGACATTCACACAGGTCTTGTTTCTGTGTATAGGATTACCAATATGTCATGCAACTCCTAGAAACAGGTGTTCCTTGTGAGAGTTGCATGAATGGATATGTGTAATGTTCTGAAACTGCCAGGGTACAGATGTGAGTACAGTATTGTACGTTGCAGACAGATGGTGTTGAAGGCCCCCACCTCTGTTCAGGGATGGTTTCTCCACCTTGACATGAATCACCTATTTTATGCCTCGTTCAAACCAGTGGTCTTCTTTATCCAAGATTTGGACATTGCTATCTTCAAGTCCAGTTGTTTTAGAATTACTTATATTAGATATTTTATACAATAGTTCCCATAAGCTGCCCCCAGCCTAACCACACTTAGCCCATTCTGACAGTGTGAACAAGTTAATGACAGCTGTTAGTCAGGTTGGGCTGGTGGTGATGCAATAGTCCAATAGCTACATGTAGCATCACTGTCTAAATTTGTTCTCCAGCCTATGAAAAATAGTGCCATAGCATCTGCTCCCACGAAAGAAGAAAAAATGGGTGTTCCTTGATACCTGTATACACTGCAGGCAGAGGCGGGCTAGGCCAGCTGGGCGCCCTAGGCAACCCAGCCGGCCAGAGCGCCCCACTTCCCCCATCGCAGGTGTCTGCATATTCGAGGTGACGTTGCATGTCCATGCATGCAAAGAAGACGCTGCACACGTCCATGTGATGACGTCGCGCACGTCTGCACATGCGCAGTCATGCCAAGGGGTGTGCGCAGTGATGATAATGCCATAATTTATCTTTCAAAGCCAAGTGAGCCTAATATAGGGGTAGGCAGAAGAGGTAGCTGCCCAGCGCCCCCCAACTGTTGCGCCCTAGGCAGCTGCCTCTTCTGCCTACCCCTAGTTCCGGCCCTGACTGCAGTCACAGTATAATGGGACCCAAACTTGCAATAGTTGTTCTGTACCTTTTCTCCAGGACTTGTCCCTGCTGCCCATGATACAGTAACTTTGTTTACAAATCTGCTATCTTTTACTAGGGAGTTATTTGAAAAAAATCTTCCCTAACTTTTGCTAAAGCTTTTTGCTAAAACTGCACCAAAGTTTTAGACTAAAAGGGGAGTATTGTTTGCTATAAAGGCTTTCAAGAGAAAGGCTGGTGGCACACAGGGTGGAGAAAACCCGTCAAGTGCAAGAAGCCTTTCACTTGCTACCTGGAAATAAAATAAGTAAACACAAAGAAACACTGTGAGCCATTAGCTAAGTACTACTTTTCACATGTTGCCAATGGAAAGTCCTTATACTCACAACAATGCAGGAGTATCCCCAAGATTGATATATATATATATACTGCAGACAACCAGTCACTTTTAACACAACAATAAATTTTGAATTCAGTATCACTTTCTGGAATTGCGATACTAAATATTAAAATGCTATCTTACAATACCTCATAATGTTAGAAGCATCTTCAGCATCAGGGTCAGCACAGTACTTGTTAGCAAGGATCAGACAGGCATCTGCAGACTCAATCTGCAAAAAAACAATTTAGACCACAAATGTTTATGTGCTCTTATATATAGGACATCCTGTATGATCTAGAGTGTCCAATTGCTCCAGATACAATCATTCTTCTGTCAAAGTAAACTGCTCAGACAGTGCCTTAAATTGCACACCGGTCAGTCACATTTTCAGTTCTGAAAAGACTGTCTGGGATTCATAACGCAGAAAACCATTATACATGCCTGATTAGGAAATGCACCCAAAAGTGTATAATTACTGAACATATCTTTATGAGAAAACTGTGTGGGCTTTCGATTAATAAATTTTATTGACATAGCATGGTTTCTGGACTTTTGGTGACAAAATAAACTCAGTAATGCATTTATTGGGGAAACTGATGTATGGGGATATGACAAAGTATCAAAAGGTGTTCAGCAATGCTCGCAGCATTGCAGCTTGCAGCTGGTTAAATTCAGAGGCAAAGCTGTGGGGGAGGGGGTAACTCCTTCCTCTGTCGATTGGCATTTGGCACATGCGCAAACTGTACTGAGCATGCACCAATCTCCAAAGGGAGGGCGGTCTCATCTTGAAGCAGATACAGCTCCTTGAGTACCGGACAATGGATTTATCTCTTCAAGCAAAATGCAATAATAATAACCTTTTACCAAATGAAATATTTTCTCAAAACTTCTATCTGAAAGCTTATAGAGAGGATTTCTAATCTTCTCTTACATTTTAATTGAAAATTATGCTGTTTTTTTGTTTTGTTCTCAATGATTTCCATTAAACAATCTTACTAATAACTTACCTTAACTCTTGCCAGGTCATGTGGATTCAGAACAGATCCCTGGTAAAATTCTACCTGAGTAAAGTGTCTCTTAAATAAAGCTTCCAACTCCAAATTTGGGGATATACTGTCAAGATACATACAGGAGATATAATACATAATGTTTAATACAGTGAAATTATATAATTGTATTGGTCTCTGTGATACAGAAAATTACTAATATAAGAATATTTCACTGATAATGTTGTCTCCTTGAGATAAACAGTCCTGCCACATATGGTTTTGTGTTTGGAGGATATAAATATCAGCCAGACATTTGGATCCTACAAACACAAAACCATAAACCAAGTATCTGCTAATATTAAGGAAACATTGGCATCATTTATTTTAATAAACTTGTCTGTACCAAATTAGTAAAGTTAATATAGTTAGTATAATCAAGACTACTGTGAGCTTAAGATCTACAATTAGTTTAGTAAAGGCATGCACAGTATTTAGCTGAAGAGTTTTTTTTTCAGCAGAAATTTAGATTCACCCAAATCCAAGTGCTATGCCAAACTGAATCCAAACCCTAAAAAATTACAACTTTTGATGTTGCTACAGCTTTTGACAAGGCACCATATAATATATGCAAATTAGGATTTGGATCTTGTTTGTGTTTTGGCCAAAGGTCATATGAGTGTTGTGTATATATATATATATATATATTTTTTTTTTTCATGCGAATATATATACAGTGTTCAATGGACATTGAATACAGGTAATGCTAGAATGCACTTAATAAATAAAACAAGTTAGGGACCGCCATTCGGGGTTTACCTTGACGTGGTATGGTGGCTTATCAATTTTATGATCATAACTTTGTAACAAAATAACCCCTGTTTTGGGTGTATATGCATTAGCATCTATTATACTTATATATACTTTAAAGCCTTTAGAGTGCTCCCACAACCCCCCTGTTTTTGATATTATGTATATATATATATATATATATATATATAAATATCATGTAAAGCAAGGCACTCACAGGACTTAAAATATGGTGAAAAAGAGATAAAATGTATTTGTTATTCCTACGTTTGGGACTGCCTTGAGACTCACAGGACATAAAATATGGTGAAAGAGAGATAAACTTTATTTGTTATTCCAATGTTTCAGTCTGCCTAGAGACCTTTGTCAAGGTAACAGAGTTCAAACCTTATACCCCTCCCCTTGAAAATGGCGCCATAATGTGTGTAATTAATTGCTAAGGCACCATGTGTGGATCAGTGATCAGTTTGCTAGTGTTCACATAGCTAAACTCTGCAGACATGGTGTTGTGAAAGCAGTGATATTTGTTATAAAATAAAGTAACCTAAAGTGGGATAGTCACAGATTAAGAACACAACACATTTCAAAAAGCCATAACCAATAAAATATACTGGCAGAGATAGGACAGATTGTAAAGAATAAACCACAAAGGAAAGTTAAGAGTTCATTGCCATTAAAAAGCAGGAAAGATATATTGTTGTAACTGGACTGATTGTAGTAAGGTACCTAAAGTTTGCAGTAAAGGCATGCATGGGCTAGTTTTTCCTCTGTGTAACAGAGGATCATATTACACACTTGGGTAAGCAGAGGAGGAGTGACATCATCTCTACTTAATTGCTGATCTTTACGTGTGGGGGGAAGGACTCAAAATCCCATCATCCTAGTTTAGCCAACTCACCAAAAGTTAAAAAAAAGTGTAAAAATTACATTAATTTTACATACATTTAAATGTGGATTAGTAGATATTATAGGCATGTATCCTATGTTGCACAATGTTGTTAGGGTCACATCGCATAGCAACCACCATATTTATTTATTATCACCTGGCTAACATTTCTCACTTGTCTTACCATGGCAATTGGGAGTTGGAGGCACTCGTGGGTTGCACTGCTGACTAATATTGCAGGCCAGCGTCACCCCCAATTAATGCCCTATTAATCCCTATCAACTGCCACTTGTTCGTAGGGGCCATACAGGTGGTTCAACATGTACATTTTACAAAGTACACTTGCAGGATAAACTGGTACCCCCCGCAGGGTACCCCAAATTATAGTAAGGTGGTATTATCCAGCTAGCTCTCCCAACAGGGTAAATGACACCTTACCAATATCAACTTAAATAACCAGAGGCACGCCTGCTGCCCCATCTCTCTTAAATGCCATAAGAAAGGGGAGGTGACAAGCATTATACAGACTTGCTCAACGGTAGCTTAGTCATATGTGCCAGCACTTTAGAGTTTAGAGTCGAAATATGTTGTAAGCTAAACCGTTCCTAATGTACAAACTAATAGTTGTTAATGTATAGTGAGAAGCAAAAAAATATATAAAGCAATGTTACAAAGTGGATCAAGAGCACCAAGAGCTTCCAACACACCAAGTACTTCGGCTACTTTTTTAGGGGTCAAGACCAGGGCGCAAGAAGTAAAAGACCCCACATGAGACGGGGTGGACGCGCTTATAAAGGGAAAACCTCCACGAATAAACAAGAAAACATAGTATTTAATCTCAGTCAGCACCTCCTTACAGACGCAGAAATGACCCTTCTGCAGAACGGCCTTAGCTTTGTACCACATTCACCAACTAACAAATTGAATTCTCTACTTGATATTCACCGCTTTCATAGGCAGAATATTTTGCAAAGAATCCCTCTCCCACAAAAACAATATCTTCATTCAGAACAAAAAGTACTTTCACTCCAACTTCTAATAACCACTTCATTAATACATACATACGATTTTAAAACCAACAAGCCATTTACCCCTCAAAAACCAACACAAAGCACTATTGCAATTTAAGCAATAAAGAAAGGGAGGCTATTGGGACTTTGCGAAATGACCCTAACCTCATCATCCGGGAAGCTGATAAAGGCAGGGCTGTTGTGCTTCTTGACAGAACATTCTATCATTCTGAATTTTTGTCACAACTAGTGATGGGCGAATCTCACCCGTTTCGCTTGGCCGGAAAATTCGAATTGGCGAAAAAATTTGCGAAACGAGTCGTTTCCGTCGCGTCATTTTCGGTGCGTGGCGCGTCAAAAAAGCCGCGCGACTCGTTTTTTTTTTTTGCAGAATTTTCGCTGGCAAATTTTTGCTGGCGTTTCGCAAATTTATTCGCCAGCGGCGAATCGCGGGAATTCACTGCAAATTCGACACTGGCGAATAAATTCGCCCATCACTAGTCACAACTTAAAGACTCAAACACATACACACTGTTACAAAAAAATCCTACCACTGAATATCAGAAATTACAAGAGCAAACTCTCTTGACTGCATTATCTGCGGAATGGATAGATGAAACAACATACTCCTTTTTTTATACTACACATCCTAAAATACCTTTTATCTATACTTTACCTAAAATTCATAAATCCACATATGCACCTCCTGGTCGCCCCATTATATCTGCCATTGGTTCATTGTGGCAACCTGTGGCCAAGTACCTTGACTATTTCTTACAACCATCTGTCCTTGCTATGCAGTCATATACCCAGGACACACCTCATCTTATCTGATACTTACTAGACCTTCCTGATCTACCCACAAATTGCAATTTGGCAACATTAGATGTCTGCAGTCTCTATATGATTATACCACACAAGGAGGGGATAGAGGCAGTGAGACATGCCATCTTAAAATGTCCACCAGAGGGCCCCCAACAGAATTTCTTTTAGAACTTTTGGGACTGATATTATATCACAATTATTTTCTATTTGAGAACACCTTTTTCTTACAAATTGCAGGCACAGCAATGGGGTCAAATGTAGCTCCTTCATATGCTAATCTCTTCATGAACCAATATGAAGAGACACATATCTTTCCACATTATAAGGAGCAGCTTCTAGTGTACAAACGCTATATAGATGATCTATTTATTATATGGTTGCACTCAGAGACACAATTGACTGACTTTGTGACTCACTTGAACTCTTTACCACTTCCAGTAAGATTTACCATGACTTTCAGTGACACCTCTGTTGACTTTTTGGATGTGCGCATTTCCAAAACAGGGAGTAAACTGCACACTACTCTTTTTAGAAAGGACACAGATAGAAACACTATTCTACATGCCTCAAGTGCACATCCCATACACACTGTGTATCTGTGATCTGTGCCTTACTCGCAGTTTCTCAGGGTCATCAGGAACAACACTGATGATCAATGTGGATATGATCAAATCCAGGAGATGAAGATGTGCTTAAGATCCAGAGGTTATACACAACAACTATTGGACAAACAAGCTGAGAGAGCACTTCAGTTCACACAGAGAGATCTAGTCTTCAGTAAGAAAAATAAAGACAATAGAACAAATAACCCCAAAAGAGACTACATTTAACAAACAGAATAAACAACTTGGGGACATTACTAAAGAGAATTGGCATATATTAAAATCTGATAACACTCTTCCTTTTGGTTCCTATGACCCACCAATGACTGCATTCCGGAGGGACAGGAGCCTTGGAGATCTACTAATCCAGAGGGACCTTATTCCAAACAGTAATTCCAGTATGTCATCCTGGTTATCTACACCTCTTAAGACTGGCTGCTACCCTTGTAGTGGATGTAGCACTTGCAATGACTTAATAAAAGGGACACACTTCAGTCACCCCCACACAGGTAAGAAATACAAGATTAACTTTCGCCTGACATGTACAATTGATTATGTAATATATATGGCTTGGTGTCCATGTGGTTTGGCCTACATCGGAAAAATTATTACCCCTCTACGTGACCGGATTTGAAATTACATATCTTCTATTCGTAAGGCCTTATCAAAATTACCCATTCCGAAGCATTTCACCTCCATGAGACACTCTTTACCACAATTTAGCTAAATGATGATTGACCATGTACCTATTCCTAGGAGAGGAGGTGACCGCAACCTTATAATCTTAAAACTTGAAACCAAGTGGATGTACAAATTGGACACTGTTGCACCTAAAGGACTAAATGAGAAATTACCTCTATCTGTTTTTCTATAAAGATTGATTATATCCGCAGGGCATATATAGGAACCATAAACTTATGGTTGCTATGATAGTTCTCTAATGCTATAGTTTTATTTCTCTCTGTATGTTTTGATGACAATATTGTAATCCTATACACCAATATTGGTCACGATGTCCCAATCATTTGCCATAGTCCTCCCCTGGTCCTGAACACAAAATGCTCCTTTTACTTTTGCTTGGTTCCTCCTCTATTTCCTTTACCCAGAGGATTTTTCCTCTAATCCTGTTAGGGGTTATTTTACCTTTTAACTGACCTCTGGACATCAGATACAGCTCCATTAACTATTTTCTTACATCATATCCCTATATCTGAATTTACATTCATTCACTTTGGCCATTGGAACAACATTATGATCTTTCCTATCACCCAGTATTGAGGCACATACTTGTTTATAAGTAGAACTTAATTAGCATTGTTTAGTTGCCACAGTGACAGTGCTCTTGATCCACTTTGTAACATTGCTTTATATATTTTTTTGTTTCTCACTATACAGCTATTAGTTGTACATTAGGCCTGGTTCAGCTTACAACATATTTCGACTCTAAACTCTAAAGTGCTGGCACATATGACTAAGCTACCGTTGAGAAAGTCTGTATAATGCTTGTCACTTCCCCTAATTGTATAGATAGAAAAGAAAACTCCCCTTGCAGCTCTAGTGTTAGTATAATGAAGCAGTTAGCTAATACTTAAAATCACTCTTTCATCCAGAAGATGGTTGCTATAGAATACTTATACTAGTTAAGTTGACAGCCTTATGATTTAAGTAAGGATTTGCTTATTATCAATTGCAAAAAAGTGCCAGTGCTGAGAACTATTCAATAGTAGTTCATAATTAAATATCAATTAATTATAAATAAAAAAAGTGCTGGTGCTGTGGACTATTCAATGTTAATTCATGATTAATTATCCATCAATTATAGATAGATAAATAAATAAATCATTGTATACTGCTTAAATTAATTTCAATGTACGTTCTTATTTAAAATAGCGTAAATGAGATAAATCTCAGTGTTATTATATAAGAATATTCGTGCCTTCCGTGATTAGTGCTATCAGATTCCCACCATTAATTCATACAAACAGTAGATTTCGATATACCCGAATAAGGAAATTTATAGAGGGGTGGAGAAGTCCCGTAAGAATCTATCTGATTATTTGGCTATCTTCGGGACCCCACAAGACAAGAAAGACTGCTGCACTGGGACTGTGGTCTTGTTAATTAACTATCACTTAGATCAGATTAAGGGCTATGCTAGAAAACCACAAATCCCAATGCGCATGGAAAGGAAAACAGATTTAGAAAAGGATTGAGAGGTTGAAAGCCAGGTAATTAGCGTGGTGGATAAAAAGGTTCAATGTTTAAAAATTCCCCCAAGGACAATTATCTAAAAATTGTGCAGTATCTGTTAAAAAATAGAGCTCTCTTGCCAACGCGCGTTTCGCTATTGCTTTATCATAGGCATAGGCCTTTTCTGCCTATGATAAAGCAATAGCGAAACGCTCGTCGGCAAGAGATCTCTATTTTTTAACAGATACTGCACAATTTTTAGATGTTTTCCTTTCCATGCGCATTGGGATTTGTGGTTTTCTAGCATAGCCCTTAATCTGATCTTAGTGATAGTTAATTAACAAGACCACAGTCTTTCTTGTCTTGTTGGGTCCCGAAGATAGCCAAATAATCAGATAGATTCTTACGGGACTTCTCCACCCCTCTATAAATTTCCTTATTCGGGTATATCGAAATCTACTGTTTGTATGAATTAATGGAGGGAATCTAATAGCACTAATCACGGAAGGCACGAATATTCTTATATGATAACACTGAGATTTATCTCATTTACGCTATTTTAAATAAGAACATACATTGAAATTAATTTAAGCAGTATACAATGATTTATTTATCTATAATTGATGGATAATTAATTATGAATTAACATTGAATAGTCCACAGCACCAGCACTTTTTTTATTTATAATTAATTGATATTTAATTATGAACTACTATTGAATAGTTCTCAGAACTGGCACTTTTTTGCAATTGATAATAAGCAAATCCTTACTTAAATCATAAGGCTGTCAACTTAACTAGTATAAGTATTTAGCAACCATCTTCTGGATGAAAGAGTGATTTTAAGTATTAGCTAACTGCTTCATTATACTAACACTAGAGCTGCAAGGGGAGTTTTCTTTTCTTTTCTATCTATACAATTAAGGCACCAATCATACTGACTGAAGTCAGACTCTCTCCTATTTTGTAATTAAACTGGGAATAAGATAACTATCCTTTAACCCTTTCGCTGCCAGCCATTTTGTCCAAAACCGAACATCTACTGCCAAGCAG
>CM044443.1:55852904-55889380 GCA_024363595.1 Xenopus borealis | reverse complement strand
AGCACAGCTCAGGGCCAAAGCACGTACCAGGTACGTGCTTGGCGGCCTGAACCTTTAACGTCAGCACGTACTAGGTACGTGCTTGGCAGTTAAAGGGTTAATTATTTTGCTTGTCACCTCCCTGTTCTTATGGAATTTAAGAGAGATGGGGCAGCAGGTGTGCCACTGGTCATTTAAGTTGATATTGGTAAGGTGCCATTTACCCTGTTGGGACAGCTAGCTGGATAATACCACCTTACTATAACTGGGGGTACCCTGCAGGGGGTACCACTTTATTCTGCAAGTGTACTTGGTAAAATGCACATGTTGAACCACCTGTATGGCCCCTACAAACAAGTGGCAGTTGATAGGGATTAATAGGGCATTAATTGGGGGTGACACTGGCCTGCAATATTAGTCAGCAGTGCAACCCACGAGTGCCTCCAACTCCCAATAGCCACGGTAAGACAAGAGAAAAATGGGAGCCAGGTGATAATAGATAAATATGGTGGTTGCTATGCGATGTGACCCTAACAACATTGTGCTGACGCTAAGGGTTCTCACCTTTGTGAGGCCCGTACACCTCTGCAGGATGTATCACCATTGGTTTATAATCCAGTGGGAATTGGCACATATTTGTCTGATATCGTGATCGTATGACCGTATATCACTCTTAGTAAACTTGGGAACAGAAAGGGTTGAGTTGTGCAGCCTTATAGCAACATAGGATACATGCCTATAATATCTGCTAATCCACATTTAAATGTATGTACAATGAATGTAATTTTTACACTTTTTTTGAACTTTGGTGAGTTGGCTAAACTAGGATGATAGGATTTTGAGTCCTTCCCCCCACACTTAACGATCAGCAATTAAGTAGTGATGATGTCACTTCTCCTCTGCTTACCTAAGTGTATAATATGATCCTCTGTTACACAGAGGAAAAACGAGCCCATGCATGCCTTTACTGCAAACTTTAGGTACCTTACTACAATCAGTCCAGTTACAACAATATATCTTTCCTGCTTTTTAATGGACACTGAAGTCTTCACTCTTAACTTTCCTTTGTGGTTTATTCTTTACAATCTGTCCTATCTCTGCCAGTATATTTTATTGGTTATGGCTTTTTGAAATGTGTTGTGTTCTTAATCTGTGACTATCACACTTTAGGTTACTTTATTTTATAACAAATATCACTGCTTTCACAACACCATGTCTGCAGAGTTATATTTGTTATAAAATAAAGTAACCTAAAGTGTGATAGTTTTTTCCAATCAGCTACATATAAATTCAGGGCCAGTATTGGGGATGGCTCTTGTGTCTGGGCGCATGGCACGAGTGCTAAAATTTTCTAAGTGCTAATATAAGTGCTTAGAAATAGCAGTTGTACAATGCATTGACAAGGCAAAAGGAACTTAATCCCCCTGCAAACAACAGCAAACCAGTTGTAATAAGAAGAAAACAGATTTGTTTGTACCTGGTAGTTTGTAACTTCTTAATCCAAAAATGCTTTCCCTGTGTTTCTCCTCCTATCACTCTCATGCTTCATAAAACATTGTGCACTACCTCCCCCATCAAATCACAATTCTATACAAATCTCAGCCTCTCTGATTTCTTCTCCTTTCCTCTCTACACATGAAGTATTTAAAGAACTCTGTTTAGCTATTCAAGGAAACTCCTCTTTCTCATATAAACTAAGATTTTACAAATCCCGCTCTCAGTCTATCTCTCCTTTCTCCCAAATCCTGGTCCCCATTACTGAACACTTATCCCTATACCCAAAAACCCATTTCATCTTTTTTGTGCTCTCTGTAATGCCAGAACTGTTTGCAACAAACTTACCGCTATACATGACCACTTCATTGCCAACTCCTTTAACATACTCGCACTTACTGAAACCTGGCTTTCTCCCACTGACACTGCTTCACCTGCTGCCCTGTCCTATGGGGGCCTACACCTTACTCATACTCCCAGGCCTGGAAACAGACCTTGGGGTGGGGTAGGTTTGCCTCTCTCTCCACGCTGTACTTTTAAAGTTCTTCCAACCTGTTCCTTCCTTATTATTCTCATCATTTGAGGTTCACTGCATTAGGCTCTTTTCTCCTGTTTCACTCTGCTTTGCTGTCATATATCGACCACCTGGACCAACCGCACAATTTTTGGACAACTTTGCTGCCTGGCTTCCTTACTTTCTTTCATCTAATACCCCATCCATCCTATTAGTGATTTTGATATACCTGTTAACAACATTAACAGCCCTTCCGTCTCTAAACTTCTTTTGCTAACATCCTCTCTAGGCTTACCCTTGTGCTCAGACTCCCCGTCTCACACCAATGGTAACACTCTAGATCTCATATTTACAAGATGCTGTTCAACCAACAATTTTACTAACTCACTGTTTCCCCTCTTTGATCACAATATGCTCACATTTCAACTCTCACTAACTCCCTCCTCACCCCCTGCTTATCCCCAAACACGTACCTACCGTGACTTGCAAGCTCTGCAAGTGTCGAATCTCTCTTCTTCCTTTGACTCTCTTCACTCTAATAGCTCAGCTATCTGTTGTCCTAATGTGGCTACCTCTATCCACTATAGCACACTCACCACTGCCCTTAATGAGCTTGCTCCTGTAAACACTAAACATGCTAGACTCAAACCACTTCAACCGTGGCACACTGCTCATACTAAAGCGATCCAAAGACACTAACGTGCACTTGAGCGTCGCAAATCCCGCTCAGAATCAGACTTTTGGAGCTACAAATCTGCACTACATTCCTATAACACGAGCCTCTCCCAAGCCAAACAAACATATTTTACTTCACTTATTAACTCCCTTTCCAACTGGCACAACTTTTCTCCACCTTTAACACTCTCCTTTCCCCTTCTCCACCCCCTCCATGCCCATCTGTCTCTGCTCAAGACATTGCTGAGCACTTCAAAAACAAAATTGACACTATCAGAAGGGACATTACACTACTCAACCCCCCTAGGCTTCCACCATACTCCCTCCACACTCCCCAGTCTCTCCTGTGCTCCTTCACCCCTGTTACTGATGAGGAAGTCTCAAATCTTTTGGCCTCTTCTCACATTACCACCTGCCCGCTTGATCCTATTCCTTCAAAACTTCTCCACAACACCAATCCTTGTCTAATCAAAGCCTTAACTCATCTTTTTAATCTCTTGCTCTCAACTGGACTATTTCTGTCTGAACTAAAACATGCTCGTCACCCCCATTCTGAAAAAAACCCTCTCTTGATCCCTTCAATCTTGATAACCTCCTACCTATCTTTCTGCGACCTTTCTTCTCTAAACGACTTGAGCGCCTAGTCTACAGCTGACTAACCTCATTCCTCTCTGATAATATTCTGCTGGACCCCCTACAATCTGGTTTTAAACCATAACACTCCACTGAAACTGCCCTGACCCTGCTAACTAATGATCTTGTAACAGCTAAAGCCAACAAAAAAATTTCACTACTAATACTGCTTGATCGCTCAGCTGCATTTGACACTGTAGAATAGATCATCCTTTCCTCCTCCAGTCCCTCCATTCACTTGGCCTTTGTGACACAGCCCTGTCTTTGTTCTCTTCCTACCTCACCAATCGTTCCTTCAGTGTCTCTTACAACGGACTAGCATCTTCTCCTTTATCTCTCTTGGTTGGGGTTCCTCAAGGCTCTGTCCTATATACTTCCTCCATCGGCAAATTAATCAGCTTGTATGGTTTCCACTACCCCCTCTATGTTGACGATACTCAGATCTATCTCTCCTCTCTTGATCTCAACCCAGAACATCTAACTCATGTCTCCTCCTGCCTGTCTGCTATCTCTACTATCTCCAAAACAGAAATGGTTCTCTTTCCTCCAACTAATGCCAGTAACATCCCAGGCCATGTGCCTTGGGGTTATCCTAGATTCTGCCCTGTCATTCACTCCTCACTTCCAGTCACTTGTTAAATCATGTCACTTCCACCTAAGGAACATATCTAAAATACAATCATTTATCAAGATGCTGCCAAAATTCTTATTCACTCTCTCGTCATATCACACCTAGACTATTGTAATTCTCTTTTAATTGGCCTTCCCCACCAGAGACGGTCACTTCTCCAGTCCATAATGAACACTCCCTCTAGGCTTAAACACCTCAGCGACCGCTCCTCCTCTGCCATGCCATTCTGCCAATCCCTGCACTGGCTTCCACTGCCCTTCAGAATTAAATTCAAATTAATGACCCTGACATTCAAAGCACTCCATAATATGGGCACTGGTAAGGGTGTGGAATCCCTCTGGGTAGAGATTTCGACTGGGCATAAGGTTACAAAGAAAATTTTCATTGGTGTATGCTATAAACCACCTTGTATAAGTGACGAGTAGGAAGACCAGCTACTTTTACAAATAGAAGCGGCTTCACAACTAAGTTATTATTATGGGTGACTTCAGTTATCCAGACATTGACTGGGGTAATGGGGTTGCCAAGAGTAAATATGCTAATTGACAACTTTTTATCCCAGCTAGTTCAAGAACCTACTAGGAATAACTCTATTTTGGATCTTGTAATAACTAATAATACTGAACTTATCTCTAACATTTGTGTGGGTGAGCATTTAGGGAACAGTGATCTTAACCTTTGAGATTCTGTTGCAGCGGCAACTCTATAAGGGAGTAACTAAAACATTGAATTTCAGGCATGCAAACTTTGACAGTACAAGGGCATCTCTGCAACATATTAAGTGGGAAATGCTTTTCAAGGGGTTAAACACTGAACAAAAATTGGAAGTCTTTAAAATGCTGCTTAATAAATATATATTCCGCTTGTAAGCAAGGAACATTGTTGCAAAGCAAAACCTTTTTGATTCAATAGAAGTGTTGGTGTTGAGGTGGGTAGAAAAGACGTACTTTTAAGGCTTTCAAGTTAGCTAGGACAACCGAATCATTTATAAGGTACAAGGAGACCAATAAATCATGCAAAAAAGCTATCACACAAGCAAAAATCGGTATGGAACTATTTGTAACTGGATAGAGAACTGGTTAAAAGATTGGTGTAAAAGAGTGGTGGTAAATGGAGCGTTTTCTAATTGGTAGTGGGGTACCGCAGGGCTCTGTACTGGGTCCCTTGCTTTTCAACTTGTTTATTAATTACCTGGATGTGGGCATTGAAAGTATGGTTTCTATTTCTGCAGATGATACTAAATTGTGCAGAACTATAGGTTCCATGCAGGATGCTACCACTTTGCAGAGTGATTTGTCTAAGTTGGGAAACTGGGCAGCAAACTGGAAAATTAGGTTCAATGTTGATAAATGCAAGGTTATGCACTTTGGCAAAAATAATATAAATGCAAATTATACACTAAATGGCAGTGTGTTGGGAGTTTCCTTAAGTGAGAAGGATCTTGGGGTTTTTATAGATAAAAAGGTGTCTAATTCTGGGCAGTGTCAATCTGTAGCTACTAAAGCAAATAGGGTTCTGTCCTGCATAAAAAAGGAATAAACTCAAGGGATGGAAACATAATTATACCTCTTTATAGATCCCTAGTAAGACCTCATCTGGAATATGCAGTGCAGTTTTGGACTCCTGTCTTAAGGAGGGATGTAAATGAGGTGGAGAGACATGCAACTAAACTGGTTAGAGGGATGGAAGACTTAAATTATGAGGGTAGACTGTCCAGGTTGGGGTTGTTTTCTCTGGAAAAAAGGCGCTTGCGAGGGGACATGATTACACTTTACAATTACATTAGAGGACAATATAGACAAAACTGCAGGGGATCTTTATACCCATAAAGAGAATCACTGCACCAGAGGCCACCCCTTCGGACTACAAGAAAAGGACTTTCATTTGAAGGAGCGTGAAGACAGTGAGGTTGTGGAATGCACTGCCGGGTGATGTTGTGATGGCTGATTCTGTTGATGCTTCCAAAAAGGGATTGGATGATTTTTTGGACAGACATAATATCAAAAGCTAGTTTGATACTAAACTCTACAGTTAGTATAGCTATGGGCATTTATGGTTTGTGTGAAAGAGTGGAGGGGTGTGTGTGTGTGTGTGTGTGTTAAACTTGATGGACTTTGTCTTTTTTCAACCCAATTTAACTATGTAACTATGTAACTAATTGGGGAGAGAGATCCACAACCAGTCCACTCTATAAACCCTTTTTTCAACTTAATTGGGATCTAAATGCAAAAAATTTAAGTCCGTTTTCTGGGTCTCCATGTAAGGCCTAACTACACATTTTATAGAATGGTGTTGACTGACAGAATGTATGCGTCGGATGTATTTGGATAGGTCAAAATATAATGGGTACAAAAATCTGATGTGTAATCAAAATCGCAACACTCCTGTCAGAAGGTAACATTGCATGTTGCATCTTCATCAAATGATATAAAATTTGATGGTGTCTGATCAAATGTTTTCTCATTGAAATACATTGAATGTCAGATGTAGATGCATTAACAAACCACACCAAATTAACTTTATCTGATCTGACTTTGTTTCAGCCCCATTAGGTGATCGTGTCACCATGCGCTTCTTTCTTGTTCTACTGCACACGAGCAGGCATAAATGTGTTCGTTCCGGAGAAAGCAGTGGCCTAACTACCAGGGGTGCAAAGGGTGCAGTTGCACCAGGGCCCCCCCCCCTGGGGCCGATCAGAGCCACGTTAATGGTTATGGAAGGCGGTTATCTAGGGGGAGATTTTACAGCACACATGCCATCAATACTCCAGCATGTGATTTATAGAGGTAAGGGCCCGAAAGGGGGGCCCGAAAGGGGGGCCCATATGCCCATCATGTACCAGGGCCCAACAGGGAGTAGTTACGCAACTGGGAGAAAGTGTGGACTTCAGAGAATGATCTCACACTCTGGATAGGAACAATGTGTGCATGCACTGAACAGAAATACTGGCTATTGTGAATGCATTAGAGTCAAGGACTTGAGCACAGCATGGTGACTTATGGGTATTGGAAAAATCATGAGCTATTGGAAAAACAACACCTAAGGATCTTTTAAACAGGGTCACACTTCTCCAAAAATTAATACACTGACAGCCTATACTAAGGTAAGCCTTTGACTGTACTTCCTATTATATTTAGCCTTTTCTTGACCTTAACCCCTCCCCTTGTAAAAGTGTCTTGTTAGGGGGTAGAGCAGGTATTGAGGGCGATTGTGACTAAAAAATGTTGCATGCAAATGTCGTGAAGTGTAAAAGTTGTATCCATATATGTTTTGTTGAATTTAAATAATGGAAATAGGTGTAATGTGACGTAGGTGTAATCTTAGAGCAAAGGTTATGTAAGTTTAAAGGGCAACTAAAGTCTAAAATAGAATAATGTTAGAAATGCAGTAGTTTTTATACTAAATATAAACATGAACTTACTTTACAAGAAGCCTAAAAAGACAAATTATTTGTGATTTCAAAGTTGGTGCAGAGGGCTGTCATCTTGTAACTTTGTTAAATATCTTTGCAACACAAAGACTACGTGCATGCTCAGTGTGGTCTGGGCTTCAGTTGGGAGATTAAGTTTAGGGATTTTCATAAATTATCTAAATATAAAAGTCACATAATATCTGCCATAGAAGCCAATACAGCAAGACTGATTAATAATCAGAATATTCAAACTGCACTGGGTCTGTGGATACAAATCTCTACACAGTCGCCGGCTGCTCAACAGGGAATCAAACAAAGCTGCTCGAGTTCTGGGAAGTAAGGTGGGGGAGCTCCCCCCTGCCATTTGAAAGTATGATCATTTCCCTGCAGAGCAGTTAGGGACCCACTGAAAATTCCTATCCAGAGCAGTAAATGAAGGGGGGATTTAACTGCATATGGTCAGGTTTATTATAAAAACAGTAGACATTTTTTAATAAACATATATTGGAGATAGATTTCTTTTTCATCAAAGAAAGTAAAAACGGGATCTTATTTTTTTGCCTTCACATCCACTTTAATTGTTGTTAAAGCTGTATATAGTGCAAAAGGGCGGGGGTTCTTCTTCCTGACATTGATTGGACAGCTACAGGTAGAGAGAGGGTCTCCTAATGAGAAGTAATAGGTACTCCAGTTAAACAGGTCAGCTAGTATAGGTAGTCCTGACCCCAACAAGGAGGTAGCGGCCTAGAGGCCATGGCTAAACCAGAGATGGGGCAGAAGTGATAGTTGTAGGGCAAGGGGGTACATCCTGAAGCAGGGATAAGGAAATTCCTATTTGGCGTAGGGCAGAGGAGCATATAACCAGAGCCAGGTCAGACCAGCCAGGTGTATGCCTGTGTTGATGCTTGCGTGCATACATGTGCATGAAAGAAGATGAGTAGATCGAGGAGCGGACTGGGGGAGGCAAAAGAGCAGGTACGTACCTGGCGCCCCCTCAATTTTGCACCCTAGACACGTGCCTACTCTGCCTACCCCTAGTTCCGGCCCTTTATATAACATATGCTGGACTGCTAGTACCTGGGGGGTGGAACTTTGGAAATTCCTATTCGGAGTGTGTAGGGCGTATGTTGGACTGCTTGTACCAGGAGGTGATGTAAGGTCATGGAAAGGGATTGTGTGTCTATGGCAACTGGGGTTGTGATCTCATTATTGGAATGTCTTACATGTCTGAGTGAGTCTGCCTGAACAGTGAATATGCATTAAAACTGTGTGACAACGTGGATGTAAGCCTGCCAGTATATGGCACAGAACTGTGTGATACATCTGAATGTGAGTACCAAGCTGCAGAAGAATAAATACATTTTGGTTCCTGTTAATGGGTGTCAATTAACCCACTGGTATTGGGTATATACAGGCTGATATCCACAAGTGCTAGCCTCTGACCTAAAACACTTCCACGATTGGCTGTGACTATTAATTCAACACAATCTTGCTACCAACACACTTAATAAGAGAGTGAGGGTGAGAGCTGCAAAGGTAAAATGTCTACTGACTCCTCCTGTTCTATCCCTTTCACTCTTTTACTACTTCCTCCAACCAGTCACCTGCTACACTACATTTCTGACTCCCTTCCTTAACCTTTAGTTTGAAAAAAAGAAAATCAGAAATCTTTGGATGGCCGATGGTTGGACTACAGTGAAACCATCAGCGCTGATCCAAGTTCTGGCAGAGAAGCAGCAAGCATAATTGTTTCTCACAGAGGTTAGCCTCATTGAGAAACAAACACATAATACAACCCTGCACACGGCTTCCCTGCCATTCAAAAATCAGAGCAGTAGTAGTCCAGCATGTGGTCATCAAAATATTTCTCTATGCAGGTTCCAGAGCAGGTAAGACAAAAGAGATTGAACTGAAGATATTTTTTAAAGAAAACAGTACAAATTTTTTCAAAGTATCAAAGTACAGTATATTGAATATTGGCTTTGTTTAAGTAGAGACCAAGAAATGGACTTTATTTTTTTCCTTTAGATCCCACTTTCAAATATAAATTCTTTCTCCTAATCGGAATGGATGTGTGTGTTTTCTCAAATCTATCATGTAGACATGATAGTCAATAGTTGTTACAATGTCCTACACATGAGCCCATTGTAAAATAATGTTCCATATGTTAGAAAATGTATGGGGATACCGGTTACCACAAAAAAAGTATTACTTTTGCAGCCTATCACCCTTAAAAAAGGAAACGTTGACAGCCTTTTTTGGACTATTTTTCTACTCAGAATATGAAGTAAGTAGATTGAGGAAGTTCTATTCACTCC
The DNA here is from genome assembly GCA_024363595.1 of Xenopus borealis. Classification (NCBI taxonomy): domain Eukaryota; kingdom Metazoa; phylum Chordata; class Amphibia; order Anura; family Pipidae; genus Xenopus; species Xenopus borealis. Next base: position 55,879,724 of record CM044443.1, on the reverse strand, counting down.
ATTGCACTTCACCTGGTCTGAGCTGGCAAAGGCAAGTCTGGCGAAAGAGGTAACGTTCAGTAAAATATGCATTTCAGTGAATTTGCAGACTAACGTACATAACAACAGAGTGCAAATCAGCAATATCTTTTTAACTAGTGAAGTGACGCCTGCCTGCGCCCTTTAGTAAATCGGCAAAGTCCCTGCGGACAGGTAACACTGGCGAATCGTAGCCAAAGTTAGTCACTTCGTCCTTTAGTAAATCTGCCCCAAGTCAGCCTATCCTCATAACTAAGCCTTTCATTCCCTGCTCTTTTGGGCAGGACCCTCTTCACATGTTACTGGTTGCTATGTATGTTAATTCTGTATATTCTTTGTATAAACCCATTTAATGTACAGTGCTGCAGAATATTTTGGTGCTCTAAAAATACATGTTAATAATATTAATATTTTTTAAGGAGTAGAGACTAAAACAATTAACAGATCTAGCGTGTCTTGCTGCAGAGCTCAACCAGTTTGCTGTCCTCTTGTGATCGCTGCTATCGCGAGATTACGGACCCTTCTGTACCGGCTTGTACTCAAAATCATCCACCTCGCTTGTCAGCGCAGATCCATACTGGAGAGACTTGATAGTATCAAAATTAGGTTTTTATTGAAACACACATATACTGGTTACAGCAGTGGAGTGCAAAGTACTAACGCATTTCATGACTATACCCCCTCTCTTCCTCAGAGGCAACCTTTGCCTTTAAAGCTAAGTATTCCCTTTTATGAGACTGGGTATTCTCCTTTAATCAGTAATGATAATCACCTGTGCCAACACTTTATAATATGTTCACATGTGAAGTAGTGTAACTCTGAAGAAGTGACGGGGAATAGTAACAAAACGCTTTAGTTCTTTGCACTCCACTGCTGTAACCAGTATATGTGTGTTTCAATAAAAGCCTAATTTTGATACTATCAAGTCTCTCCAGTATGGATCTGCGCTTACAAGCGAGGTGGATGATTTAGAGACTAAAACAACACTGCATATTCTACATGAGCCATACAAGTGCTATGTAAAGACAGATAATTACCCTTTTCCTCCCTAAATCTATACCCCTTTCAATACATCCCAATACTTTGCTGGCGCTTTCTGACGATGACAAGCATTGCTTGATATAGCTAATTCTATCACAGCGCTACGCAACAAGTTGGCGCTATAGAAATACATGTTAATAATAATAATTATCCACAAGCACCCATAAGGTCATAAAGGATTGGCTAAAGTAGTCCCATTAGGGTATAAGTGGATTTGTATCCCAAATGTATAACATTACACATTGCACATTGTACATAAATACAGTACATGGAGACAAATAAAAGTTCCAAACTATCCAGAAAGCTCTGAATTATTGGATGACTCCTATAGACTCAGTTTTAATAAAACAATTCACAAAACACTTCCCTTCTTCACTTTAATAATGAAACAGTACCTTACACTTGATCCCAACTAAGATATAATTCCTCCTTATTAAAGACAAAACAATCCTATTGTGTTTAATTTTTGTTTAAATGTTTTTTTAGTTGACTAATCATAGAGATCCAAAATACAGAAAACCCCTTATTTGTAAACCACAGGTACTCTGGATAACAGGTCCCATACCTGTACCCTTTTTTTAGTGGGACTGAAATAATATAAATTAAGGGTTTATTTGTATGTAAAGCCAGAATTAAATCCAATTAAAGCCTTAAAATGATGAAGACTAGAATTAAGGTCTTTTTGGTAATATTATATAGAGATGGATTTCTCCTAGTAAAAGGTACATGGAAACTACACCTTAAACCTTTATCATGAAAAATATAATTTTTAGTATAATCCTTATAACTAAAAATAACTGCCATTTTATATATTACAGTCCACCCTTTGACTAGCACGAGGCACTGTTCTTACACATAAAACGAGGGGTGGAATGCATTATAAATTACACAAGTCAATTAACTGATAAAGCAGTATCTTCTCACACTTCTTCCTGTTTCAGTTAGAACTTGGTTTATTTCCTGTGAGGTCATCAGTGAGTCAGCACACAGAACATCACAAAATTGTCTTGAGGTTCAAGGGAAATATTTAGTGACACTGCTTATGCCCAGGGCCGCCATTAGAAATCATGGGGCCCCGCCTGCCCTGGCACCCAAGCCCCACCCCTGATCCCATCCACTCCACATCAAAGTTAAAAGACCACACAGACATCAGCACTAAAAAAGTAACCCCCACACATATTGATGGTCAGTGCACCCTTATAAGTTAAAAAAAAAAACATTGGCGCCAGGTCCCTGCATAAAAGTTTTTTTTTAAACATTTGCTCCAGGGTCCCCCTTACAAGTTAAAAAAAATTTGGGGCCCCAAAAAATATTTTTTGAAAAAACATTGGCGACAGGGCCCTCCTTACAAGGGGCTCCCCTGCAAGTAAAAAACAAAATTGATGGCCTGGGGCCCCCCTACAAGTTATAAAAACCATTGGTGATCAGGGCCCCCCCTAGAAGAAAAAAAAATTGGCCAGGCCCCCCAAATTTTAAAAAAATTTGCTTGCGAGGGTTTTGTGTGTAACTGGGGGACCCGGCCATGCGTTCACTTACTTGATTAGCCGGCCCCCCCTGCTTTCATCGTGCTGCCAGCTGTGCATGGAAGCTTTTCTCCTGCTTGTGGTCCTTTAAGAATAAGTCCCGGTAAAGCTGTACAGGGATTGGATAAGGGGATCAAATCCCAATGCAGATTTACAGTGACTGATTCTTGAAGGACCAATGAGGGTAGAGATAGTCCTAATAGGAGAAAGGCTCCGTGCTGTGGGAAACCTGGATTTAAAAGCACTCCTGATACCAATACACATGGAAAAATGGATCAGCACCACTGGCAACGGAGAAAGACAAACAACAGAATAAAAAGCAAAATATAGTGTAGTATTTCTGAAAATATTTTTTCTTCTTAGATTATACACCAAGTACTGGAGCAGAGTTTATGAATATTTTGGAAAGACAAAAAAAATGTGAATGGAAGATTGTATATATTTATTAGTCATTTTAATAAAATGAATTTCACTATATAACCTCTGCAGTGGCGTAACTACTCCCTGGTGGGCCCTGGTACACGATAGGCACCTGGGCCCACCTGTCTGGCCCTTACCTCTATAAATCCTATGCTGGAGTGTTGATAGCATGTGTGCTGTAAAATCTACCCCTAGATAACCACCTGTCATAACCATTATCGTGGCTCCGATGGGCCCCAAGGGGGTGGGGGCCCTGGTGCAATTGCACCATCTGCACCCCTGGTAGTTACGCCACTGAACCTCTGTTTTGTATGGGAATACCTACGGAGAGACAGAGGAAGAGAACAGCACAGTACAGATACAAGGGCGTTTCCCCTTGTAGCATTGGAGCAAGTGGAGGAGGGGCCACATTACTAGTGCAGCGAGTACAATATTGCTCGCTGTACTAGTAATGTGGCCCCTCCTCCACTTGCTCCATTAAAAAAATGGAAATCCGGCTTTTAAAGTTACCAGAGGCGGCTTTTTGTCACCCTGGTAACTGGCAACTCTGTGCCGCCTCATGGCCGGAGCGGCCCTCTACAATCTAGATTTAAACTACTTTCTTGTAAGCAGGCATATCACTTAATCAAGCATTTGTGAAATAAACACGCCTGTTAAGAGGACTTAAAGGTCACCTGGCAAAGGGGGAACATATTTGAGATCCGCCTGAAAGATTTATTTTGAAGTTTAAAGGGGAAGTAATCAAATACAGCACATTTCTCTATTCCAGCACTTGGTGAAAAATCTAAGAAGAAAAAATATTTTCAGAAATACAACACTATGGGGCTTATTCACTAAGATGCGCAAATTCGCTAGAGTTGGCTTCGCTAGCATTCGCCACACTTCGCCAGGCGAATTTTCGCCAGCACTACGCAAATTCACTAAAGTGCGAATTTACGCCTAGGTCGGCGAACGGTAGCGTAGTTGCGCTAGTGTTGCTTCGCTAGGCAGATCGCTGTTACGCTAGCAAAGCCTAATTTGCATACGGCGGGAACTTTAACTTATAATAGAAGTATATGTTACAGCCACTACATTCCACTACACAAGCCCAGGAAACCTTTAATAAATTAAAAACATGTGCCCCCTGTATAGTTGTGTTGCCATATGTTAGGAAATGTAGGGGGGAAGAAGGGTAACCCCCCCAAAAAATTATCAATCTTTTTCAGACTATCACCCTCCTATGCTAAAATACGCTGGCGTTTTTTTGGGACTTATTAAATTTTTTTTCAGCCTCCTATCTATTGTATTGAACTTCGCCTGGTCTGACCAGGCAAAGTAATGTCTAGCGTAAGTGCTAACATAGAGGAAAATGCTCATCTTGGTGAATTTGCGAATTTACGATCATTGGTCAATGTGCAACTTCGCCTGGCGTAAGGGTGCGAAGTTGCGCAAGTTTATCTACTTCGCCAGAGTCCGTGTTAGTGAATTTGCGAAGTTGCGAAATTACGTCATGCTGGCGAATTAGCGCTAGCGTTAGACGCTTCGCGCTTTAGTGAATCTGCCCCTATATGTTGCTTTTTATTCTGTTGTTTGTCTTTCTCCGTTGCCAGTGGCACTGATCCATTTTTCCATATACAAAGCAACACTAGAGTTGAGAGACTGAAGCAGGATCGGCAGGAGTAAATTGAACTAAGAGAACTAATTTTTTACTTTCAATATGTATCTTTTTTCTATGCCAATGCACATGCCAGTTGATCTGCTTCCTTTAATTGATTTGGCTTGTAGCTTAAGTAGTCCAACAAATATATTCCCTACACTTACAGTGTCATGCAAACTTTCCTTTAACTTATTCCACAGTGAAGTGATGCATTCTGGGAATTGAAGTCCCTCTTTTTTCTGTAGTAGGTGGTGCACTGATTCTGTGGAAGCAATGGACCAAGTCACAGAATCCATCACTTCACAATGGATCAAGGTAAAGGAGAAGTTGAATCACTGTGACCCGAAGAGGGGAACTAGTCCTTAAAGTAGTCAGACTATCATGTTTTTATTTCAATTTATAGAATCAGGGATGCCTGTGTCAAATAAAAAAATAAAATGTGCATACTAATAAGTTTACTGCTATTATTTACATGAGTTAAAAATACTAGTAAGAAATAATTACCATAATGGATCCTTTATACACAGTATATCTTTTGTGGTTTATCACAATATTCATATATATATAGCTGCTGTAAGCAGGCAGCGTTGCCTTGTTTATGCACTTTGCTATAATATTATATAACATATATATATATATATATATATAGTGTTAATGCACTTTATGAAGTCGTGTATGTACATATTTTATTGTGATTGCATAATGTTGGTGATGTGATAGTGGCAGACAAATGATTTTGGGCAGTAAGTCTGTACAGCATTTTATATATGGCCCTCAAGCCTGGAATTGCTTATATAAACTTGTAACCAGATGAGTGTGAAAGGAACTCCTTTTAAAGTACTGTACATTACATACATGTTTCCTTTGTTTAGGCAGTTAGCTATACAAATATGCTGAAATTAATATTTCAAGAAATGAAAAGAATAAGACAAAAAAATAGAATCAAAGAATAAATCATAAAATATACATTGGTATATTCATGATATAGGACCAAGCCTATACCACTACTTTAAAACTTTTACAGTAAAGTAAATGGGTACCCACTTGTGCAAAAATACGATCTCCACATTCACATCATCTCGGTCCTTGTGCAGGAAGTCTTTCAAGAAGTTGGACACGCTTTCTAGTGTGATGTGACCACAGACCACAATATGCCTAGAATACAAAGGAAGGTATGAAGAGGATATTGGAAGGACTAGCAAAAATGAGGGAGGCCCGGACAGCATCTATCAATGAATGGAAATCCTTTTTTAGAAGATGTGCCGTTCAAAATATTTCCTTCTCCTATATGGACAAACAATCTGCAACACAATACAATATCAATCACCAGGAGTATTGAGTGCACTCTTAAACGGTTAAGCACCTGATAAGAAAATAGATTTCAATTTGCCATAGTTTTAACTTGGTCAAGAAATCAAAGAAAGAAGCATCTGGTTTGATAGTTGCCATTAGTAGCAACTTCATGTAGAGACATAACAGATAATTAGTGTGTAGCCCTGGTCTCCATGCACCCTTTGACAAACAAGATATAAAGTATAATTTATTTTGTATATTCTGACAGAATATCAGTACTTTCCTATAATATATTACAATACAATGTACATTATGCAAGTCAAAGGGCTAGAGGCTAGAGGTAAAATGTTTTTAAATGGTTAAAATTTCTGAGGTCACATAATTTAACAAAGTGTAAGATACAATATATAATAAACAAGAGCCATGAATATCCTGTAAATTATATGCTTGTAAACGGTGCTTAGTGATGTCATTGGTTACAATAGCATTATATTTTACAATAGGGGGTACTTTATTCACTATATAATCAAAGTACTCCACATTTACGTTGTAAGAAATTTGCAAAGGAAATAAAACAATGCTTTTATGTTAACGGACATGTCAACCCCCCACAAAAAAATATGTCAACAGCTTCTAGACAGTCTTTAAAGGAGTGGTTAACTTTTAGGGGCACATTTACTAAAACTTTAATTAATCATGACAAAATCAAAAATTGTACAATTGTGCTACGAAAACTCAAATTTTTCCGATTATCAAAAGAATACCCAGATTTTTTATATTATCCAGTGCAGATCACAACATCAAGTATAATATCAAAATAACTTCAGGGCCATCTGACTTCTGCACGACCTTCATAGGTTTGAGATGGCTTATTTTCGCATTCTGATTTTTGTTTTTGTTTTATTACTAACCACTACAGTGCTCAATGCAAGCAGGACTTTTTATCAAAGTAAAGGCCATACACGCAGAGATCTGCTCATTTGGCAATGTCTCCAAATGAGCGGATCTCTAACCGATATGCTCACCTTGAGGTGGGCGATATCGGGATGATCCGATCATTGGGCCGATTGAGGCCATACGGGCGGTCGGATCGCGGGACCACATCAACAAACATATGTGGCCGCGATACTACGGGATTTTTAGTTCCGCCCAATCGACATCTGGCCTACTTTCGGCCAGATATCAATCGGTGAAGCCCTTGGTCTGTCGGCAGCTTTTATCGGCCCCTGATGGCCACCTTAAGTTCTGTCTGTGTAAGCTTGCATTCTTTAATGCATAAACTTTACTGGCACATGTGCTGTTTGCAGATGTAAATGTCACTGATAATGTGGGAAAATGTGGGTGAAAGCTGCTATTTGTTTTAGGAGAATGTGATGGTGCTGGAAAACAGAGGGGATATCTGCACTACAAATGTTCAGGTGGGGGAGATGTGCCAAACGTATATGCATGTTAGGAAAATGTAGGGTTTACATGTTCTTTAACATTTAGAATATTATAGAATGTCAACTTTTCAACTGGTCTTAATTTTTTAACAGTTTTGTTTTATTTTTGCACTTTGTCTTCTGCATCTTTACAGCTTTCAAAAAGGGGTCTTTGCAACCAAAAATGCTGTTGTACCGTGAGTTTCCACTATCACTGTTATTTATTCAGACCTTCTCTTATTCATTCAGTCCTTCATTCAAACCACTTTTTGGTTGCTATGGAAAATTAAACCCTATCAACCAGAGCTGGAATTCCAAACTCTGAATTGTCTCAGAATATTGCCATCTACATCATACTAAACGTTAATAAAAAGTGAAACTATTCCTTTAAAACAAGTTTTCTACTGAAATAGAACTATAATAGATTTATTAATTTCTTTTAATTAGGCAGGAAAGCATGATGATATAATTAATTGTCTGCACAGACAATTCCATTTCTGCAAGTGTGCATTTATTCAGAGATTGAATATCCACCACTTTAAAGGGGCTAAACCTCCACTGAGCAAGTGCTTCACATTAGAGTATAACTCAAAAATTCTCAACAGTATTGAGTAAAAAGCTATTTTTATTCACCACCATGCCTGATAGTTAAAACATATTTAAAATCAATTGTAGTAGCCTGGGAGACGGGATCCCGTTCCTTTTAATACTTGGCTGCACTACCCGATCCACAAGTCGGGGGATCGGCCAGTATATAATATATAAAATTATACAAACAGTCAAATGACCTTTTTATCTTATGTTATGAGACAGATTTATCAATATGATCTGAAACTATCCCATGCATCTATTTGCATATTCAAAATAATCATATCTAGCATTGTGTACCCAGCAACTTTTGGGGGAATATCACAAATTATTATCTTCTGTATGCATATACTAGCAACATCATAAATCTTGTTTTATATCCAGAAAAGAACTCCACACGTCACAAAATCCCCAAAACATCCTAAGCAGTTTCCCGTCGCGTCGTTTTCGGCGCGCGTCGCGTCGTTTTCGGCGCGTCACGTCAAAAACGACGCGCGACTCGTTTTTGTTGCCGAATTTTTCGGCGGCAAATTTTCGCTGCCGTTTCGCGAATTTATTCGCCAGCGGCGAATCGCGGGAATTGTAAAAGCAGTAATCTCAAAGGTATCCCATACTCACGATATCTTATCCATGCGGCATGCGGTGAAAAATGTCGGCATGCATATACAGACCATGTTCCAAGATGTACAACCTGCTGTACCACTGGGTGGATTAGTGTGTGATCCCCATTGTTGCCAGTCCTGATGTCACTTTGTACATCTGTCTCTGGAGAGGGGCCCCGTCTCCCAAGCACTGCCGTAAAACCTCGACGACCGTTTCGCCGCCAACCGCGGCTTTGTCAAGAGACAAAGCCGCGGTTGGTGGTGAAACGGTCGTCAAATGAATACTTAACCATTAGATAGTATATATCATATTTAGTGGCCGATTAAAGGATCCTACCCAACTGGAATATGAATATCAGTAAATATTGCCCTTTACATATTTTCCCTTGAGTCACCATCAGTTAATTGGCTCATGCTACCTAACATGTATGGCTTGCTTGATTTGTTTGTATATGCCGTGAATCGTAGGATCCCAACCCTTAGAACTTAAAAACGGCAATTTTCTATTTAGGATTACACAATGGCTCATACTACTAAAAAGTATATTTCATGAAAGTGGTTTAGTTAGATGGAGCAGGGTTTTACATATGAGCTATTATCTGTGATATATATTTTTTAAAGACCTACATTGTTTAGGGATATAGTTTTTCCTTTCAGATAAAGTTTACAATCCGTCTATAATGCCTGCTAGAGAATGCCTGCTAGAGAATGCCTGCTAGAGAATGCCTGCTAGAGAATGCCTGCTAGAGAATGCCTGCTGAAATCTCTGTTGGTATAAAGGGGGTCAGATCAATGTCCAAAACGGCTGGGTGGAAGGGGCATGGCCTACGGTAACAGTAGCTCCTGCTCCGGTGCCAGTCAAATGCCAAAGAAAGGGGACCCAGAGAACCACAAGTCGAGCAAACAAGCATCGGAAGTCTTGCTGGAGATGACAAAACGTAAAGGGCAGCTGCTGCAACTCACAGCTTTTATGGATCCCAACCAAAACTGCAGCTCCGGGGAAAGCCATAAAAACCTAAAACTTCTCCTTTTGCAACTAAGGGAAGACATAAAAGCAGACACTAAAAACTCCCTAAAAGATTTAAGAGAGGAGCTGCATGCAATCGCAGACCGCACTGATCGCCTAGAAACAAAAATAGGGGAGGTAGTCTCGGTCCATAATACAACGGCAGACAAGGTTAACTCCCAAGCAACCTGTTATCCCCAGCCACCCCGCACCCCTCCCGCCTCCCCCACTTAGGTGGGAACTGCGGGAAACAGGGGAAAGACCTAAATGTAAGGTTTTGTTGTATATTTGTTGTAATTTTTTCCCTTCTACAATTTTTCTCACTCTTCTCTTCCTACCCCTACTACCCCACCCACTCAAATATGTTTATCAAAGATTGTAATGTAAGGTTATAGTTTAATACCCTCCATGGGGTCCAGTCAGATGTACAGTACGCAACATCAGTAAATATGGTATTTAAATGTATGTCAATAAATGCTAAGGGAGCTTTAGCGGAATGTAAACAACATAAGCTGATCTTGTGTGGAACTCATTTTCATACAAAGGACAAAGTGCAATGAATGAATAGGCATTATAAAATGGTAGCAGCTGGCACTTCAAAAACACAAAAAGGGGAGTAGCAATAATTGCAAAACAAAATTTCAATATTACAAGCATGGAACATCTGGCTGACCCAAAAGGCAGTTGCTTGATTGTTTTATGTGAAATCAATCAGAAACAATATATATTGGTGAATTTATACACCCCGAATACTAACCAGGTTAGATTTCTCAGACAAGTACTAGAACAATTAACACCTCTTCAAAAAGGTGTTGTCATCATAGGGGGAGACTTTTTAGACCCGAAAATAGACAGAACCCCACGGGCCTCATCCTTATCCAAACCATATAGTAAAACAGTAATTAACAATTTACAAAATTGCTTGCACAGTATAATTTATATGATGTGTGGAGAGTTCTCAACCCTCCAATTTAAGATTTCACATATTATTCCACATACCACAAATCATACACTAGAATTTACCTTTTTCTAACATACCAACAAACACTACACTCAATTAATCAAAGTGCGATTACAACCACCACTTGGACAGATCATTCAGCACTCACACTTGCATTACAAGAAACACATCAATTCTCAACGCTCCCCCCATGGCGACTCAACAATTCTCTCCTCCATAATCCTGCCATTGTAGACCAGATTACCTCAAGACCCTGCTAAAAAAACTGGCTCATGTGGATAGTGACATCTTCTTCCTCAAAACCTGCAAAAAGGAAAATCTCATTCCCAAAGGACTTGTAAATGACTTTGACGCCTCACACACAGTTTGATATTCCTTTTTGTTGGACATTTGATCTATGAGCTAAAGGTTGTATATATACCAGAGAACACAACAGCTTCATTGAAATCAGCTTGAAAAAGGAACTAAAATGTTCTGAAAGCTTGCTATGATTATATTAGTTAGCCAATAAAGGTATCACCTTTATACTATTTTGTTGTTTTTTATTTCAAAAGGGTTGGCCAATAACTCAGAAATTGAGAAATTCTTCTCAATTAATGATAAACTAAACACATCAGAGACTACTCTTTAGTGCGCACTTAAGGCAGTTATAAGAGGCCATTTCACTAATATAAGCTTCCCATGAAGAAAAATTAGCAAGAACAAAAAAGAAACAGCTATTACTACAAATTAATACATTAGAGAAGGAAAACCGTTTTACACCCTTACCCACCATTCCCAAACAATCGAACAAGCTCAAAGAAGAAATACATTTACTAATTCTACAAAGATGCCATAACCAATTGAGTAAACTAAAAAGTATAACCTGCACAACATATAGACAAAATAAATACACACACAGGGGAACAGAAAATAAACCCACAAGATAACGCTAACACATTTGCCGAATTTTGCATTAATATAATTTAAAGGATGACCTGTCGACTTGCATTTCTCCTCCAGAGGTAATACAATCTTTTCTTGAGAGGATAGAATTGCCAAAGCAGAATTCCAATTTAATGGCCCCAATAAAAGAATAAGAAGTCCAAGCCACAATTAGATTCTTATTCCTCAACAAAGCCCCTGGTCCCGATGGCTATACAAATAAATATTACAAAACCTTTTTGTACCAAGATCACTCCATATTTGACCAAAGTTGTAAATTATGCAGCAGTAACTGGGACAATCCTAAAAGAAATGTTACTATCATACATAACAACAGTCCCAAAACCTGGAAAAGATAGAATTAAACACTCCAATTACCACCCCATATCTCTCCTCAATGGAGACCTAAAAATCTATGCAACTATATTAGCTAAACGAGTTCAGCCTCTCCTACAACGACCAAACAGGATTTGTGAAAGGTCGCCAAATATATGACAACACAAGGAGACTCACTACTCTCACCCATATACTAAAACTCTGCAATAGTGTTAGCGCTTGATGCAGAGAAAGTTTTTGACAGAGTAAATTGGTCCTATCTAAAAATGACATTGGAAAAATTTGCTATCTCCGCTTTTTTCATAACAGCGATACTAGCCCTCTACTCAAACCCAATGGCCCAAGTAAATGTAAATGGCTTCCTATCTCAACCATTGGGATGACAGGAGAGACAGGGATGCCCCATGCCACCTCTAATCTAAATCCTTAGCATAGAACCACTAGCCCAGATAATGAGGCAATCCAGGTTAATAAAAGGTTTAGAGGTAGGACACCAGGATCATAAAGTACTGTTATTTGCAGATGATGTATTGTAGCCATTAATTTTACAGATCCAATAAGCATTACAAAACCTGTTTGATATTCTAAGAGAATTTGGAGAAATGTCGCACTATAAGCTTGATACCTCAAAGACCAAAGCTCTACCAGTGAACATGCCTCCCACAGATTTACAAAGTCGAAAACAGACATATAATCTGGACTGGAAAGAATCAATATTCAATATTTGTTTGTCCACATATCAGCAGACCCTATGCTTCTGTTTAAGCACAATTACAATAATAAAGTAGAGATAACTGGGAATATTTGTTCAAGCAAACACCAAGGTACTACTCTACAGGTGCTACATGACTCTGAATAGTATTCATGCAGCATTCATAAATGTGCCTGAACATTGCTGGATTCATATTTGGTGGTCATGTCCGCTAGCACAGAACTTCTGGTTGCAAGCACAATCATTGGTGTATATTTATCAAAGAGTGAAGTTAAGAGTGAAGTTCCGCCACTAGAGGGAAATTCTGCAGCTCTCTATACATTTCTATGGGATTTTTTAAGGTGTATTTATCAAAAGGCGAAACTTCACTTCACCCATTGATAAATACACCTTTCAAAATCCCATAGAAATTAATTGAGAGCTGCGGAATTTCCCTCTAGTGGCGGAACTTCACTCTTTGATGAATTTACCCTATTGAATCCCTCACAAACCTAAAGATTCATTTAAACCCAGAATTGGTTTTGCTAGGCCAGCTAACCATACAGCTAACAAAATCTTAAGCAAACTATTTTCCAAGTATTATTCACTTGCAGATCCCTACAAGCAAGGAACTGGAGGAATTCAACCCTGCCAAATAAAAAAGAAATCTTGGAAGAGACACTCCGGATACAACTATATGAGAACATTTTCAAAAAATTGATATGAAAGATGCTCAACAAAAAAAGGAAAGACAAAATTAGACTGATCACCGGAATCACAAACAGTCCAGCTCAAATCCCCCTTCCCCATTCTATTCCCCATGTTCTTCCTCCCGTTCTACTTTCCTAATGCTCTATATGATAACTTGTAAAATTAAAAAATTATAAATTAAAAAAAAAAAGGGTTGGGTGGACACTAGTTAACCCTTTACATGCCACAGATGGTAGATTCTAAGATCTGTAGCACTTCCTGGTTGGGGAGCAGAGGAGCGGCTTTTCAAACCACTCTCTCTGTCCCCGCTCGCTTCCCAGCCCTCAGCAGCACTTACTACAGAGAGTTAATAAACACCTAAGACTGCTTTTGCGAAACCCACTTCCCTGGGTGTAACCACATTGAGCCTGTAATAGTTTGAGAAGGTGTTGAAGCCTGACCAGGATGCTGTCCTACACATTTGGTCCACAAAGACTCTACTTTCTGCCCATGAAGCTGACACTGCCAAATGTGCACATAATCCCAGAGGAACTGTCTTTTGTTGTGATGTATATGCAATCATAATTTCCTGTTTTATCCACCTGGATATTGACATTGTTGATGCTGCGTTGCCTGTCCCGATACCTGTATGTGCTATAAATATGCCATTAGAGATTCTAAATTGTAAGGCTCTCTTCATGCCTATTCTTAGGGGCAGATTTTCTAAGGACCGAATATTCGAAGTGAAAAAACTTAAAAATTTAACCCTTGAAGTATTTTTCAAGGGCTTTTTCGATCGAACAGGTCCATTTTTGATTGAATAAAAAAATTGTTCGAATCGTTCCATACGAAAGATTCTCAGCATAATCCTTTGAATTCTTGGAACTTAGAAAAATTTACAGGACAGGTTCTATAAGGTCCCCCATAGGCTAAAATGGCAATTCAGTAGCTTTAATCTGGTGAATAGCCAAAGGATTTTTAAAGGGTAAGTACTTTGAAATTCAAATTTTTTCAATTCGAATATTGGGCTATTCGATAGTCGAAGTAGCCCAAAATTACTACGGAAATCGAATTTTAAAAATTCTAATTTTATTCAAATTTTCACTTCGACCATTAGTAAATGTGCCCCATATGGTTTGGATAGAAATTAGGCAATATAACTTCAAAATTGACATGAAAAATCGATGACACTTTATGCCTGAACGAGGGATCTGCTCTAAGAATAATTCTGTCTGGAAGAATTTGTAAGTAAAGTTTCTTGCAGGACAAGGCCTGTATTTCACAACCTTTCTTGCTGAGCAAATGTCTGACCATATCCTAATCCCATACTGGGATTATTGGTTTGCTTTTTAACTAAATATTTTGTATTGCCTTTACCAACCTTCTCACTAATTGTTGGTCCACTAAGACTGAATTTCTGAAATCTTGTAGCGCAGATATATGTACTTTAATCGTGTTCGGGGCTAGATTCTTGAAGTCTACAATCATGGGAATGGAAGCTAACTCTGAAGACAATTGTCTTTTTAATGCACCAATTTAAGTCCAGACTCTCTGATAAATATTATTAGTCACTAATTTTCTACTACATAGCAGAGTATTGATTACCACTGGGTAAATACCCTGTACAGTTAGTGCATCCCTTTCAGTCTCTACGCAGTAAACTGTAATGGATTCAGATCTGGATATGTGTAAGGAATCCCGTACCTGGTGGTCTACCTGGATGCCTCCTGCCCCCAAGGCGGGGACGCCCGCCGCGAGCTGCTGCAACTCCATCACGTAGCTTCTCTCCTGCCGGTCTGGGTTCCTAGTGCACACGCGCGTGTGTGTACTTCCGGTTTCATATGGGTGCACGTCATCACGCCAGCGCGCAAACTGCACAAATTCAAAGGTTTAAAAGGCCAGCTCGGCCTTCTGCAAACTGCCTGTGATAGGTTTACTCCTGGTGCCTTTTTGCCTTGTGCTTGTTAAGCTTCCTGTCTGATTCTTGTGTTTGACCCTGCCTGCATATTGACTATTCTGACATCTGTGACCTGACCCGTGCCTGATACCTGATTACTGATTCTGCCTCATCCTTATCTGATTGATTACCCGGTTTTGACCCTTTGCCTGCCTGATGATCCTAGCTACCTGCCTGCCTCGACCCAGCCTGTCTGACCACAAATCTGCCCACTCCTGTTTGTACCGTGACCTTTGGCCTTACTGGCTTTACCAACAGTCATGCCCCTCTATCTGCTCAGAACCCCTCGTTTTAAGACCTGGCAGCATACGATTAGCCGAGGGCTCTTCCCGAGGTGAAAGGTGGCTGTTATAGGCGTAAGTATGAGCCTAGATCAGGGTGCTTGACATCAGTTCTGGGTTTAGGGTGCACAGGACATGGAGGACGAAAGTCTAGATGGTGCTTCTGCTGCTGCTTCCGCTACGCCTCCTCCAACTACCACTGAAGCGCTCCTTGCTGCCCTGCTGTAGCGCATGGAGGACCACGAGCGGAAACAAAACTGTTTGCTGCAGGGTTTTCACAATCTGACCCGCATGCTTGAATCTCCACAGCAGCCAATCAGTAGTGTTGTCTCTTCCCCTGTGGGTTCTTCTGCTATGTAGGATAATTCTGCTAGACCCCAGGAACCCAAAATTACTTTTCCTGACAAATTCAGTGGGGATAGAGCTAAATTTTTTGTCTTTAAAGATGCATGTAAATTATACCTTGGTTTCTTCCCTCACTCATTTCCATCAGGTGAGGAGAAAGTAAGGTTCGTCATGACCCTATTGTAAGAATACCTTCCGTTATAGCGCTCCAGCGCCCCTTCTTCTTGGTCTGATGTCACAACGCAGGTACGTGTGCGGGACGCGACGCAGGTGCGTGTGTGGGTCACGACGCAGGTGCATGTGCGGGTCACGGCGTGTAGCGGCACAATGCTGGCGTACTTGCACAGGCGTTCTGACACAGGAGAATTGGCGCCCAGGCTAAAGGTATTTAAACCTATGTCTGTCTATAAACTGTGCCTGGTTATAGTGGTCCCTCCAGATAAACCTAGCTATTTAACCTATTGAACGGATTCCTGTGTATGACCTATTGCTTCTTCCTGACTTTTGAATCTTCGCTACATATCCTGACCTCGGCCTGTCTTCTCGTTCCTGCCACTTCCTGCCTGCCCTTGAACACAGATCAGGTTTGACTACGCCTCTCTCTCCTTGGTACTTCGTTTGGTTTAGCCTCACAGGCTTCTCTCCACTCATGGCTCCCCCTGTATCATTCCCCGGAGGTTCTGTGCTAGCCGCTTGTGTGTCCTATCTTCTAAAAGATCCATCATCAGACTTCCCAGTAAGCCTGACATTATAACCAGGCCACCAGATGGATCAAGCAGAAGGATCATCTCCGTTTTCAGTCCTCACTCAACAATTGTCTACTCAAGCTGTCCGCGAGCTTCAAGGTGGTTATGCCAAGATGCAAGAACAGATGAGAACAATGCAGTCGCCTCCTGGCGGTTCGACTGCAACACATTTGGCTGACCCATCTGCTTCTGGTGGTCAAGCACCTTCCTCGGATCATCCAGAGCCCAAGATCCATCTTCTCGATTTTCTGGTGATCGAAAGACTTTTCGTCTGTTCAAGAATAACTGTAAACTATTATTTACGTTGAAGACGTACTTATCCCACTGAACAGATCCGTGTGGGTACTGTTATTTCTTTTTTGTCTGGGGATCCTCAGGCTTGGGCTTTTCGTTTAATGGATCAACAGAGTCCAGAATTGGCCACAGTGGAGTCCTTTTTCAAAGCCATGGCTGTTCTATATGATGACCCATATAGAGTTTCGGAAGCTGAAGCTTCTTTATGTGCATTGAGTCAAGGACGAGGTACCGCTGAAGATTATACAGTGGAGTTCTGAAAATTTGCAGCAGATGTTGATTGGAATCAATCTGCACTCAAACATCAGTATCGGTTGGGGTTGTCTGAAAGCTTGAAGTATGAACTGGCACGTACAGGGGTTCCTGAAACTCTTAATGAACTCATTTTACTCACTATACAAATTGATCGAAGGCTTCGTGAACGGAGAGCTGAGAAGTCAGGTCAAGGGTCCCAAATATGGGTCCTCCCTCGAGCTCCTCCACCAATCCAACTGCCTGCTGTTTCATCTACGTCTTCAGGTCCTGAACCTATGCAGATTGGAACCATTAGATCTGCACTAACTCCAGAAGAGCGCCTGAGATGTAGAAGACTCAACCTATGCTTATACTGTGAACAAACTCGTCATCTACTTCGTGATTGTCCGATATGACTTACTCCTAGGGGTAAAGTTGTTTCTAACAAGCTTCCAGTATTTACGTCTCCTTTGACTCCCCTACTTACCGTTCCACTTTCCTTGCAGTGGGAAGACAAGACAGTGAAGCTACAGGCAATTATGGGGCCAGTGGGTGTTTCCTAGACTCAGTAACTGCTGAAATTCATAATTTTCCCTTGCACCAGAAAAAGAACCCCACACTTCTTCAAGTAGCAGATGGCTCACCTATATTATCTGGCCCAGTCACTCAAGAGACTTTTCCCCTGCTTCTGTCACTCAATAAAGTTAATTCAGAAACTTTGAACTTTGATATTGTGGTGTCACCATTATTTCCTGTTATTTTTGGGATGCCATGGCTCAGGAAGCATAATCCGTTTATTAATTGGAAGACTGGGGAGATTGTTTTTTCTTCTGCTTTTTGCCTTTCTAAATGTCAACCCACAGTATCTTGCGGCATCACCAAACTTTGTTCCCTTACATCTTCGCCAAAAGCTTCTGATAATCTCCCAGTGACTTACCAAGAATTTAGAGATGTCTTCCATAAAAGAGGAACTGATACCTTACCTCCACATCGCATTTACGATTGTCCCATTGAACTGTTACCTGGTGCACAAGTACCTTTTGGTCGAATATAACCTTTGTCTGAGCCTGAGTTATTGGAGCTACCCAATTATCTTGATGAAAATTTGGCCAAAGGTTTCATTCTTCACTCCACCTCCCCTGCTGGGGCTGGAATCTTTTTCGTCGAAAAGAAAGATCATTCTTTGAGACCCTGTATTGACTACCGTGAACTAAATAATATAACTATTAAGAATAGATATCCCCTTCCGCTCATTCCAGAGTTATTTCAGCAACTGCAAGAAGCTAAGATCTTTTCGAAATTAGATCTTCTTGGGGCCTACAACATAGTCAGGATCCGTGCTGGTGATGAATGGAAAACTGCTTTTCAGACAAGATACGGTCACTTTGAGTACCTTGTCATGCCATTTGGCCTATGCAACGCAACAGCAACTTTTCAACACTTTGGAAACAACGTCTTCTGTGATGTTTTGGATATCTTTGTCATAATTTATCTGGACTACATCCTTGTTTTTTCCAATTCCCTTGAAGAACATCGAATACACATGAAAAAGGTCCTATCACGTTAACGTACTCATCATCACGCTAAACTAGAGAAATGTATTTTTGAACAAGATTCTTTGGAATTTTTAGGATTTCTTATTTCTCCCAAAGGAGTCCAGATGGACTCTCGGAAGGTTGGCGATCCTGAATTGGCCTACCCCCACATCTAAGAAAGCTGTTCAATGGTTTATTGGTTTCTCAAATTTTTATAGGCAATACATTAAAAACTTCTCCAAAATCATCTCCCCTATCACTAGTCTTACACGGGCCAATACAAAGTTTTCCTAGACCTCTGAAGCGCAAAGAGCCTTTAATTATTTGAAAGACCTTTTTGTTTCATCTCCTATTCTTCATCACCCAGACCCTTCTCTGCCTTTCATCTTAGAGGTGGATGCATCTGAAAATGCTGTAGGAGCTATTCTGTCCCAGAGGACTGGTCTTAAAGAAGTTTCACGTAAAATGTCAACATCTGAATGTAACTATGATGTTGCTGACAGAGAACTCCTAGCTATTGAACTTGCCTTGGAAGAGTGGAGATATCTTCTTGAAGGGGCCAGACACCCTATCCTTATCTATACAGATCTCCGTAATTTGGAATACCTCCAGCAAAGAGACTTAGACCCAGACAAGCTAGATGGGTATTATTTTTCCTGCGTTTTAATTTCCACCTCACTTATCGTCCCGGTACCAAAAATATAAAAGCAGATGCTTATCTCGGATGTTTTCTGCACAATCAGACACATTATAAACCTCTGAAACAATCCCGGGACCTAAACATTTTCTTCTTCTTCAAACTTCCTTTTTTGACCAGCTTAGAAGGGACTCCGAGAAAATTTATCACTCTTCCCTTCCTCAAGAAACGACTTGTAAAAATTGGATTTTTGTTGTCAATAACAAGTTCTTCTTCCTGAGAGTCTGTGCCTTGAAGCACTCAAAATTGTTCACAATGCTAAACTAGCTGGTCATCCTGGAATTAAGAAGACCTCTATGCTTGTGAAAAGATAATTTTGGTGGCCTGGATTGGCCAAGGACTGTTTTAAATATGTTCTCTCTTGTGAAACCTGTGCTTGATCTAAAGCCTCTCACAGCAAACTTGGCCTTCTACAACCACCCTGTACCATCTCGCCCTTGGGGATCCGTGTCTATGGATTTCATCTCTGAGCTTCCATCTTTGCAAGGGCACACTACTATTATGGTATTTGTGGATCGCCTCACGAAGATGTCTCATTTTGCTTCTTTACCCAAATGACCTTATGCCAAAGTGTTTATTCGGGAAATTGTGAGACTACATGGGTTACCTGACAAGGTGGTCTCTGGCCAATGTCCCCAATTCACCTCACAATTCTGGAAGACTCTTTGTGGAGAGTTGCAGATTAAAGTGTCTCTATCTTCAGCTTTCCACCCTCAGTCTAATGGTCAAATGGAGAGATCAAACCAAATTTTGGAACAATACCTTAGATGTTACTCTTCTTATCTTCAAGTTGACTGGGTAGATTTACTATCTCTAGCTGAATTCACTTATAATAATTCGTGTCACTCTTCAACTAAGCAGACACCGTTTTTCACCTATTATGGTTTGAATCCTGCGATCTTCCCAAATCTCAGTTCCTGCCTTGCCTTTCTGAAACATAATATCAAGCTTCTGCAGCAAACAATGGCTAAAGCGTAACAAGACTTCAAGGTTTTCGCAGACCGCAAGCAAAGAAGGGGGCCCGAATTCCAAGTTGGGGACCAAGTTTGGTTGTCCACGGCCAACCTCAAGCTCTCATGTCCTAGTAAGAAGTTGGGGCAACGGTTTTTGGGTCCTTTCTTTATTTGCCGTCAAGTTAATTCAGTTTCTTTTCAATTAAAGTTACCTAAGTCTTACCACATCCATCCAGTGTTCCATGCTGCCTTGCTTAAACCAGTGGTACCTAATCAGTTTCCGGGAAGAATCCTTCCTCCGCCTCCTCCAGTTATCGTTGACGACCAAGAGGAGTTCGTGGTTGAGCAGATCTTGGACTCTCGGAAATGGGGAAAGGGCTTACAGTACCTGGTCAAATGGAAAGGCTATGGACCAGAATTTGCATGCTCCCAATCTTTTGGCACAGTTTCACAGGATTTATCCAGACAAGCCTTCCAGTACTTCCGTCCTGAGGCCGCATCTCGGTAGGGGGCAATGTAAGAATACCTTCCGTAATAGCCCTCCAGCGCGCCTTCTTCCTGGTCTGACGTGTGTGCAGGTCACGACACAGGCACGTGTGCAGGTCACGTCGTGGAGCATCATGACGCTGGCGTACTTGCACAGGTGTTCCGACGCCGGAGAATTGGTGCCAAAGCTAAAAGTATTTAAACCTATGTCTGTCTATAAACTGTGCCTGGTTATCATGGTCCCTCCTGATAAACCTAGCTATTTAACCTATTGAACAGATTCCTGTGTATGACCTATTGCTTCTTCCTGACTTTCGAATCTTCGCTACATATCCTGACCTCGGACTGTCTCCTTGTTCCTGCTACTTGCTGCCTGCCCTTGAACTCGGATCCGGTTTGCCTACGCCTCTCTCTACTCCTCGGTACTTTGTTTGGTTTAGCCTTACAGGCTTCTCTCCACTCACGGCTCACCCTGTATCATTCCCAGGAGGTTTTGTGCTGTGTTAGCCGCTTGTGGGTCCTATCTTCTAAAAGATCACCAGACTTCCTGGTAAGCCTGAAATTCTAATGCAAATTAGGGCCAGGGAGGGAAATCACATGACTTTTTGGCACAAAACAAGGAAGTAAAAATGTTTTCCCCTTTCGGATTCGGTTCGATATTCGGCCGAATCTTTCGGGAAGGGTTTGCGGGTTCTATTTTGGATTCGGTGCATCCCTAATATTTTTGGAAAGCATATATTCTGACGGATCCAACTAAGTAAAATATAACTTTCTATACCAAAGCACCAAACAGCAAAACTATACTAAATATACATAAGGAACAATAATGCACGGATAACATTGCAAAAAAACACAAAAATTAGTGGCTGAAATCAATTACACAACAGTCACGCTGTGAAAATAAACTGTTTTTAGGTAAATAAAACCAAACCGTGCATAAGTAAAAAAATAAAATACCCGTTTGTGAGTTTTTGTGTATACATGTGTATACATGTTTGTGCACTTCTAAAAGTTGTCTAAGTGTGTAAATATATGTAAATAAGTGTGCAAAATGAGAAAAGTGTGCTTAAAAAATAAATAAAAAATACCAATCTTTACTTAAATGTGTCTGTAAGTGTATAAATGTACTGTAAGTGTCTGTAAGTGTTTAAAAAAAAGTGCACTTACCTTTTTTGTTGCAGGAGATTGCAGAAGTCCGTGGAAGGGCCTGGAAGTTGAATCTGCAGAGTTGCTGGGCAGCAGGAAGTGCATGGGCAACACTGCAGGGAAGGAGGAGGTGAGTAAAGTAGCAGATGCTCCATGTGATGCGATCCGACTTGACAGCCCCCTAGCATCGTTGCCTAGGGGGCTGTCCACCTCCCCCATTCTCTACCTCTGCAGCAGCTTTTCTTCCAAACCCTGGTGAGCCTACCATAGCTTTTACTGCTTGGATCCATATGTTTGAAAATTACATTATTGCTGCTGACCAAGGGGAGATTTCTGCTGCTAGAAAGCGTGCTTTGGGAGCAGAGGGACAGTGTATATTCTATACATTACCTGATGAGACTTATGAAACTGCTCTTACTGCTATAAAGAACTTTTTTGTGTCAAGAGTAAATGTGGTTGCCGAAAGACAAATTCTGCCAATGTGGACAACGTAATGGTGAATCCACAGAACAATTTGTAGCAGCTTTGAGAGAGTTGGTTGTTACTGTACCTGTGAGTTTGGGAATCTAACAGATGAAATGCTAAGAGACCAAATAGTGGAAAAAACAAATTCACCTCACATTAGAGAGAGACTGCTCCTAGAGCAGGATTTAACCCTTGCAAAGGAGGAGGCTAAATACAGTGCTAAGGAAAAAGATTCACCTACAATGAAAAAATGTGCACAGATACAAATAAAAAATCTTGCTTCCACTGTGGTTCAACACAGCACACTGTTATTATGCTACATGTCCTGCAAAAGCTGTATAATGCCACAAATGCAAAAAAGTAGGACATTTTGCTTAGATCTGCCATAGTGTGGATAAGCTGATACATTTATTCCAGACAAGTTTATATGCACTGTCAATGTCAATACTGCTTCTGCTTCCTGAGACTGGTCAGTTACTCAAAGGATCCAATCCCTGTTCTTGATTGCTTGCCAGTGACTGCACAGTTTTAATCAAATACTGCAAAATATGACTTTTACATTGTGAATAAGGGATCTATTTTCTGCATTAAACCTGCAGTTAGTTGATGTCTCATTACTACAGCACCAGTGCCTGCCACATAGCCGGTGTCACCACAAAGCAACACTTCACTGGGTTGTGCAAAGAACTTTGTACATAAAGTTAAGCTGAGACCAGATGTAAAACCAGTACGCCAGAAATTGGGGAGATTGCCCTACTCTATAATGGAGGCGGTCTCACAGGAACTAAAGAAACTGGTAGAGCAAGATGTGATCGAAAAATCTGAATTCTCTGAATGGGTTTCACCAATTGTAACAATGAAGAAAACCGGAGGTATTTGATTGTGTGTTAATCTCAGTGAACCTAATAAAGCAGTTGTTATGGATAATCATCCTCTGCCACACATAGAGGAAATATTTTCAGAACTCCAAGGAGCAAAATTAGTTTCCATCCTGGATCTTCAGAGTGCTTATTATCAAGTATTACTGCATGAGGAAGGCAGAGACCTCACTGCATTTACCACCCATGATGGTTTGTTTTGGTTCAAGTGTACACCTTATGGAATGGCTTCAGTGCCGAGTTGTTTTCAAAGACTGATGTCTTCTATACTCCATGACATAACTGGTGTACATTGCTACTTATTATATAATTGTCTACGCTCCAACTATGGATCTTCATGATAAGTACATAGAAAAGGTTCTGAAATGCATTGATTCTGCAGGACTGAAACTGAACCTTTAAAAATGTCACTTCAGACAAACATTTCTTGGTCATATAATTTCACAAGAGGGATTATTGCCTGACCCTGACCATATCAACTCTGTTATACAAGCACCTACTCCATCTGATTTTCAGACCTTACAAGTTTCTTATGTCTCACTTTGTGGTATTCTAAGTTTATTCCCAACTATGCTTCAGTTGTGGCGTCACTGAGAGCACTACTACGTGGAACTTCAAGTCTGGTCAGAGACTGCTCAACAAAGCTTTTAAATAGTGAAACAGTTAATTGTGAACAGTTCAGCACTAGCTTTATTTGATCCTGCACTAACCACTATGGTTACTACAAACACTTCAGACTTTGGGCTTGGTGCTGTTCTCACACAGATCCATTTGTTGAAAGAAGCTCTAGCATGTGTTTGGACAATAGAAAATGGAGAACCTACCTATGGGGTAGAGAATTTACCTTATGCATGGATCATAGCCCTACACTGCTTACAAAAAAGGGACTAGGAAGAGCTGGAATGCATATAGCTAGATGGTCAGCAAGGCTACTGAATACTGGTGATTGTTTGTTTACCTTTACCTGCAGATTTTGATACACTGGATGAGGTCATACTGTAGACATTGTAGCATTGAGTGATACACTGTATATTATCATCTACAATTACAGCTGCTGATTAAGCAAGCCTCACATGTCCAGTAAAATTAGGGGCATCTTACAAAGCAAATGGCCAAATGCTGAGAAGAAACTCAGTCCTGATCTTAAACCTTACTACAGGATTAGACACAAATTGTCCTTTGTAGATGGCTATGTTGTCTGCGGCCCTCACTCACTGCTTACTGGTACCAGAGACCTTGAGAGAAAAGCTCATACAACTTGCACATGAGAGTCATCAAGGAACTTCCACCAACTACTGTTCCTACAAAATCGTCTACTGCTGACATTGCCAAATATCAACAAGTCATATGCAAGGCTCATACTGACAGAAAAACGTAGTGCAAGAGAAGTGCACTTTCAGCCTAGATCTTTAGTTAGAATTAAGAAAACAGGACTACTAGGACAATCTAAATTTACTACACCACTTAAAGTGAGATGCCAGCGAGGACCATACATATATGAACTATCTGCTGGACGCATATGGAATGCAAGTTGTCTTGCTTCTGCTAGATATGACTTTGGAGAAGCTCCATTTGAGGAAAGACATTTCCCTACTCCTGATGCCAACTGGAATAGGCCTGAAGAAAGTGAACCTATGAGGCGTACTGAGAGAAAGAAAACTACTGGACCAAGGATTGTGTGTTGTGAGAAATGCATAATATTGCTTTAAGTTTTATGGTTTCTGTTTATTACATTTACCCAAATGTGGTGATGGGCGAATCTCCCGAGATTCACTTCGTCGAAAAACTCGCGAATTTCCAGTGAAATGCGCTTTTGATGCGCGTCGCGTTTTCGGCGCGGGGCGCTCTCGGTGCCCCGCGACTCGTTTTCCGGCGAATTTTCGCCATGCGAAATTTCATTGCGATTCATTTGGGTAGTGATGGGCGAATTTATTCGCCCCATGCGAATAAATTCGCCCATCACTACCCAAATGCTTTCCTACTATAGGGGGATTATGTGGTGTTTGTGCAAGGTGCCTGTAAGTGTCACTGTGCACAAGAGTATACTGTGCATACACTGTACTTTCTATACTGCTTAAAAGTATGAGTTCCCGTTACTGTTGAAGTGTAATGGCTGCATGAACCTGCTAATAAAGCACTGTTATACTCTTTTAATCCACGGCTACCAAAACTTAACACCGGGGACCTGGTGTTCCTATGCTGTCTGCATTGCCAATGCTCTATGCGAGCAGACAGCTAAGGCCCTAGTTCACTTCTATGGCTATGCTTAGTATTTGCTGGTAAGCATGTCTTGTTTCACCTGTTGCCAATTTGGCCACAGGTGATTTGTAATTATAGGTATAGCCATTTGACTGGCTATAAAACTCCCTACTCTTGCTGTAACTCATTGCCCATTATAGGTCTAGGTTCCATAGTTCCTGGGTTCGATATATTGTCTGATCCGGTTATTGACTGCTGCCTGACCTTGACCTTGCCAATCTGCTGCCTGAACTGACCCCTGACTATTCTTCGGATTCTGTTTTGGTACTGCACTTCTGATCTATATTTCACCATGTCCTGTGACCTTGACTACTGTGTATGATTACTGTTTATGGCCTGGCCTAAATTGGTACTGTACAGTCTGTTTGGTTTTTACCCGGCGTGTCCCCTGACCTTGCTTTTTGTTCTCTGTTACAGTCATATGTTATGGTTCCCTCGCCTTCTCAAAACTTTCCCCTTGGTCCTCTCAAGTAAAGTCCTGGCGGCATCCAAGAATCACAAAGTTCCTCCTGAAGCCAAACGTGTCTGCTATAGGCAGAAGTGCGAGCCGTGACTGGGACCTTTGGGTTACCATACATTACATACATGCACAGTAAAACTAAATGCTTGGGCATTTTTTAGAAGAAAAAACACTTGCTTGAGACTGATGTGCAAGCTAGGGAGGTGAAATTTATGCAGATGCACACTGACAATGACTGCAAATCCAAGATGTGGCCTTGTAGCCAGCAAAATTAAGAAAATTAAAGGTTGAATCTAATAGCACATAATACTATTGCATTTCAGGAGACATGGCTGGCTTCAAAATAACAATCTCAGGTTTATAATTTGCTTTACTTGCACTTTCAGATTTTCCTATAAATCACATCAGCACAGTAAAAGACTTCAATATCACACACATAGCAAGAGGAGAAAATTTATCAAAAGCATGTTACAAAACTCCTTCTTTTTTGGGGGGGGGGTCATTTTTCTTCATTTAAATTGTGGCAATGTTCTTGTCACACTTGCATTTTGATAAATTTATCCTTAAGTCACAGAAAATAGATATTATCCTGAGTTTACTGCTCTAATCCTTCGGTCTCTGAGTTATCCCCATTTCTTCTCCAATATGACCGTAGTCAGTGAAAAGTCATGTTTTGTTTTATGCAGCTTGAACTGTAGAATGCACTGTAAGATAAATGACATCATAGCCATTTTTTTTACATTATTTAAAGGACACTGCAGAAGACACAATGAGTATAATACGCGACTATGTTTATTGGCTGGAATTAAGGTGCAGTCCCATGGGGAAAAGAGGCTAATGAGATGAGATTTTAGGACCAAGTGTATACTAAGTTGAAATAATGAAATGGTCTCTTATAATGCCAGTCTTATTCTAGCAGTACACAGAAGACTGT
>CM044443.1:55830647-55843713 GCA_024363595.1 Xenopus borealis | reverse complement strand
AAAAAAATTAACAACTTACTTTCTCCCTCGGGTTGCGTTAAATGTCCCGCCATATTTCTTCCGATTAAGGATGAGAGCAGCAATTTCAGGGACGTATCGGGCAAACATTGCCTGAATGCGTGGAACGAGAAACGGAAGAAAAAAACAAACAAACAAAGGACAAATAGCATGCAGAGAGTCTTGCCCTGCAGCAAAGAGACCACTCCTCGGAAAATACTTACTTCCGTCCACTAACTGCACTATATGAACCACCATATTTCTTTCGGTTTCCTATTAACTCTATGATTTCAGGGACGTAGCTGGCAAACATGGCCTAGGAAGGAAGACAGGAGACAGAAGAAAAGACTAAAAAGAAAGAAAGGATGTCTGTTGCAGAGAGAGAGACACACTTGGCTGATGGAAAACAGCTCCAACGTTAACAGGTAGTACAAGCAGACTGGGTTAGGAAGAGCAGAATGATTACTGTATATAATGAAATTACTTCTGCTTTTAAAGGGGACATTTTACACCAAGTTTTAGGACTGATCTACTTAGAAAGTCAAATATATATGTATATATATATATATTGTACCTGATGAGTGTCCGCACTCCAAAGCCGCCGCTGTTACAGCGTGTCCAATTGTGAATTCAGGGTGCACGGTGAGAGGTATTCATACACAGTTCCATGAAACCAGCACTCCCATTTGAAAATTCTTCAATATTTTATTGGCATGTCAAGATATCCAACGTTTCGGTCCTCATTAGGACCTTTCTCAAGGATTTATACAAAAGACCATTCCAAAAACTTTTAAATAGCATAGTGATTTACATCCTCCAATCAGTGCTCAGTGATGTACATAATTTATTCACGGTTATACATCACATAAGTTATGACTTTTTCACATATGGTTTTGTGCACTAAAATATTAATATAAATTATTGTATTTATTGTAATAAGATAAAGTTTTAAACACATGAAGCAATGTAAAAACAATGTTAGACAATTTTAAGATGTACACTGCAATGCATATACCCAGTAAGGGTTAATCACTAATTGAAAAATTGAACACTGAGCACTGATTGGAGGATGTAAATCACTATGCTATTTAAAAGTTTTTGGAATGGTCTTTTGTATAAATCCTTGAGAAAGGTCCTAATGAGGACCGAAACGTTGGATATCTTGACATGCCAATAAAATATTGAAGAATTTTCAAATGGGAGTGCTGGTTTCATGGAACTGTGTAAATATATATATATATATATATATATATATATATATATATATATATATATATATATATATATATATATATATATATATATATATATATATATATATATATCCACATTCACCTCCACGGGCCGCACACTTCTCTTAGTCCTTCAAAGAATTGCAGGTGCTGCACCAAGTTGTATAATCATATCAAAACACAAAAAATGTGTGCATTCCGTTAAAATTAGTTGCTTTATTCCTGTATATAATTACATTCTAAAGGGCTTCTGTGATCTTAGCACAGGCTAGCTTAGCATAAATAATTTTATTTGTGCATGTATTTAAGGTTTACAGTCCACTCAGCATATTTTATGACTAAAATAAGCCATATTTCTCTCCGCAACTGTAGTAATGCAGAAAGATATCCACAGACAACAATCCATAAACTAATTTAGTAATTTCAGCAACATTACACAACGTTAATTCTTTCTCAGTCCTAAAACCTAGTGTAAAATGTGACCTAAAGAATGGAGCATTTGCCTTTACAACCAATCTAATTCTGCTTCATGTCTTTTGCAGATCCTAAACCAAAGTCTTATTCTAGCACTTCCTCCCGGAAACTGGTATCCTGTTGCCAAGTGCATCTGAAAGACCAAAAATGATGGAGTTTACTAGACATATATTTTTTAAAAAAAATTTGAAAATGAAAAAATTGGGGGTAGAAAAAATCCCAAATATGTATAAAAATGATTTATAATCTAAAATAAAATTAAGAACCAGAGGATGCTGTACCTTGTGAATAATATACAGATAAACACACAGTATTGTGAGGGTATGCTTTATGGATCTAAAAAGAAATATTTAATTTAGTTCATTATTTATTCATACAGCCATATGATTATATGCAAAGCTTTTTACATTGCACGGGTCAAATGGTTTCTTCTGAAAGATAGAAAAACATACAGGGGACGTTCTCCTTCCCCTGTTAGTAAAAACACTTTTCTGGAGATGTTTCAAAGTCATAAAATTAGCATTTATGCGTTTGCAACTAGCTAATTGTGAACATGAAGTTCATGTATCAAATATTGAATTTGGGAATCCCGAAGGAATCACAAATCTCCCAGACTCCCCTTATATTATTCAGCAAAGCAATCTCTATACAGATGCAGCCACTTGGATTTGTGTGTTAAATGCATTAATTGAAGAAACTGTGTTATCTAAAGTCATCTTAACTCATTTAATGAATTTAACCTTTTCATTAGCATACCAAAGCACCATTGTTTTCAATGGTGAACTCTTTAATTGGAGGGGATGCTGTGACACAATATTTTGTGATAAATGAGTTAAATGGGATGTCTGAGTTAAGTTATTCTGTGTCAAATAATGCACAATCCAAAGTGGCTTCATCTGTAAATTAGGCCATAAACTCTTTACTTTTCTCTTAGAGATATTAAACTTTAGAATTCTAAAGGGGGAATGTACTTAAAGTCGCAAAGAGAAAAACATTGCGCACAAATAAGAGTTAAAATCCTATCTTGCAATGTAATATAGTTCCTTAAACGGTTATTGCATTGCGAATCGTTATTGCAGATTATAATTGCGCACTCTTAAGAAGTGCTTGAAAGTGTCGTAATCTTTTGGAGAAAACATTGCGACTTTTTCAGTAAGAAGTTTTATTACATTGACAGCGCATTAGCGCAAAGTATAAAATTCAGCAAACAGCCTTCCACTGGCGGAAGTGGTCACTTAACAGTTTCCGGGTTCGCAAAAGGTATATTGCATTCGCGCAAAGGCTTAACTTTTCGCATTGCGAATAGTTTTTGCGTTACCGACGTATATTACATTCCCCTATTAGGATTCAAACTACAATACACACAAACAAACATTGCTGTTCAGTGTGATTCCAGTATCTTTTCATTAATGATCCAAATAGGAGGTACTTTCTTGCACTGCTCATCTCGCTTCTGAGTCAAAGACCGACTGTGACATATGAAGTGCTGGATCATACCAACTAGATACCAGATAGCATCTGCTGTTTCACTTTGGTTTCACTTATATTTAAGGCATGCATCTAATAACATGCCTATAACATGCAATAATAACTGGCAATGCAGTCATAAAATCTATTTCAGATAAGAGGCCTTTCCATAATATAGAGCACAATGATTTAATACTAAACAAAAATGAATCAAAAGAAACATGTATGATGTCACGTGCTATCTATTATTATTATTAATAATAATAATATTACAGAGAAAAAGCATATTCAGTTAAACAGAACACTGTGTAAAATTTACTGTATTTCTGAGCTTTCTGGATAACAGGTTTTCCATTCCTGTATTGCCATCTAATAATGTCAATAATAAATTTAGCCATCAGACCAAGTTCATCAGACCAACCCTGAGATTTGCCCATACAGTTACATACTACTTATGGAAGGCAACAGAAGTTTGGAAAGTCTGGTAAATATTTGCAGTTATCTTGTTGCTGAAGCCTGATGTGAAATATTGCATACCATATTCACTGAACCTATTCCTCTGGTTCCTAATTTCTTTGGAAAAAATTTTTAAGGAAACTATTAAGCATATGCTGCTAAGAAACAGCAAAAGGTGTATTAGCACCTTATGTATTAACATATTAGTACAAATCTTGCAAAAAAGAGAAAGGACAGGCCCAGAAGACTGTGTATTCATAAAATACTGGAATACAAAGGGGAACATTTAAATAAAGCTAGACAAAAAAAAGTTTGCAAAAAAAAGTTTGTGGAAAAAAGTAATGCCATTGGAAGGTTCACACAATAGGGTCAGGGGGGAGGAATTAAATTGATATCTAAAAATAACACATATATACAGTGCCATGTTTTGTCCAACAAACATCTATGCATTAGATGCTGTTTTCTGAAGGCTAATGCTGGGACATTGTGTTATGCGTATAATATATGTCATTGGTAATGTGGATGACTTGGATGATAAATTTTATCATCCAAGGCATCCACCATTGTCTAATTGTGTATATGACAACATATAAGCTCATTACAGTTCCAAATAAAGAGAGGCAAAATAAATGACGGAATTCTATTTTGGAGCTGTAGATGATTTACAAATCACCTTCATTTTTTGTTAATTCTTTTGTGAGTTAACATTTTGTACTGTGGCTTCACAATTTGAAAATGGGCTATGTGGGTGTAGAGTCCATGCCATAGCAACCGTGTAGCAATTTGGAATTCAAAGGGGGAAATGAATAGGACAATAAAAAGTAACAAAAACTTTTTTGGGGGGTTGCTGGGGTCAAAAAACTCAATTCTTACAGTGTCAGGGCAGGAAAGGAAATAACGAAAAAAGAAAAAAGTGAAGATCAATGACTGGTGGGTAAGAAATGATAAATTGATGATTAAAAATTAAAGTATGATCTGCTCCATTAAGACTATAGCAGGAGCAGTTTACCCTAATTTATCCACCTACAGCCTTGGAGGCCCTTATGGGGTTAAATAATTTGCTCTGTTGGAAAATATTCAGAAGATTTGTCTCATTTTAGAACTGGTTTCATGACTCCAGTTACAAAAGGGGGCAGTAGACCCCCTGTTTTTTTTACCCGGATCTTAATGAACAGGGCTTATGTGAACACTTTTTGACAATTGTTTCAATTAAGTGAAATGTATGTTTCTTGCCATTTGTGCCATTAAACAGGGCTTTATTATTATGCAACTTTCTGGTCCACAGTCCACAGATAAGCCCTCTATGTGATGAAATACACAATGTTGCTTTATAATAATTAGATTTTTTTTAAATTAAGACAAAAGGCAAGAATACATTTTCAACATAACCCTTAATGTGCTCAAGTTAAACAAAGGTGTATGTTGGTGTATCCCTCTTATTTTGAGAATCTAGCCAATATTGCATAACCACTATTGAGGAACTAATGCATTTGAGCTTATTCTCCGTGACACAACTGCTTAGTTTCTTAACCATTTTGTTATGATGTACTTAGTGTACTTACTGTGAATAGTATAGACTGAAGGAGAGTGTAAGATGCCCATCTTCAACTGCTGTGATAAGATTAAGTGATGGGTATGGTTGAAGAGGACCCAGGAGTCTGCATTTTGGCACAGCACTAATTCATATTGTTTGTTGGAATAATAGGGTACGAAGGGATGACAAAAAAATGGGGGGGGCAAGGGCAGAACCAACTAAAACTGCAAAAACATTTTCAGAATAATAATTTCTTAATAGCTAACATACTGTTTAACTTTATACTGGAGAGTCATGTGAATTAAATTAATCTTTCCAGCAAAAAATAACATATTCCTTTACATTACCTGACTGCAGTAATAAAAGATAAACCCTTCACCTATTCTCTGTTTTATTAATTTATTCTCTGTTGCATATGTAGTCTCCTTCTACAATGCAGGGATTAAAACTGAACACTGCTGCAGTTTTCAGACTTAATGACTGATATAAATGTTGTGTTTCTGTTGCACTACAATGAAATAAACACCCATGTTAGTGATGCTAAGTACCCCTTGAAGCTCCAGCATATACATATTTAGGGGATTTAGAGATTACTACTCCCTAAAAATTTCCCCTTTGCATATGTCCTTCCCATGTAAAAAAAACTTTAAAAAAGATACTTTAAATAAACTGTATTCACTAAAAGAAAACCTACAGAGCAGTGTGCCTTTCTTAAGGATTAATAACAGAGTTTTCAAGAAGCAGGAACTCTGGAGGATATTTAGACATTTTCAATACTTGCAGGGAGAGACTAGGGTAGACTAGGGTAGGAAGTGATATTACAAAAAGCTAATATGGCCACTGCTATTTTAAACACACAGAGAGTTTCTAGAGCATTTACTCAGGTATGGTAAAGTATTCTACAGAATGAATGTAGTGTTATATATTGCCCTGTTGTGGCTAATCTACTGGCAATAAACTGCTTTGGTAGTTTTCCTTCTCCTTTAATGTTAAATTGTAAGGTAAATGCTCTGGAACAATGAACTGAAAGCTAGCTAAATAAATTCAGCCAAGCACACACATTCAGGATGTGTAGGACATGAAATAACATCAAATGCTAAATTATATATTTATATAGATAGTTTGCTATAAAGCATCCTTTAATATAGCTACACTGAAATAGATAATAGTTAGAAAGCTATACTATACTTCTCAATACACAATGTGAACAATGAATTTCAGTCTCAAACACTTATTTAGGAATCTGTTCCATAATTAGCCTGTTTATTTGTTTATGGTTCACCTTGATGACAGATGGCACTACTCTAAATTTTCCCTTAGCTCTGAAAAATATGCCATGGATGGCCATTTTTTTTTTAAATGAGCCACTGCTTCATACCTGCTTCATAATTCAGTAGAAGAAAGTCTGACATTGCTCTGCAGGTTCCTTTATATGCCAAATTAAATAAAAACACAAATGTAAAAAGATTTTTACCAAACCGCCGAGAATGAAGAAGACCATGAAGAGACGACCAAGGGTGGTTTTTGCGTAAACATCCCCATAGCCCACTGTGGACATAGTCACCATAAGCAAGTACACACATTCCCAGTAAGAAAGATCCTGGGAGTTTTCAAAATTTCTCCAGGGATCTCCTGAGTTCTCCACCTAGAAGAAAGACCGAAATATCAAGGATTTAATGATGGGTGCATGAATTTTTCCCATGATATTATAACTTTTTAGAATATTTGAGAAGAAGAAATGTGTTAACAAATAATCATCCCCTTTAGAGTATAATCAAATAGATATGCACCATTACTCGTTTAAAGCACTTATTAGTGAGCAAACACCAAAACAGTTAATAATAAATTAGTGAAAAATAAACTAATATCATACTATATGGCAGTGTCTTCCAGCTGTCTGCATAACTCATGTCAGCCACTCCCTTCTGACACATTTCAAGCTTATAAATGTTTAAAGTGTGTAACTGTACATATCTTTTTGATTATTTACTTATGGTTATTGGACCTGGGCATGGTGCTCACCTATAGATAGCATATGGCCTTTAAAGAATACATTGATTTGTGAATTAAAGGAATCTAGAGGCTGAAATATGAATATCTGTAAAAATATTTTGTTATATCTTGAAGGAATCTAGAGGCTGAAATATGAATATCTGTTAAAATATTTTGTTATATCTTGACCTTTTACCCATGTTAATTGAACCAAAACATGTTTTTCTCTATTTTCTTTACTATTATTCCAGTCAATTTGGCACTTCCAAGCCCATGCTCAAGTTTATACACAGCTTTTAAACCAGTGCCTGACCCAGCTCTCCGATAACTGGGTATTGGCAGATGCATTACAGAAAGGGTTGAAATTTAGAATTTACCAAAGGCAGAGTTAAGGCTACCACCTGCAACCATAATATTGCTTAATCTGCCAGACCCATTGGTTTCAAGCAAGTCCCTATACCACAAGGGCACCAGTTTAAGAATAGAAACCATGCCTTTTGCTTGAATGCCAGAATGAAAGGTAAATGGGATGGCACCTAAAGTACGGTAAGCAATACAAAACCTGTTATGTACTGACTGTTATGTAAGTCAGTAGGTGGTGCTGTGTACCTGTTAAACTGATATGTGTCATTCTGTTCTGATGATACTTGTTGTTCCTATCACCTGCCTCTCTATCTGTCCTTCCTCCTAACTTGTTGGCAGTTCAGCCATGCTCTCTCCTAAGTAAAGTTTGTTCTACATCCAGCTGCTGTGAGCATTCTCTGTATAGCATGGGGATCAGAATATAACACTGGCGACGAGGATGGGATGTAACGCATAAAGTAATCTACAACTACAAGATCCCAGTGAGTAAAAAGGAACTTAAGAGATGTTATTATTCCTATAATGGTGTCCCTGGGCCACATAGAGGAGTTTGACATTGCTAGGCCATCCTCCTGGGATTCCCATGCAGAGAGACTGCAGTTTTTTCTAGAAGCAAAGTAACAGACCCTGTGCAGAAACTATAGGCTCAAAGACTTATGAGATTGTTTGCTCTCTGGTATCCTCATTAAACCCAGTGACTGTTCATTTGAGGAAATTATTAAATAAAATCATTTTTCACCCACAGCATCTGAAACTGTTAAGAGGTTCCACTTTAACAGACATCAGCCAGATGAGTATTGCAGCTTATATAGCAGAGCTGCGAAGATTGGCAGAAAACTGCAGTTTTGGCAGCAGCTTGGAATCCTTGCTAAGAGACCACCTTGTGTGTTGGGGCCAGGAATGCAGGGATGCAGCACTGCAAAGAAGGCTTCAAGCAAAGCACAACCTAACATTTGCTTTGGCCCAGGAGGAAGCACTTGCTTGTGAGGCTGCATCGGTGCATTCCAAGGAGATACAGGCCTCTTACAGTTCAGTTATTACACCAGAGCTGCATCAATTGTATAGAATGCCTGATGTTAAACTACAGCCTGCATCAGCACAAGTATCAGATCCAGTAAAATTAAGGTGCAACAGTTGTGGGGAGGTCACCTGCGTGGAAACTGTCATTTCCAAAATGCTGTGTGTAACAAATGCAAGCTCAGCGGCCACATACAGAGAGTCTGCCACACAAGTTGATAATTCACAGAGACACAAGCAAGATAGTGTAACTCCATCTGGGAATGCAAACCAAATAGTAAAAATACAAATGACACTACTGAGAAAGAAGCAGAAACAGATATGTATGTCTCAGAAATTATAAATAGTGTTGAAAATGAGCCAATGCACAAAAAGAAATTCACTGATGTAATACTACAAGGATCTAAATGTAGAAAGGAGGTAGATACAGGCTGTGTCTACTCCTTAATTTCAGAAGAAACTTTCCATGTACTGTGGCCCACTAATTGCCCACCTATTTAGAGACTTTTTATTACAATAAAAAGCCTGTTGAAGTTGTGGGAACCTGCTTTGTTAAAGTCCATCATGGGAAAGACAGAGGAAAACTACCTCATTATTACTAAAGGACACAGAGCAAGCATGTTAGGAGTAGAGTCCCTGGGCATTCAATTAACTGGAGTAAATCATGCAACAGCAGATTCTTTGCAAAGTGCCCTCAAAGATTTTAGCAGTGTATTTGAAGAAGGCCTTGGAAAATTTAAGGGCTCACCAATATCATTCCTGCTGGATCCCAAAGTTATCCCAATACGCATGAAGCCACGACCTGTACCATTCGCTCTGTCCAAAAAGAGATGCCAAAATACATTGCTTTGTGCAGCAAGGAGCGTTAATTCCAGTAACCTGCCTAACTTTGGCCACCCCAATAGTGCCTATACTGAAGCCAAATGGAGAAGTGAGAATATGTGTTGACTATAAATGTATAATCAACAAGGCATTACAGGAACATCCATATCAAATTCCTGCTGTCAATCAGATTCTCAGCACCGTGGCTAAGGAAAATTTATTTGCTAAACTTGATTTAGCTGAAGCCTACCAGCAGTTACCAGTGGATGATGTAGCTGCTGATGCACAAACAATTATCACACACACAAAGGAGCGTTTAAAGGATGTGACACACTAGGCTATTTGGGAAGACTGAGTCGCCTGGCAATTAATCGCCTCGATTTTGTGGCAACCAATTTCCCCAAGCGCCTTCCCTCACCCTGCGCTGGCTTAAATGAAAAATCACCAGCACTAATCACACGCAGCGATTCGTTTTCGGAAGTCCCCCGAAGTTGCCTCGCAAGGAAACTTCGGGCGACTTCGGAAAACGAATCGCCGAGTGTGATTAGCACTGGCGATTTTTCATTTAAGTCAGCGCAGCGTGAGGGAAGGCATTTGGGGGGATTGGTCGCCGCAAAGTCGAGGCGATTAGTTGTCAGGCGACTCAATCTCCCCAAATAGCCTAGTGTGTCACAGCCCTAAAGCTACACGGTTACAATTTGGAGTTTGCATAGAACCAGGTGTGTTCCAGAAATTGATGGATGACCTCCTTTCCAGGCTGCCAGGGGTGGTGCCATATTTTGATGATGTCCTCATTGGAGCAGACTCTATGGAATCATTAACTGAAAGGGTAAGGGCAGTATTACAGCGATTTGCAGATGCTGGGTTAAAGGAGAAGGAAAGGCAGAATTTACTTGGGGGTGCAAAATGTAAGGCACTCTTTTCTTCTAAACGGAATGGGTGACCTCTTGTCAGCTGGAAAGACCTACTGGTGAATAAAGCATTAGAGAGATTATTATATGATCCCCTTATATATTTATACATAGTTATCATATCACCCCTTAAAGGACAAGGAAACCCTAAAAATGAATAGGACTAAAAATGCCATGTTTTATATACTGCACCAGCCTATAGTCTCAGCTTCTCAATAACAGCAATGATCCAGGACATCAGACTTGTCAGAGGGGGTGACCATCTTGGAAAGTGTCTGTGACACTCACATGCTCATTGGCTTTAAGCAGCTGTTGAAAAGCTAAGCTCTGGGCTCGTCACAAATGATCAAGCAGAAAATGAGGTTGGCCTGTCATACAAGCTGATGCTACAGGGCTGATTATTACATTTTGATGCTAGTTGCACTGGTGTCTGTGCTGCCATGCAGTAATTATCCGTATTAATGACTAATCAGCCTTATACTGTGACAGTTATATTCCATGTGTACTGTAGAAGCCCAAAACATAATGTACAACATTTCTAGCCTACTTCTTTAGTTTAACGTTCCATGTCCTTTAAGCAACTCTGCTATAGCGTGAACATCCCCAATTTGGCCAGTCTTTTCCATACCTTTTACCAGCTTAGTTGCCCTTCTCTGTACCCTCTCTTATACAATAATGTCCTGTGAGAGAGACCAAAACTGTACTGCATATTCTAGATGTGGCCTTACAAGTGCTCTATAAAGTGGAAGAATGACCCCCTCCTCCCGTGACCAGTGGTGCTCCACCAATGAGGTGAGCTGAAGCACTCGCCTCAGGCGGCAGCGCCAGGTAAGTATCCAGGGGCGGCAAAAAGATGCTCCCGGCACGTCTAAGAGACGAATTTCCGGCTTTAAAACCAGACATTCGGCTTTACTAGTGCGAGACAGTGCAGTTGCCCACTAGTTTTTCTGCGCCCTGATGCCGCCCCTCCTGATAGGTAAGCAGGCGAGGGGAGGGGCAGCATTTGAGGAGCCACCTCAGGCAGCATGTTATTTTGAATCGGCGCTGCCCCTGACTCTATGTCCCTTTTAATACAGCTCAAGACCTTATTTGCCCTTGATGCTGCTGATTGGCATTGCTTGCTACAGCCAAGTTTATCATCTACAAGGGCTCCAAGGTCTTTTTCCATAATGGATTTGTCTTGTGCAGTCCCATCAAGGGTATAAGTGGCTTGAATATTTTTACATCCCAGGTGCATGACTTTACATTTTACATTGGATCTCATTTGCCACTTAGCTGCCCAGATTGCCAGTTTGTCAAGATCCTGTTGCAAGGATGCCACATCCTGGATTAAATTAATTGGGCTGGATAGTTTTGTGTCTGCAAACACTGATACATTACTTACAACACCCTCCCCTAAGTCATTAATGAACAAGATAAATAAAAGTGGTCCCAATACCGAGCCCTAAGGGACCCCACTAAGAACCTTACTCCAAGTAGAGAACGTACCATTAACAACCACCCTCTGTGCCCGATCCTGTAGCCAGTTTCCTATCCATGTGCAAATGACTTCATTAGGACCAACAGACCTTAGTTTAGAAAGCAGTCGTTTGTGGGGCACGGTATCAAACGCTTTGGCATAATCCAAATAGATAACATCTACTGCCCCCCCACTGTCCAGCATTTTACTTACCTCTTCATAAAAAGCAATCAAGTTTGTCTGTCATGACCTATCCTTCATAAAGCCATGCTGATTGCTGCTCATAATGCCATTCACTAGGACAAAATTTTGAATGTGATCCCTTAACAAACCTACAAATATTTTGCCCACCAAAGATGTCAAATTTACTGGCCTATAATTGCCAGGCTGAGATCGTAATCCCTTTTTAAATATAATCTCCTCCAATCCATAGCTACTATACCAGAAGAAAGCAAATCTGAGAAAATCAGAAATAGGGGCTAGTCTAAAACTGAACTAAGCTCTCTGTGGGTGTATTCCACCAGGCCCTGGAGCCTTGTTTACATTAATTTTTATTAAAGCTTTATAAATCATATCCTGAGTCAGCCATTGACTAGATTGAGCTTAGTCATTAGTGCAGCTATGAAGTGAGCATGGGAACTCAGACTCTATTGTATACACTGAAGAAAAGAACTGATTGAGCACATTTGCCTTTTCTGTATCTGTTCCAACCATACTGGTACCATTATTTAATGGAGCAACACGCTCAACCTGCTTCTTTTTACTATTAATATATTTAAAAAACTTTAGGGTTACTTTTCACCTGCGCCGCAATTAACTCTTCATTACCTTTCTTTGCCTTCCGGATTGCTAATTTACAACACTTATTACAGTGTTTACAGTGCTAGTACATTATGATTTACATAAACCTCTTAAAGGGCACCTATTGCTAAAAAAAGTTACCCCCAACCAAAGCATTCCAGTTTGGGGGTACCAGTACTTTTAAAAAAAAAAAATGCCCCCACCAGCGCAGGCAAACTCACCCCGGGAGGGAGCTCC
Source organism: Xenopus borealis (assembly GCA_024363595.1). Lineage (NCBI taxonomy): Eukaryota > Metazoa > Chordata > Amphibia > Anura > Pipidae > Xenopus > Xenopus borealis. The sequence goes on along the minus strand of CM044443.1, from coordinate 55,830,951 downwards.
CAGTGCGAGCCGCCATGACAGTGGATGCGCATGTGTATTTATTCGCGTGTGACGTCACACGCATGTGCAAAGTAAAAAGCGGTCATTATGTGGGGCCACTTTTCATAATGTGTGTGCGCGTCCACCAGGGCCGGAACTAGGGGTAGGCAGAGTAGGTGCCTGCCTAGGGCGCAGTCATAGGGGGGCGCACTTTTGAAAATAAAGATTTTTTTTTGTTTGTTTTTCATTTCTTTAAGTTTGAAGGCGCTGCATCCCTCCCACCCACACCTCCCTCTTACGTTACGTGTATGCCCATTTTGCCGTC